>CP139509.1:141378507-141978507 GCA_021014915.2 Artemisia tridentata subsp. tridentata
AGCATGGTATGAAACACTGGCTTCCTATATGATTGAAAATGGATTCCAAAGAGGCAAGATTGATCAGACATTATTCATCAAGAAGCACAAGAAGGATCTTTTGCTAGTTCAGGTGTATGTGGATTATATCATCTTTGGATCTACAAGGAAGGAGATGTGTTTAGAGTTTGAGAAACTTATGCATGATAAGTTTCAGATGAGTTCCATGGGGGAACTTACTTTCTTTTTGGGTCTGCAAGTTAAGCAATCAAGTGAAGGTATATTTATCAGCCAGGAAAAATATGTAGCAGAGATTCTAAGGAAATTTCAATTTGTTGATGCAAAAGTAGCAAGTACACCAATGGACTCTGAGAAGCCTCTTCTTAAAGATGTAGATGGAGAAAGTGTGGATGTACACACATACAGATCTATGATAGGCTCTTTGATGTATCTCACATCATCAAGACCTGATATCATGTTCTCTGTTTGTGCTTGTGCAAGATTTCAAGTAACTCCTAAGGTTTCTCACTTAACAGCAGTCAAGAGGATTTTTAGACATCTCAAGGGTCAACCTAGGTTGGATCTTTGGTATTCTAGGGAATCATCTTTTGACATGGTAGCATATTCAGACAGTGATTATGTAGGTGCAAGCTTGGACAGAAAGTCAACAACTGGAGGATGTCAATTCCTTGGATGTAGACTCATTTCATGGCAATGTAAGAAGCAAACAATTGTGGCTACTTCAACAACTGAAGCTGAGTATGTAGCTGCTGCAAGTTGCTGTGGTCAAGTGCTTTGGCTTCAAAATCAACTTCTTGACTATAGGTACAATTTCATGAACACTGTCATATATATTGATAATAGTAGTACAATTTGCATAATTAAAAATCCAGTGCAACACTCTAAAACTAAACACATAGAAATTAGACATCATTTTATTAGAGACTGCAATGAGAAAAAGTTGATTCAAGTAGTTAAAATTGATTCTGATCACAACTTTGCAGATCTTCTCATAAAAGCTTTTGATGTTGGAATGTTTCAATACTTGGTAGCAAGTATTGGGATGCTTAATCCTTAATGTTTTTCAAAAATGTGTGGTTTTGTATATAAATTGGATTTGTACTGCTAGCATTGTCAATTAATACTGGTATTGAAAAGTTTGTACTGCTAGTACAAATTTGAATTGTTTTGTTCATACTGTTAGTCATATGATAATGCTGTTATAAGACAAATGCTTTGCATTTTGTTTTCTTGGTTTTAGACTAACATTTTCAGGTATGAAAATTTTAGCACAAAGGAAGTTACAAGTGCAATACATGAGCAATCAAAATGGTGGCTCAAGTTGTGACATTATAGGTTAATGATGGACAGAGTTTGGGAATTCAATTAACAAAGGCTTACACGTAAGTTAATAGATTCTTTAAAACTTCTCTCTTGAAACTTATTGTGATATTTTATATTGTCTTGATGGCTCATTTGGTCAGATAGTAACTGACTCAACTCACTTTCTATCATTTTATACTTTTTAGTATAATGAGCAAGTCTAAGGACATCTGATGGAATGAACAGCGAACAAATGTGAATCTAACACTTGTGTTACAGGCAACAACTGCCACGAGCTGGAAACCCTATCAAGAAAGCCCTTTGAATGGGTTTATCTGTACACAGGCAGTTATTTATAACTGAAAACATTGGTTCTCATGTCCAAAGGTTAATTTAAACCGAAATCTTGATTAAGTGTCTGTTACTACACTTAATCCCTTCAAAATAGTTGTTAGCAATATGATTTTTCATTAAAAATCAAGTTCATACTGCTAAGTCAAAAGTTTCTTAAAACCTTTTGGATTCAGGGTGGCTCAGAAAAACCATCTTATGATGGATTATGAGTCAATGCCCCATGATTCACCTCTCACAAGAGTTAACACACCTGGAAGTGATGAGGGCAGAGTGGAATTTCAGGAATTGATGGCTTTAGGTACAACATTGTCTGATAAGTTATCCTAAATGGAAGAAGAACTCAAGAATTTTAAAGGAGTCAAGTTCAGATGATGGTGAGAGATCTTCCAATCAAGTGAGGAAGATTAACCAAACAGGGGAGGATGAAAGATTGTGGATGTGTATGCTCCGAATCAGGGGAGGAAGTTTAAATTGATCAAACAAAGGAGAAAGATTGTGGAGGAAGATTGCCCAAATTGATCAAAATCAAGAAGTGCATGAGTCTAGTAAAAGCATCATCATCTTGTATGCTCTTGTCTTTTCCCACACCTGGCTCAGCAGCAGTTGTTGTATCTCCTTCTACAATGGAAGCTTCGCCTTCAGAATGATCACCCCTATGTCTTTTTGAGAAGCCAACATGTCTTATTATTAAGCCAATAATAAGAACAAACTCCAGTCTCAATTGATGGATGCTGGAAATAAGCTCTTTCAATTTCAATTTCAGTTCACTACGTTTATTCACCACTTGTATGGCTTCCTGAGAGATGACTTGACTTCTTAGAGCGATTACAGGGAATATAATATCAGCTCCAAGCATCCAAGATACACAGCACCATTGCCTCTTATAATTTCTCCATCCAAGGAAATTGCACCATCTTTTAGGCAATGAATGGAGACTAAGCATGGTACTGCTAGTGTTAAAGACAAAGAAAATGGCTGAAAGTGATTCACAGATAGCAGATGAGTTAGACAGAAAGATAGCTAATATTGTAGAACAACGAAAAGCTCAGATCAAGAGTCTGACTATGTAGTGTTTGAAAGACTCTCACAATCCTCATTTAATTCAGAAGAAACTTGATGATTTGGGATAAATCACAAGTTTAGGGGAGGATTGTTGGGAATTAAATGTTCTGAAGATTAGCATTTGGAAACTAAATGTTCTAAAGGTTAGTACTGCTGAGAAGAATACACTAACAGTACTAACTGCTAGTGTATATTTGAAGTCTGTTCAAGTTATAACCAACAGTACCAACTGATAAGTTAGTACTGCTAGTACAAACAAAGGTACTGCTGGTTGAATATTGATGTTGGAGTGACTCATACTACTGCTGAGTGGATAACTATTGACGTATAATACTGTTGATTTGATAAGTATGAAAAAGATATTTTGTGTATAAAAGTCAAGTATATATGGTAGATAATATCATTGATATGTGATCAATCTACAAGTTGTATACACAGAACATGTTGTGCCTTAGCTACTGACACACTCAACAAGCAAGTAGTTGACAAGACTTGACAATATTGTAAAGATCTCCTTTATTGTATAAAAGGGAGATCTTAGCTTAGAGATAACTGTGTAACTATTAGATATTGACTAAAAGAGAGTTGAACATAACTGAAATAGTTACCTTTGTAATAGAGATTCAAGGTTTTGTAACCTTAGTGATAGTGAAGATCACTCGTATTATTCTCAATAATATTGAATCGTTTGGTGTTATACTTTTTGTGTTCATTGTTCATCACAAAATCATTACTGTTCCATTTCAATAACTAATATCCTTCTAAGTTGGTTAAGTAGATTCCGCATACATAATCATATTCACTCAAAGTATCATATACACACGTTATAAAGGACTAACATTCTACAGAGTGTATTACATCCTCTCACTATTTTTAACGGAGTAAGGGTTGGGAAGGATGAGATTATGGTTTCCCATTTACAATATGCAGATGACACCATATTCTTTGGTGAATGGAGTAACCGTAATGCAAAAAATCTTATGTGTATTATGAAAGGTTTTGAGAAAGTGTCAGGGTTGAAGGTTAATCTCAATAAGAGTAGGGTCTATGGGGTGGGGGTGTTGAGAAGTGAAGTTGATGACATGGCGAGATATATGGGATGTAGTGTCGGTGACCTTTTTTTAACATACTTGGGATTACCGATTGGCGTCTGTATGAGAAAGGAAAGTTCATGGAGACCTGTTGTAGAGAAATTCAAAAAACGTCTAATGGATTGGAAAGCTAGAGCGATGTCATTTGGTGGACGACTGACTTTGGTTAAATCTATTCTCGGAAGTTTGCCACTATATTACTTTTCTCTATTTCGCGTTCCGTCATGTGTGATCAATAAAACCGAGAGAATAAGACATGATTTTTTTGGGGGTGGGGTTAGGAAAGGAAAAAAAAATAGGGTGGGTCCGATGGGATCCAGTTATTGCATCATATGGGTTAGGTGGGTTGAATATCGGTTCTCTTAAGGCAAAGAATTGGGGTCTGGTTGGGAAATGGTGGTGGGGGGCTAGGGTTGAACATGGGGCTATGTGGGTTAGTGTTGTCAAGAGTATTTATGGGCGGGATGGGGTTATGGGTGACCTTGTGGGAACTGCTGGTGGCAGAAGTGAGGTATGGGGAGATATCGTGAGGGTTGGTCGGGATATTGATAGAGTGGGTGTTGGGTTTTCATCATCTTTCACTCGAAAAGAGGGTGATGGGTCTTGTATGTCTTTCTGGGATGACATATGGGTTAGTGGTGTCAGGTTGCGGGATCGATTTCCCAGACTATATCACTTAGATAGGTGTAAGGAGGTTAAAGTGGCGGGTCGGGGGATATGGGGTGATGATGGGTGGACATGGGTTTGGGATTGGGTGAGGGAACCATGGGGGAGGGTGGTTGGAGAATTAATTAGGTTAGAAGAATTGTTATGTCCTATCAATCTTACTTGTAGTGGCAGGGGCGCGTGGAAATGGGATCTCGATGAGGATGGCGGTTTTTCTGTTAAGGCATTATCATCCTTGGTGGAGGATAAAATTTTGAACACTTGGGATGCAAATTTTGAGACCGTGTGGAACTGACTCATTCCAAAGAAGATCAGTATTTTTTCTTGGAGGACGTTGCGGGGTAGATTACCGGTAAGAGTTGAATTGGATAAAAAGGGCATCGACTTGCACTCATTGTTGTGTCCGTGGTGTGATGACGCATGTGAATCTATAGATCATGGAATTATGTTATGCAATGAAGTGATGAAGGTGTGGTCTTTGGTATTTGGGTGGTGGAAACTTGGAAATGTGAATGCGTTTATGGCTTATGATATGCTCAAGCACAATGGTGATGGTGTATTGTCGTCAAGAAATTAAGTTTTATGGAAAGCAGTGGTTTGGAAAACAGGGTACTCTATTTGGAAAAATCATAATTGTCAGGTGTTTGGGAAAAAGGTTGACTCGCCTGTGAAATTATTTCAAGAAATACAGTTAAGGAGTTACGAATGGATTATGAGAAGATCTAACAAATATAAACTGAGATGGAGTCGGTGGGTGGTAGATCCGGGTTTATGTAAAAGTTAGATCAGCATATAGAGTTGGTGTTGGGGGATGTGATGAGGTTGATGTCTTTACAACAAAGGAGATGGTTTGCTGAAAAAAATCAATGGACAAGATGAACGTGAGTTGGGACCTCTATTGGTTGAGATGACCACATCTCGTGGTAGTATTGCTGGGAGCGGCATCTCTTTTATGTGTATTTTTGTTATATACAGTTTGAGGTTTTAGTTGCGTGAGGATTGATGTGATTGAGATGCGTTGTATCTTTAGTTGTATTATTGTAACACTATGTTGAGTAATAAAATTTTTTGCTGATTCTTAAAAAAAAAAAAAAAAAATGTAGTTATAAGATTAACGACGTTAAACAGCATATTTGTCTTAAAATCATGTGTATATTGGTATAGTTAAGCATGAAAGTTGTTTTTGGAGGGTTACTATATTGTGTCACTGATTTTTAATGTGGGTGAGCAAAACCGACCGATGACCGACGACCGACAATCGACGCAAACCGACCCCGACCGACACAAACTGAACTCAACTCGGGTCGGGATTCGGGCTGAGGTTTCCAGCTTTTCGGGACTCGGGTCGGGTCGGGTCGGGAGTCGGTTTTGCTCAAGCCCGACTGAGAAAATACAAAGAAACCGATGCTCCCGACAACAAACCAACAAAACCGAGGTGATTTCGGGACTATTCGGTTTCGGGTCGGGACGGGTCGGTTATGGCCCGATGCTCACCCCTAATTTTTATGTACAATGTTTTTCAATTTTGAAGCGTCATCAAGTTGTGTTTCAACACGCATAAATTAAATGTATCACACGTCATAAGGTCGGTGAATTGAAGGCGTATCATTATCTTTTTGAGCTGGGTAGCCCGCGCGTTGCGTCGGGGCGATTGACATTAGTTTTTTGCAACCATGTTCCTGTTATGCAACAGCCTGAATATTCCTAAAATTAAACAAAAAAACCTGAAAGGGTTCTCTTTTGTAGTTTAAAACTCTTTAGCAAAATGCATCTTAACATAAGTAATTTTTTCAGTCCAGCAGGGATGTTGTAGTAATATGTTAGGCCTATAGCTGTTAGTGCAAATAATACTTGTATTAAACATCAGTTTATCATAATAAGAACTTGCTATATTTAAATAGTATTTTTTGTTTTACATGTGAATTTCACAAATAAATTCTAACGAAAGAAAGAAACAAATAACAAATTGATATGAAACTTGAGGAATTGTTCATATACAAAACAAAAACAGTTAACTTTACCTCTTTTGTAACACCCTTGCCTGATTGAAATCAATCAAAAACTGCTGTCTCTCTAATCTCTATTGTAGGTTGCTCAACTAAAGAGGTTTGTCCTTCCTTTTTGAAAACATCCAGTACATCTTTAGGAGCGCGTTTTTTGAGGTGGGTGTGCCAACGGTTGCTTATCTCATTATCACTTCTTCCTGGTAATTTTGCAGCAATGGCTGACCATCTGCCAAAAACAATTTGCATATAAATTCAAGTCTTTTGGCAAGATATGATTTAGACGTTGGTTATACTTTGGATCACATGGGGTATTTGCCATTGTGTTTTGAAAGTGACTGATTATTGCGCAGCAGATAATCAGTTTCCACTGTTTGGGTATAGCAAAACTGATTGTGAATATCAGATTATATAGGTGTCAAACACACACATTTGGGCCCCTATTTCACCTCCCAAGCACACCCATTTCAGCCCATTTTTCATCTTTTTAGCCACAAAATTTGCTAAAAAGTTGTAAATAAATATGAGAACAAACCTTGTAAAGCAAATGTGGACTTTTCGCACAGAACATCATTGGAAGAGGAAGTACCGTGGATTGAATTGCGGATAACGAAAACCATACACGCCACCTGACTACACCGAGCACATAGATTAGAATGATATAAAGAATATGTTGTGGTGGCGTGTGCACCAAATGACTCTGAAGGTAATGGATTATGAACAGCGTGCGCTGGATTGAGCATCCCAGGTTGAACAGAAAAATGAAATAATAAGATTAAACTCCACTTACCGTGACAGTCTCAACAGAATTTCTTCCATCGACAGAATCCCCCATAAACAATTAGTTAGTGTCGTGGCACTGCAATTGAAACCTGAACCACATGAAACTAAACGGCTAAAAATGTAAGCAACAAATATAGAAAATATGCGGTGGCAGAGCAACTCAATAGCCAGACAGTCCCCTGTCAAGTTGTCATTATTTATGAGATCCAAGATATGTTACCAGCTTGCTTCTTTCCTTTTTTACCAGCAGATGGTGTGTTTGTATATTTAAGTGACACATAATTTTCACAAACTAAATAGAAACTAACCTTTCTTTTCTGGTGTTGTGTCCAGTAATCTTCCCAAAATTTTGTTAATAAGCAGCAGCAGAGATGCCTCGACTATTGAACTGTTCAACCCTCCTACAGCCCGCTTGTATCCTGATTTGACACTGCTGCATGTTCCACGATTAGATGTAGACCATCAAATTGAAACTGGTTGTATTTCTTTTGGGGTTTCCTGTTACAAAAGAATAAGCCCATTATGAAACAAAACCCCTAATAATCTCAAATAGTCAAAACAATAATGTTAATACAAATATCGTCCCAAAAATGTTATTTATATTTTACGATCTTTGCTTAGTTTTGTTAATGACAATTACAAAGTATATCTTTAAGCAAATTATAAATACTAGCTAAAGTCTCTTTAGAACACATTTTACATTTCACAAGTTTACTTGGAAATACATTTCATACATATACATGATTATTTCCTTAAAAGGAAACTTTATTTCTTAAATGATACAATGACATCATGGCATGCATCATACATGTAATCTTGGTAAGATCTTATAATATCTTGGATAGATCTTCAAGTAAGATAGTTGACATTGGATGATCTTGATATGACAACTCAAAGATATGGAGAGATTGGAGAGATTTGGAAAATCTCTTAGCTGTCTTACCTCTGGCATGTCCACGGATCCCTTCGATATAAAGGACAGATCCCTTTTAAGGGATCCGCCAGATCCGTCAAGTGTGTATCAGCTTGCCTATAAATAGCAAGCTGATCACTTGGCCTTCTCATCACTCATATAGCCAAAGTACATACTCATTCATATTACTAACATCATTCATTCATATCATTTGATCTATCATTTGTAGCAAAGAAGATTAAGCATCAAGGTTCAACACAGAAGTGTAAACCTTTAGTATAGTTACTGTGTGATCTTTGTGTAATTCACACATCATTATTTGTATCATTTATCTCAGTGAGTGTGGTTAGTGTTTTAGTCCTCAAAACACAAAGAGTGTAGGGAGTGGTTGTACCCTTGTGAAAGAACTCGACATTTAGCTTAGTGTCGGTAATTGTATAGGCGACGTTGGGTTAGTTCTGCCCTGAAGTAGAACTCGGTGTTTAGCTTAGTACCGGAAAAGGAAGTAAGCAACGTGTAAAGGTTTTCTCCACCTAGAAGAGAGTTTGTTTCTTAGTGAAGGATAACTCTTGAGTTAGAGGCTCGAGGAGTGAAGTAGGGCAAGGAAGAGAGTCCTTGTAGCTGAACCACTATAAACATCCGTGTTGTGTGGTTTGATCTTTCCTCTCTTTACGTTTCATATATATTTTGTGAATACTTGTCTGAGCTTGTTTCCTTTGAATTAACATAAAGTAACAAAGCGAATTAATTTTAATCGGTAAAACTATTCAACCCCCCCTTCTAGTTTTCCACAATTGGCATCAAGAGCTACGTTACTTAAGACTTTTAAAATATATTGTATTTTAAAACTTAAAACGATCCATGGATTTTGAAAACTTTAAAGAAGGACAATCTATGTAAAGACCACCTCTATTTGAACCAAATTGCTTTATATATTGGAAGAATCGCTTTGAGACATATGTAAAGTCAAAGGACATAGATCTGTGGTATATTATTGTTGAGGGTGATTACAAGCCCATTAGTAATGATATTTCGGGTGGTCAGGATGTAGGAGCTTCTCTTACTCGTCACAGTGATGAGCAAAAGAAGTTGATTGCCAAAAATAATGAAGCCAAAATGATGCTTTACAATGCCTTACTTAAGAAAGAATATGAAAGAGTTTTTATGTGCAAAACGGCTAAAGATATTTGGCAATCTCTTATTATCACTCATCAAGGGAACTCACAAGTCAAAGATAACAAAATTGATCTTCTTGTTCAAAAATATGAACAATTTGTTATCTCAGAAGATGAGACCATTGATGGTGCTTTTGCTAAGTTTAATACTATTATTACATCTCTTAAAGCACTTGACGAATCTTTTTCTAGTAAGAACTTTGTCAGGAAATTTCTTAGAGCACTTCATCCTAAGTGGAGAGCAAAGGTGACGGCTATTGAAGAATCCAAGGATCTCTCAAGCATGACACTTGATGAGCTCATAGGAAATCTCAAAGTTCACGAAATGGTGATGGAAAAGGATTCAGAAATAGTTAAAGGGAAGAAGGAGAAAATAAAGTCCATTGCCTTGAAAGCTAGAGTTGAGTCAAGTGATGATAAAGAGTCTTGTTCAAGTAGCGAAGACGAAGAATATGCCATGGTTGTAAGAGATTTCAAGAAGTTCTTCAGAAGACGAGGAAAGTTCGTAAAACCACCTCGTGAAGAAAAGAAATCTTTACGAAAAGACTGTGATGATAAAAAGGGCAAGTTAGATAGGAAGTGCTATAGATGTGGAGATTCTGGTCACTTTATAGGTGAATGTCCAAAGCCTCCAAAGAACAAGTCTCAAAAAGCATTCGTTAGTGGATCTTGGAGTGATAGTGAAGGAGATGATGATGAGCCTAAAAACAACGAAGTTTCCCTTATGGCTCATGACACAGAAGAGGTACATTCTGACTCATACTCCTCTATAGATGATGAAACCTTAGAAATAGAATATAACAAGCTGTGTGATATCACATTAAAAATCATCAACAAAAACAAATTCTTGAAAACTAAAACAACACTTTTAGAAAAAGAAGTGTATTGGCTTAAAGAAAAAGAGATACGAATGGAAAAAGGGAAAAATAGTAAAGATACATGTGTCTCTTGTCAAGAACTAAAATTAGAATTAGATGCACTAAAAACTTCACAGGAAGATCTCATTAAGCAAAACTCTAAGTTTAAAAGGTTTGATAAAAACATAAGTTGTGCAGATGAGATAATGAAGATGCAAAAACTTCCTCATGATAAAACCGGATTAGGTTTTATGAAACTAGGAACCTTAAGTGACTTTAAGAAACAAACTGTGAATGAAAAAGAAACTGTTTCAACTAAGTCAGAGGCTCACGGATCCGCCAGTTGTACCCAAGGGATCCGCGAGTACAGAAGTTGAACAGAAGGTTCAGAAAACAGACCGTACTGAATTTGTTAAGGTCACTAGAAAACCTAGCACTAGTACAACTAATAACAAGCTAAAACCAGCTGTGTTTATAGGGAGAGGTCAAGCTAGGAATGAGTATAGAGTTAAAACAACACAACAGAGACCTCAAACTAGTTTTCCCAAACACCCCTTTCCTAAGAGTAATGTTAATTCACAACATCATTATCAAAATAATTGGAACCAAAATATGCCTAGAAACTTTCAAGGTCCCAATTACATGCCATGTAACTATTATCCTCCATTTGCTTACATGAACCATGATAATGTTATGTTTAACACAAACGGACCCATGAGATATTGGGGACCAAACGCTTGAGTCTTTATTGAACTTAGGTGTGCTTAAAAGTTGAACTTGAACCTGATGAGTGGATCAAAGATAGTGGGTGTTCAAGACACATGACGGGAAACAAAAGCCTTTTCTCCACTTACCAAGTGTACGACGGAGGTAATGTCACATTTGGTAGCAAGCTTAAAAGTAAAATCATCGAAAAAGGTACAATTTCTCATGACTCTCTCTCTATTGATGATGTTGCTCATGTTGATAATTTAGGTTTTAACTTACTTAGTATAAGTCAATTGTGCCGTAAAAAGTATAACGTCCTTTTCAGTGAAAATGGAAGTAAAATACTTAAAGATGCCATAACAGTAGGAAAAGGTGTCTTAAAGAATAACGTTTATGTTATGAAATTAGATAAAACACCGAAAGACAAGCTTTGTCTTACTTCTCTGGACGAAAACTCAACCTTATGGCATCGACGCTTAGGTCACGCCAATATGAGGTTAATTCAATCCTTATCATCCAAAGAACTCGTTAGGAACCTACCTAAGTTAAGATATGACCAACACTTTTGTGATGCTTGCAAAATTGGGAAACAAGTGCATAATAGCCATAAGGCTAAAAACATGGTATCCACATCTAGATGTCTAGAATTATTACATATGGATTTGTTTGGCCCGTCGGCTATACAAAGTTATGGAGGTAATTTTTACACATTAGTAATAGTAGATGATTACTCTAGGTATACATGGACTAAATTTTTGAAAACAAAAAATGAGGCCTTTGATAAATTTGAAATTCTAAGCAAGAAAATTCAAAATCAACTAGGATGTAACATAGTATCTATTAGAACTGACCATGGTCGAGAATTTGACAATGAAATCCAATTCGGAACATTCTGTGATAAAAATGGAATAACTCATAATTTCTCGGCTCCTCGAACTCCACAATCTAATGGTGTAGTAGAACGGAAAAATAGGACAATTCAAGAAATGAGTAGAACTATGTTAAATGAACAAAACATACCTCAAAAGTTTTGGTGTCACGCAGTAGATACTTCCACATATATCCTAAATAGAGTTTTAATTAGACCATTTTTAAATAAAACTCCGTATGAACTTTATCGAGGTAAAAAGCCTACTTTAGGATATTTTAGAGTGTTTGGAAGCAAGTGCTTTATTTTAAACACTAAGGATTATCTCACCAAATTCGACCCAAAGTCGTATGAAGGTGTATTTCTAGGATATTCACAAACTAGTAAAGCATACATAGTTTTGAACAAGGAAACCTCAAAAGTCGAGGAATCATTGAACGTAACATTCGATGAATGTCCACCTCCCTCTAAGACATCACCTTTGGTAGATGATGACTTAGTTGAAAACCAAATGGTTGATAATCAGGAAAATGTTGAAAATGATAAAGAAGATGAACCAATAAAAAGAGATTTAGTCAACATCAAAGAAGACAAAAGTCATCCATTAGAAAACGTCATAGGAAAACTCAATGAAAGAACATTAAGATCTAAAGCTCAAATTGAAAGTAATTTCTTTTGTTTTGTTTCAACAATAGAACCTAAAAATATAAATGAAGCAATAAAAGATGAATCTTGGGTCATTGTGATGCAAGAAGAATTAAATCAATTTATTAGGAATGACGTTTGGACATTAGTTCCTCAACCTAAAAATCAAACCATAATTGGTACCAAATGGGTTTTTAGAAATAAAATGGATGAAAATGGCATAGTATCTAGAAACAAAGCTAGACTAGTAGCACAAGGCTACAATCAACAAGAAGGAATAGATTACGATGAAACATTTGCACCCGTAGCTAGACTTGAGTCTATTAGAATACTACTTGCATATGCATGTGCACATGATTTTAAATTATTTCAAATGGATGTCAAAAGTGCATTTTTAAATGGCTTTATAAATGAAGAGGTTATATGTAGCACAACCTCCCGGCTTTGCCGATTTTGAAAAACCAAATCATGTTTACAAATTAAAGAAAGCTTTATACGGACTTAAGCAAGCACCAAAAGCTTGGTATGATCGACTTAAGACCTTCTTAGTTGACCATAAGTACTCCATGGGCCTAGTAGATAACACTCTCTTCACCAAGAAAAAGGGATCACATATTATCATCGTCCAGATATATGTGGATGACATTATATTTGGTTCAACTTGTCAAGAGTTATGTGATGATTTCTCAAAAATCATGCATGATGAGTTTGAAATGAGTATGATGGGGGAACTTAACTTTTTCTTAGGTCTCCAAATAAAACAATTAGAAGATGGGATATTCTTTAACCAATCAAAGTATATCAAAGATATGCTTAAGAAGTTTGGTCTTGAAGACTCAAAACCAACAAAAACACCTATGTCCTCCGAAACCAAACTCACAAAGGATGAAGAAAATGAATCCGTAGATAACACTAAATATAGGGGAATGATTGGTAGTTTACTCTATCTTACGGCTAGTAGGCCAGACATTATGTTTAGTGTTTGTCTATGTGCACGTTTTCAAGAAGATCCCAAAATATCTCATCTTGAAGCCGTTAAACGGATATTTAGGTACATCAAAGGTACTACACATGTAGGATTATGGTATCCCAAAGGAACGGGTGTAGAAACCATAGTGTATGCCGACTCAGACCATGCCGGTGACTATGTTGATAGGAAAAGTACTAGTGGTATTTGTACTTTTGTATGATATTGTCTCACCTCATGGTTCGCTAAGAAACAAACAGCCCTCGCAATCTCAACAACAGAGGCAGAGTATGTGTCTACAGGAAAGGCGTGTCAACAAGCACTGTGGATGAAACAAGCTCTAGTAGACTATGGAATCGAACTCAATGACATCCCCATTCTTTGCGACAACAAAGGAGCTATCGACCTCAGCAAAAATACGGTCCAACACGCTAGAACCAAACACATTGAAATACGTCATCATTTCCTACGCGACAATGTTCAGAAGGGAAATATCTCAATTGAGAAAGTTTCCTCAGAGGACAACATTGCCGACATTCTCACAAAACCTCTCAAAAGAGAACCCTTCAACTACCTCAGACTTGGATTAGGATTAATGGAACTTAGTGATTAGAATAGACAATAGCATAAACCTTAGTTTAACCTAACTCGACACTAAACCAAAAACTGTGTTTTGATCCCGCGGATCCAAACGATAACAAAGGCGGATCCTTTGTTAGGGATCCGCCGGATCCGTCACATGCACAGGTTGATATATTATAAAATATACAACACCATGTACTATTCATCACTCTCCTAAAACTTATCACCTACTGAATACGTCCCATACTTCACAAAATTCAAAATTAAGCCATTGTTCTCAACCAAATTCTGCTCCAAACATCACTGTAAGTATCCTTATCATGTTTATACTCCTGATCTGCGTCTAGGATTTCTATTTCATGCACAAAACCAAACCTTGGGGTTATGCATAATTCTTGAAAAATCATGAAGCATACTTTCTAAATTGCATAACAAATCATGTTTTTCATAGTTAGGAATTGCATCTGATAGTACATTGTCATCATTCATCAAAAACCCCATGAGAAATTTTTGCTAAAATATTCTCACGACTAGGAAAAATGGTTTTTGGACATTGTTCATACAAATACAAAAACGTTAGGTTTTAAGCATCACTTGCATCATGTCTCTTGAATGCTAAAGGGAATACATAACTAATATGTATTTTCGGGTACATTCAAATGTAGCTACATTGAAATAGGAGCGTTTGGATTATCTCTTGTTTTACTATAAAACTTGCATAAACATAATTTTCATGCATCAAAATGAGTCGAGATAATCGCACCTCCACATTGTCCCCATATAGGCACACATTAGACATATATATTTCTTTTTGATAATTTCAACTAAACTATATACATATTTTTCATGTCTAGGATAATCATGCCTCCCGTCACCAACTATGATCACAAACACACCGTCAACTACCTACCTAAACACCATAAAACAAAAGGACTTAGTGACCAACAGGTTGAAACTTTCAAAGCCTTAGAAAAACACTACGTACATGAGGGTAGGTTTGTAGAGTCCTCATTCTATGAAGGAACAAATCTTAGGGAACAACTAGCGGCCATTCACTTTGACTCCCTCCTAGATATCGATGAACCAATCATTCCACGATTCATTTTAGAATTCTATGCTAGCGTCATTCTAGAGTCAAATGATCATGGTTACATTAACATTCGCTTCAGTGTCAATGGAACACAATACAACATCCCCTTAAATCAATTCGGTGAGGTCCTAGGAGTTCCAAGTTATGGAACAAGTGTCTATACCGATAAATGGTCATTAACTATTCTTGAGTCAAATCTTGAACGAACGGCACCATATGCCACTCCTTTAGCCTCAAAAGAAGTCATTCGTGAGCATCTCTTCATTCCTAGAAACAACCCCACTAGGATGTATCGAGGTAAAGAAGTAGCTAGAGATCCGTTTGCTATGGAGCAAAATGAGATTAAGCCCGAGTTTAGGAAATTGGAAGAAGTCTTAAGGGCAAATGTCATGTGTACGGTAGGAAACCGTGATCACATCAATGCTTGTCTTTGCCACATGATGTACAATGTGTCAACTCGTCAGCCCTTCAATCTTGCTTACTATATCGCCAAGAGAATGGCCGATATTCCGGTTCAAGGAAAAATGGCATTACCCTATGGAATGCTTTTAACCCGTCTTTATCGAGCATTTGCACCCATTCCTAGAAATGCCTTAGGCTTTGTTCCGGATTATGATGAGATCCAACGCACCTTTGCTCCCTTAAGCGACCATAGGGTAGCGCTTGATAAAGGCAAACGCCCTCGTGTTCCAACCTCATCATCTTCATCATCAATGAGTGACGATGACGGCTTACCAAATTCAAGACTTCCTCCACCCGAGTACTTGAGACAACTTCCACCAATTCAGAATGAATCACCTGAGCATCGTCAAATGAAGGGAATGGTGAAGAATTTAGGTCGATGGATCATGAAGCTTCACAAGGGAATGAAGAAGTTGAAGAAGAAATTGAGTTGATAGGAGTGTTTGGAACTAATTGTTTCTAGACAATGTTATGTCGAATGGTTACGTTATTAACTTGTTATGATACTACTTGAATTGTATGTGAACTAATCAATCCTTGCAGGTCGATAACACTTAGTGTTATCAATTTTCCAAAAGTAAGCCTATGTTTGGCTTAACTTCTATTAAGGTAAATTCATATGATCGGATTATTCTATGATTAAATATGTGTTGGTATCATCATATTTAGTTGTTTTGCATTACATATTAGATGATAGATATGCTCCAAGAAAATTTTTGGATTTTCGTCGAAAAACGCGAAATATGACATTCTCTCTGTGATGTTTTAGCACTTTTGCCAGACGGATTCGGCGGATCCCTAACTTTGGATCCGCCAAGTGTTAGCGTTGGCTCCGTGAATTGACAACCTGCGGATCAGGCGGATCCCTATTTAAGGATCCGCACGCCTTGTCGTTTGGATCCGCAGGTATAACAGTCAAATTCTTAAAACTTTTCGACTCATCCCAATTCTTTGATTTTAGTCTCTAGTGTTCTCTAGATTAGGTTCACTGATCACTAATAACACTTAGAATAATTAGGAAATTCTTAGAAACCTAAGAACAAAATTTCCCACCAAAATTTGAATTTTCAAATCTTAGGAGTAAGTTACCTTTCTGTTTCAAGTAAGGAATCCTTTTTAGGGATCCTTCAAATCCGTGGGTACATCACATCACAGGATTTTCCACTACCCCTTAGCATTTACTGCATATCTTCTTCTTCTTACTCAACATAAGTTCTATGGATTGACTTATGTGATGTGATTTGCATAAATTTTTGTTCCAAATCATTTAGAACCAACATTCTCTATTGGATTCACATCAAATCCAAACACACAGACTCATATACCTTCTTCCTATAAATTAGTGCTTTAGGATCATCACTTCACACAACAACCATTTCCTCTCCTGTACATCTTAGCTATCATACTTCAACATGACTAAATCAAACAACTCTTCCACATCCAGACCTTCAAAAAGAACAGCCCGCATTAGTGTTAAACCTTGTTGTTTTATCAACTTAGCTAACTCCTCATCTGAGGAAAATTCTCCTCTCAATATATCATCACCCATTGCTAGTGAAAATTTCCTTACACTCTCCACCCCAACACCATCAAATGTTGTTATACAAACACCACCACCAACCATTACTCCAATAGCCACTACTCCACCACCGGCACCAAACCAACCTGTTAGATCACCATCACCACCAAAATCACCCAAACTCCAACCCTTGGAACTATTTAGGACTCCTCCTACATCACCACATCTTGATGACTTAGAAGAACTTTCACCAAAATTACCCAATCTTCCACCCATGACCTTTGAAGGTCAACAACCCATGCTTTTTCACCCGGTTTACCCGGATATTCATGGCCCTTTATACCATGGTGCACCATCATCCCAACCTCAACCACAACCTCTATCACCCACATCCACTCTAGTTGCCATTGACGAGGCAATGTGGATGAATATGCCTCAAACCCAAGAAGAGATTAGTGAAGAGCTCAACCGTCTCTACACTCTCTCGGGTATAGTTGATCACCGCCTAAATGAAGCCATGGACATCCAAAACATCCTCATGAACTCCCTCCAAACACCACCAACAACCAATGAACAACAAAAACAACCATCCAACAACAACAACAACCAACCAACACCACCACCACCACCACAAAACTTGGAGCCTAGTCTTCCTCCCGGTTTTTCAAGTCATGATTGCGCGCATTGTGAGAGAACATCTCACTTGGCCCAAAGGACCAACATTTTGGTCCATGAGCTTCAAAACGAGATGAGGTTCATCTTGAACCATGTTCTCGAGCGTCTCAATGCCATCTCTCATCCTCCTCAATAGGAGCTTTTAGTCTAGTTGTTATTGGTTTAGGACCTTTTATTTCTTGCTAGGATGTCTTTTTATTGTTCTTGTAACATCATTTCATCATTGTGACTTTTGTCACAAAATTTTCAATATCTATGAATGTGATGTTTTATGCTTATGAGTGATCAACATATTGCATATTATCATTATCTTTGATAACTAACATCCTTATATAGCTTGTTGTACTTTATATCATGATTGCTTTAGGTACAAATCATCATCAGACACTTACTTTGACTTTTTAAAGTCAAAACATATTAAATGGCTTGTTTGGAAAAACACTTCACATGCATTCTACTTCTTCATTGAAGTTATCCATCACTAACACTTCATTTGCAGCATATCATACCTTTCAAATGTATACGTTGGGACTCTTATAATAGGGAGTATACACCGAGGGGGAGCATATCATATTCTAACCATTTGTTTTGTAGGATCATGCATCATTACCTTGTTACTCCATTTAGGGGGAATATCAAACAAGGGGGAGCTCTTAAAGTTCTCAAAATCACATTCCGCTACGCAACTCTTCTTTTTGTTTCGACAAAAAGGGGGAGAAAGGATTAAGTTTGCATAACTGTGAATCATCACAGTACATACACCTTTTTGCATAAAAATAGTTTTTAAAACAAACTTAATCTATATTTTAAAGAACTCATGCTATACTTATTCTTTTGCTCAAAAATATACTTTATGTTTTGTCATCAACAAAAAGGGGGAGATTGTTAATACAAATATCGTCCCAAAAATGTTATTTATATTTTACGATCTTTGCTTAGTTTTGTTAATGACAATTACAAAGTATATCTTTAAGCAAATTATAAATACTAGCTAAAGTCTCTTTAGAACACATTTTACATTTCACAAGTTTACTTGGAAATACATTTCATACATATACATGATTATTTCCTTAAAAGGAAACTTTATTTCTTAAATGATACAATGACATCATGGCATGCATCATACATGTAATCTTGGTAAGATCTTGTAATATCTTGGATAGATCTTCAAGTAAGATAGTTGACATTGGATGATCTTGATATGACAACTCAAAGATATGGAGAGATTGGAGAGATTTGGAAAATCTCTTAGCTGTCTTACCTCTGGCATGTCCACGGATCCCTTCGATATAAAGGACGGATCCCTTTTAAGGGATCCGCCGGATCCGTCGAGTGTGTATCAGCTTGCCTATAAATAGCAAGCTGATCACTTGGCCTTCTCATCACTCATATAGCTAAAGTACATACTCATTCATATTACTAACATCATTCATTCATATCATTTGATCTATCTTTTGTAGCAAAGAAGATTAAGCATCAAGGTTCAACACAGAAGTGTAAACCTTTAGTATAGTTACTGTGTGATCTTTGTGTAATTCACACATCATTATTTGTATCATTTATCTCAGTGAGTGTGGTTAGTGTTTTAGTCCTCAAAACACAAAGAGTGTAGGGAGTGGTTGTACCCTTGTGAAAGAACTCGACATTTAGCTTAGTGTCGGTAATTGTATAGGCGACGTTGGGTTAGTTCTGCCCTGAAGTAGAACTCGGTGTTTAGCTTAGTATCGGAAAAGGAAGTAAGCAACGTGTAAAGGTTTTCTCCACCTAGAAGAGAGTTTGTTTCTTAGTGAAGGATAACTCTTGAGTTAGAGGCTCGAGGAGTGGAGTAGGGCAAGGAAGAGAGTCCTTGTAGCCGAACCACTATAAACATCCGTGTTGTGTGGTTTGATCTTTCCTCTCTTTACGTTTCATATATATTGTGTGAATACTTGTCTGAGCTTGTTTCCTTTGAATTAACATAAAGTAACAAAGCGAATTAATTTTAATCGGTAAAACTATTCAACCCCCCCTTCTAGTTTTCCACAATTAAAACAAAAATCAGATTTTTATAATAATACAGCTTACGTGCAGTGGCTATCAAGATACCTTTCCAACTACGCATTGATGTGGTATAAGATACCTTTTCAAAGAGCCAAACATTTCCAACTCCACACCTTTACTTTACCTGATGACTTCAAGTTCATTATAAAGATGAATATCACGAATGTCACAACCTACAGGATGAAACGGGTCAAATGCGTTGGCAGTAGCTCAAATTTTATTACAAATGCAGAATTATAGAACGAACTTAGTATATATATAAAAAAAAAGAAAAAGAAAAAAGAAATTGACATTTTCCATGTACAGGAGGCACGTGCTGCAACGGTTTGTGAATTTCACGTTGTCAAGTTATAAGTAACAGTACTAACTTAAAAGTTAGTACTGTTATTTCAAAGTTCATACTGGCTTAATTTTTCTAATAAATTGGATATTGTTACCTGGAAGTTCTTTGCCATCTTGTTACCTAGAAGTCCTTTGGCACCGCTGGTTGTTGATGCAAAAGCCTTCTGATTCGGACAGAAGAACAAAGAAAGGCTGTGAAAATCCGGCTTGCATAAATAAGACACTGAATCTGAAATAAGGCCTGCATAGAACATTTTTAAAATGCTTATGAGCTCAATAAGCTGTGAAAATTTGACTTGCATAAAAATGTTATAAATCTTACGCTATTTGTGCAAAAATATATTAACCAACCACATATAAAAAGAAATGTGACATACCAAACCCGAACCAACAATTATATATCACCTCGAACCAACAATTTAGCTATCAGGTTGATTATGCATTGATCATCATCTCCAAGACCAGTTGGTAATCATGCTCTTTGCACCTGTAATGTGAAAAATATTAACTTGAGATATGCCACCAAGAATCAAGCACTTGAATTAAACTACGAATACGAAAGCGCACTTTAAACAGGAATACCAAATTTTGAATTTGTATAACGGTAAATAAAATATATGGAAGATCAGGTACCTTGTTGCGTTAGTTGTTTATCTATCACCACTGCAATCTAACAACCCTGACGACAGCCTTTTCATATCTTGCCTTGATTTGTTTTGCTGAAGCCTACCATTAAAATTTTGTATATCTGATCGGTGCCCTGTTTGTTTACCTTGATGCTTATATGCCCTGTTTCAGTGTGGCCACAACCTGCAACGTAACAACACTTATTTAGTAAAACAAAAATTGGCACCAACAATTCGTAACACTAAAGTTTGTTACCTTCACAGTGGCATACGAAAGTCGACTTCTCTGAAGCAATGAGCTCATTGGTGAATTCCTACAACAATTTAAAAGAGAAGGCAGTTTATCCATGAAAATCAGATAGCCTCAAGCACTTGAATTAAACTACGAATACGAAAGCGCACTTTAAACAGGAATACCAAATTTTGAATTTGTACAACGGTAAATAAAACATACGGAAGATCAGGTACCTTGTTGCATTAGTTGTTTATCTATCACCACTGCAATCTAACAACCCTGACGACAGCCTTTTCATATCTTGCCTTGATTTATTTTGCTGAAGCCTACCATTAAAATTTTGTATATCTAATCGGTGCCCTGTTTGTTTACCTTGATGCTTATATGCCCTGTTTCAGTGTGGCCACAACCTGCAACGTAACAACACTTATTTAGTAAAACAAAAATTGGCACCAACGATTCGTAACACTAAAGTTTGTTACCTTCACAGTGGCATACGAAAGTCGACTTCTCTGAAGCAATGAGCTCATTGGCGAATTCCTACAATAATTTAAAAGAGAAAGCAGTTTATCCATGAAAATCAGATAGCCATAAGCTTGGTAGCACATAAAAAAAAATAGAGAATATGGGCTTATGGCTCACCTCAAGTTCGTCCATCTCCCAATCAAACTCACAGACTACCTATAGAAACCATTATTTCCTATCGAAAATGGCTACAATGGAAGTGGCTAGGTTTTTCAATTATTATTACTAAACACATTTTTTTTATAATTATGCCTGCGTTTTCTTCATCATCTACAGTTGGTTTTTCAATTATTCTTTTCCCCTAAACACACTTACATAAATTGTGACCATAACCAATTTTGAAATAACGAAATCGTAAAAGCACAAACACAACTAAACCTTATTCTTCATTTTAAGTCTTCATTTTCCTATTTTTTATCTATATATCAGGTTATATGTACTTATATCTTTACCTTTGAATTAAAGGCATTAGAGTCGGGTTAGTTTGACGGAATAAGAAGAAAATCCAAACCAAGCATTCACCAAATTTCATAACAAATATGGAGTGCAATAAACATCACAAAGAGGTCACACTAATGTTCAAAAGTAAACATAGTTTTAATCAATCTATACAACTTACCTCTTTTTTTTATTTAGGCATTTGATCTCGAACAACTTATCTCAGCCTCAATTTATACGGAATACCTCAGATTGTTTCGAAGCATTCAAAACCCTATATCAATTGACCTTTATCATCGATAATAATAGCACAAAACTATGATAACAGATCACCAAGATTGCTAGAAATTTAAGAAGACAATAAAGATTTTGGATTTAAGAATTTGATGGCAAAGATTTGAAGTGCTTGAACAATAACCCATCATAGATCTCCGTTTCTTTTCTTTCGGTTTGACAAAAACAAAGAATGGAAAACACAGACCTTTTGAAAGGATCTTTAAGCCATTTTGTAGCTGGAAAACATAGAAACCTCATCCTTTCGTCTTGCGTCTCGTAGCAGAAAGAAACAGAAAGAAAAGGATTGTTTGTGGGTTATTCGTGTTGAAAATTAACAAAAGAAAAGTGTGTGTGTTTGATTATATTTGCGTTTGGATTGAGAAGGGTGTTATCGAAATTTCTAGAGAGAGAGTGAGAGAGATAGTGGTGGGTGTGCCTGTCTTTGTGAGGAAGAAGAGTGTAGAAGCTGGAAATAAAGCCTGATAGTGTGTGGTGTATAAGGGATAATTAAGGCATGAACAGTTGCCGGTACAGTAACCCAAAGATCATTAGGCATTTTTTGTGTATTTTTTATTCAATGAACAGTGCCTCGAACAGTAACGTCCCGGGTTTACAGCCACACGTTTTGGTACTAATTACTTTGCTAAGCACATGTACAATCAATAGAAGCATATGGTACACATTGGTGAAGCACCCACCCATCCTTGGAAATAAATATACATATAATTAGGAACTTTTACCCTTGTAATGCGTGAATTAGGCACTTTTACCCTGGTATAAGTTAAAGTGTCAAGCACTCTATCATGAGCAAGTTCTTTGTTATACTTATTTCGTTTGTCTTAAGATAAATCATCTACCATTTTTATTTATTTATTTATCTATTAAAATTATTTTTTTTGTAACAATGAACACATGACACTGTGCTAGAGTAAAAGAGCAACAAATGATTGTCGATTCAACTCTTGCTTATAACATGTGAGATAAATATGTTGTATAAATATTATACGATAGTTGGTTGATATTTAAAAAAAAAATTAACTTGCAATACTTGCATAGAAGATACACGAAGAGAAGTCATTGGGTCCAATGTGTCGCAACACCAAACTTATTGATAACTGATAACTGTGAAGATAGAACATGAAGGTAAACTTCGATAACTAACTATACGAGTCAAACTTCTCATAATTAGATTTAAATAAGATTAATTACTAAAAGGTTCCCTTAACTATTTCTACGTTTGCACGCTTGTATTTGAGCAGTTAAACGTCGATATTCCAAATCTTAAAGAACCTGGACTGGAATTTAGTTAATCAATTTTCGGTTTATTTGTAATTATGAGAAACCAATTTCGAATATGTTATCTTATTCTAACGTTAGAAACTTTTTTAACATGTATGTTCGTATACAAGTTTTAGGTGTGACAATTTGTGTCATATTTAGGTTGGCGGGTTCGAGTTCGCGGTTGGTGCGTCAAAAATCTCCAAACTGAATACGATATGTTTGGGGTTCGGTTTGCTAACTATAACCTATTTATTCCTAATCTGAACAGGACCTATTTGACATGCTTATTCAAATGGATTAGCGGGTTTAACGTGTATACGGGTTAAAAAGTTTAAACGGGTTGGTCGGTCGACTTATTTAACACATTTAACCCGTATTAACCCTTTTAATTATATAAAATATTTTTGATTTTTAAAAAAGAATAATAAATATGTTGGCGGGTCAACCAATTCAACTCATGAACATGGGATACCTAGGGACCTTGAGATCTTCAGTTCCATGTTCATTTTCTTATAATCTTGTTCATATTCATACTAGTTATAAGGCGTGTGCACGCATGTGGTTCACACATGTATTTTCTTTTTGAATTAATTTGTAATCAACGTAAATTCAACTCAATTTCTAATGGGATAAAATATGTCTTAACTATAGGCATATCATATCACTGTCATTTTTTATCATCTGAAACTTTATCGGGTGACTTCCGTTACAAACTCAGTAGTTATGAATGTTTTACTCTCATCGATACATTCTTGTGTCAAAACTCAAAAGATCCATATTATCAAAAAGTCTATATACATCATATCTCAGGTTCGCCAAAAAGAATAAAGAAGTAACAAAAACAAAAGTGCTTGGTCATTACTTTGGTTCAGATGCGATCCTAGCAACGCTTCTGTTAAAATGTTAGATATAAATCAAAATATAGTACCATTTTACATGAAATGAAAAGGAAGTGAACACAGCAAATAATAACGCCGTTGGGACTCGACATCCTAGATCTTCTCAAGAACCCTGCCATATTCCTAAAAGAGAGATAATTATGAATACAAAAAGTTTAACAGAAAACTTAAATAACATCTCAAAATTCTCAAATACCGCAAACCTAATTATGTTCAATCAAAAATTTATTCTTGTGGGTTACCAACAACATTTCGTACTTCACGCGTTGAACATAATTAGGATGACCACTGGAGAAACAAAACAAGGAAAAAAACACGTGGGATTTACTTAATAGATAACGGGGGGAAATATCCACCAAATATTCTATATGTGAGATATATTTGTGGCGTATATATTGTGATATGGTTGCTCGTCGTTCCAAAAAAAAGATTTAGAAACTCTTCAATCTAATGCCATAAGAAAAATCAATATACAGTACATTTAGTTTATTGTCAGTTTCTATGTAACTCTTTATTGCCAGTTTGGAAGTAACTCCAAAACATATACTTGGATTTACCAAATAAGCATTTTGAATAAGCAATCCCCAAACATCCTCATAATTTCTCATATAATTTATAAAAACACAATATAGATTTTGGTCAAGCTTAAGCTATTTCAAAAAGCTCCAAAAAGATTATTACATAAATAAGCCTTAAAAAATAAGCTTTTTTTTTACCTTTTGTGTTTTGCAACTGCGATAAGCCATTATGGTCCCAAATAAGCTAAAGGGATGTTGTCTATCTAGTTATTGCATGAAAGAATGGTTATCTAAACTACAAATCTAATTATTGTGAGTGGACATAAGCTACTTTGAAACAATTAATAAAAGAATAGGAAACAGGTCTAAATTAACATCACACTTCCAGCAACCCTCAACATAACCATAATAGTGCAGCAAACTTCATTTTTACTAACAAAAAAAGAGTTCAACGTTATAACTCTTGGAGTTTCAGTTTCGAAATGTATACAATATACACAAAACATAGCTAATGAGACACCTTAACTTTATAAACTAATCACAAAAATTAAGGAAATACCATTATAAAGTTAACTGAACATTTACTTTACATGTGTTATAATTTAATAATCATGACAACTCATATATTAATCTAATAAAACATCTTACACGTTGCGGAAGCGTAGGATCAATTTTAACACATAAAAGATTAACCGAAAAATAAAAAAACGTACCTTTTGATTCTAGCAAGAACAAGAATCAACTTCAATCTTCTTCTTCAAATTACAAGAACGGATTAACGAGATACCCCTTACCTTTTTTTATTTCAATCCAAGGTGTATTAATTATAGCGAGTTAATATCCACAATCTTGTACACACGTACTATAACAGAACTAATGAGATTGCTAAATCTTTAAATACAAAATAAACCAAACAAGTTTTGTTTATAAAAGTTGGATCGACTAACCCAAAGGGTTGTGTGATCGATCAAGACAAAAAAAAAAAAAAAGAGAAATAAGATCTAGGGTTATAGCAAGAGTGCAAGAGTAAAGAATGAATAACCCTAGGTCTTGTATTTATAAACTTAGAAATCTTGGAGCACAAGTTGGCTTTGGATTGGGTTATGGTAACCCATAGCCGATCGGTTCCTACATCCCTAAGGGATTCGGAATCTTCTTGTCCCTCTAATTTCATCTATAGTCCTTCCTTTATTCCCTAACGGTCGTTAGTCAATTCCCGTTAATTACTTAACGTCCGTTAGTCGTTATTTTTGTGTTTTAATAATTAAATATATAACGGTTTATATATTAATTATTATACATTAATTCCTCATACGTAATGTGTGCAATCCCCTGGTCCCGAGTTCGATTTTGGACACACACGTTTAATATTTGTCCATCAAAACTAACAACATGCACCGAAGAAAATCTCTCAATACACGAACAGACCAAAACACTCATATATATATATGCATACCTAAATGCTCAAAACCAAACACGCATATGGATACCTAAATGCTCAAATCCTTTACCAAAAAAAGCACAAATCCTATCTTTCTTTATTTCCCTTTAAATTATTGAAGTGTCTTAATTTTTGAAAGCGATAAACAACCAATAATTTGTGCAAGGGAAATAAGAATCACTAAAAATGTGAAAGTGCATAGTGATTTGACTTAGGCAAAGTCACATTTACAGTATTGAGATATTGCATCTTTGACTAATTATTTTAAGATAATAAGTGGTCCTATTTTTTAAAAGTAAAAATTACTGTGCTGGAGATATACAAGTGTATATCTCTAGCAGTGCCCAAGTTTTTGTCAATATTCAACATTGGACATTGATCTCGTGTAAAAAAATTATCAGGGCTTCACGTGATTGCGTGTCGTTATTTTAGTGGTCGAAAAAAAAATTAAAATATGATCTCGCGTAAAAATGTGGTTGGGGGGTTACACGAGATTCAAACTTTTTAAATTTAAATCTTTTTAATAATTACAAAAACCACCCTTTAACTTTTTAATAATTACAACTTCTGTATATAACAAACTTTATTCGTCAAATATTTAGTAAATATCTATCGAATTCTTTAATGAAAAAAATATCGTTGCGAAGAGCTCTAAATTACGAATAAAACAAGCCCAATATTAACATGCTTTTGATGTACATACGATTTTATAAAAAATGTTGAAGTTTGATATATATATATATATATATATATATAATATATATATATATATATATATATATAGATTTTTTTTTTTTAAAAAAAACTTTCAAAACACACTCTTAAACCACAGGGGCCAAAGACGTACAAAATTCTATAAAATAGGAATATCGTTTAGAAATAAAAACGTAAAATTTATAAACTAAAAACGGTGTCTATTTTAATCATAAAACAAAAATTGGCAACTTTTTTTTTCTTTTTTTATATATAAACCAAAAAGTTTTATTCATAAATTAACAACATTACATATGAAATATAAAACGTAAACGTACGAAATAAAAGTATACACATTCATAAACTTTTATAAGCTTTTTATAGAACTAGACATGACTAGCCCTCGGTTGAAACGTACGAAATTCATAAACTTTTTATTTTGTACATTTACGTTTTATATTTTCTATCTAATGTTTTAATTTATGTATAAAAATTTTAATTTATATATATAAAAAAAAAAAAAAAAAAAAAAAGGTTAGCGTTTTTTGTTTTATGATTAAAAAGTACACCGTTTTTAGTTTATAAATTTTACGTTTTTATTTCTAAACGATATTCCTATTTTATAGAATTTTGTACATCTTTGGCCCCTGTGGTTTAATAGTGTGTTTTGAAAGTTTTTAAAATATATATATATATATATATATATATATATATATATATATATATATATATATATATATATATATATATATATATATATATATATATATCAAACTTCAACATTTTTTATAAAATTGTACGTACGTCAAAAGCATTAATATTGGGCTTGTTTTGTTCGTAATTTAGAGCTCTTCGCAACGATATTTTTTTCATTAAAGAATTCAATAGATATTTACTAAATATTTGACGAATAAAGTTTGTTATATAAAAAATGTTGGGAATTCTGCTAAGGACGAATTCTGCTGAAGGTTACTGCTGACGGAATCTGCTGAAGTGTTGGATTCTGCTGAAGAAGTGTTTTTGCGGAAGTAGAGATTCTGCGTAGTTGGTTTCTGCTGATATAGATATTCCGCGTATTTTATTATTTGTTAGGATATGTACGAGCTTTATTAGGAAACTATTATGATTATCTTGTTTAGTTTTGAGAAGATACGTTTCTTGTGAAACGGTTTAGGGTTTCTAGTGAATTGGTTTAGGGTTCCTTATCTATAAAAGGAACACATTATTATGTATGATGGATAAAAAAATGATTTAAGAAAAACAAGTTCTTAGTATTAATAAAAGATCCATAGAGGATCAATCGTTCTTAGTTATCTGTGTTCTTACTTGTGTTTAATTTCCGCTTTAGAATTCAAGTATTAGAGACTTTCTATTAGTGTGTTTGTGATTACATAAACATTACTAACGATCCACGAGCGCTCAAAGATCTATCAAGGTCTAAGGTTCTACAAGTGGTATCAGAGCCTCGGGAGAGTCTCTGTGAAACTAAGAACATCTTTTCTTTTACACCCTCTCAATCAAAACAACCAAAACAATGCCTGGATCAGATGATGGATCAGAAGTTAACAACAACAACCATAACACCACATCTTCATCTATGCAACAACTCACTCTCACCAACAACAATGCAAAGTTCCCATATCTCAAGAAGGAAGAGTATGAATTATGGGCTATGAAGATGCAGAACTGGATCACAAATATTGATTGGAATCTTTGGGAAATTGTCAAAAAGGGAAATAGTTTGAAAAGGCACACCGAAGATGCTGATGGCAAGATTACCATCCTTGGTCCTAAAACTGCTGAAGAGTTTCTAGCTGTACAGAGAGAGCAAAAAGTTAGAACTATTCTCCTTCAGGCTATACCAGATGATCATATGGGTGACTTTCACTACATGCAGGATGCAAAGGACATCTGGATGGCCATCAAGGCTAGGTTTGGTGGGAATGATGAGTCAAAGAGGATGAGGAAATCAATGCTGAAACAGCAGTTTCAAGAATTCCAAGTCTCTGAGGAAGAAGGCATCCACAAGGGCTATGACAGGTTCCATAGAATTTTGAGTCAATTGAATCAGCTAAAGGCCAGGCCAGACAATGAGGATTGCAATGCAAAGTTCTTGCGATCTTTACCTCCATCTTGGCTGCAAGTGAGCATTGCACTCAAAGCTAAAGGTGGACTGGATATGCTATCTTTTGATGATCTCTACAATAAGCTTAAGACTCTTTAGTCTGATGTTAGAAGTCCCATTCGTTCATCCGCTCCCACTTACTCAGCTTTTATTAGCTCCACCTCCAATAAGATGAATCAAGCTTCAAGCCCAAGCTCCTCAGTATCATCTTCCTACACCAACAACAGACCAAATTCACAACCACAGTCTAGTGGTGTATTGGAAGATGTAATTCACTCTTTTGTTGCTGATTATGATCATCAGCAGCAACTTGCTTTTGAGGATTTTGATCAGGTGGATCCTCTGGATATGGAAGAGATGAACTTGAAGTGGCAGGTGGCCATGCTCTCAATGAACATCAAAAGGTTTGAGAACAAGTCAGGGAGAAAGTTTGGTTTCAAGGGAAGAGACCCTGCTAGATTTGACAGGAGGAAGGTCAAATGCTATACATGTGGTCAGATGGGTCACTTCTCAAGAGAATGCAAGGATAGAAAGACTGGTGATGAGGTTAGGTATACTACCTATCAGCAGAATCAAGTGGAAGCTGGGAAAGCTGGAGCTTTGGTTACTCTGGATGACCATGTTAACTGGAAGGCACATGAACCTGATAATGATGAAGCTTCTGGGCAGAGTGGATTGCTGGCAAGCTGTACTACAGAGGATCAACATGATCAAGTTGCCTTTATGGGCATCTCTCAGGTACATAATTGTGTTTTTGGTTGTAGTGAAAGATATAATGAACTTAAGGAGGCATATGATGAATTGAAACCTAAATATAATGAATGTTATGTTGAAGTTGAGGCTTACAAACAGGCTTTAAAAACTAAAGAAAGACAACAAATTTGGTTTCAGAAGAATCAGACTGCCTATGAAGAAAAGATAGGGGTGTTAGAAAGAGACTTAGTGTGTACTACAAATGAATTAAAATGTTGTGAAAAGAAAAAGGCTACACTAGAGTTAGAGAACCAAGAACTACAAGAGAAACTAGAGAAGGAAGTAGCTAATCATAAAACTTGGTTAATATCAGGTGATAAGTTATCTAACTGTCTCTATAATACTCAACCTGTAAACTCTAGTATAGGTTTAGGTTTTAAAAAATATGTTGGTTTAGAGGCTAGGTTTAATATGGGTAAATCTACACCAGCAGGCTTAGCAAATTTTGTTAAAGAAGGAAAATTACATGTTGTGCCTGGACCTATTAGAGGAGAATTCATGCCCACTACCAACACCACCTCAGACTTTGATGGATCACACCATCTGTATGGCAAAAAGTCAAGTGACTTGCCAGACCCTGATTCTAATTCTACTGACTATGTCTCTTGTTCTTCTAGTGACAAGTCCTCTGACCAAGGGTCTACTACCAGTTGTGATTCAAGTGAAAAGTCAGACCTTCCCAAGACCTCACCCAAGACCTCACCAAAGCCTACACCCAAGACTCCCTACAAGTCTATTAGAGTTGCTGCTGACGAATCAAAGTCCAAGACAGTTTCTTCTGAAGACTTGTCTTTTAATTCTTTGCAAAACAATGTTTTTAATTCTGTCAAAAATAATCCTGTTAATGTTAGTGGTTTGAATAATCTTGCATGTAATGGAACATCTTTCACTTTTAATAAATCTTCTAAAAAGAAGAAATGCTTTGTGTGTGGAGGTAAATTTCATTTGATTAAGGATTGTAATTTTCATGAGCAAAGATTGGGTGTATGTAGTGGTCAAAATAAACCTAGACCAATGTGGAATAATGTTAAGGATATACCACCATATGTTCCACAAGCAACTCATAAGACCAGTAATTCTGCTGATAGACATTCTCCATCTGCTGGGAGAAGACCTGTTGCTAGACCATATGTGAGACCAACTAGTTCATACTTTCAGAATGGTTATTGGCCTGGATTTATTGACCCAATGTATGTGGGTAGGGGATATTGGGATACTGCTGTTAAGCCCTCAGCAGGTTGTTTTTGGACTAAAAAGGGACCTAATTTTCATAGCAGGTCCAAGAACAATGGTGGATCTTATACATCTACATGGCCTAACTCTTATGATCCACAAGGCAGGCTCAAGTCAGTAATGACTTGAGTCTCCAAAGTGTACTTATCTTTTGTATATTTTTTTGTTGTTGTTGTAGGATCATCCTCTGAAAAGTAAAGAAGTAGGCATAGTAGATAGTGGTTGTTCCAGGAGTATGTCAGGAAACATAGAGATGATGCATGATTTTGTACCCAATGAAGGAGGAGGCAATGTGACTTTTAGTGGAGGAGATGGTAGAATCACTGGGAAAGGAACCATCAAAACACCTAATTTGGACTTTGAGAATGTGTATTATGTGAAGGAACTGCAACATTTCAATTTGTTCTCAGTATCACAAATTTGTGACACCAAGAACAAAGTATTCTTCTCTGACAATGAATGTCTTGTGCTCTCTAAAGACTTCAAACTTCCAGAAGATACAACAATTCTGCTGAGAGTTCCCAGAAGTTACAATTTATACACATTCAATTTGAATGATGTTCAACCTGAAGGTGACTTAACATGTTTGGTGGCTAAAGCATCCCTGGATGAGTCTACAAAATGGCATAGAAGGATGGCTCATGTGAATTTCAAGACCATTAACAAGCTTTCTAAACTTGGTCTAGTTCATGGACTTCCTTCCAAAGTCTTCACAAATGAGCACAATTGTGTTGCCTGCAACAAAGGAAAGCAACACAGAGCCTCATACAAAGCCATTACTGCTGTGAGAACTATCTCGGAACCTCTTCAGTTGCTGCATATGGATCTCTTTGGTCCAACTCAAATCAGAAGTATTGATCACAAGTACTTCTGCCTGGTAATTATTGATGACTATAGCAGGTTTTGTTGGGTATTCTTTTTGAAAACTAAAGATGAAACATCTCCAATTTTAAAAGAATTTATTACCCTTGTTGAAAACCAGCTAAACAAAAAGGTTAAAGGTATTAGGTGTGATAATGGGACAGAGTTCAAAAATGCTGTTTTAATAGAACTTTGTCAGTCTAAAGGGATAAAAAGGGACTATAGCAATCCAAGAACCCCACAGCAAAATGGGGTTGCTGAAAGAAAGAATAGGACCTTAATAGAGGCAGCAAGATCCATGCTTGCAGACTCTAAATTACCCACTATGTTCTGGACTGAAGCAGTAAGCACTGCTTGTTATGTTTTGAACAGGGTATCCATCACTAGACCTCATTTCAAGACACCTTATGAACTTCTTACTGGGAAAGTTCCTGATATTCATTATCTCAAACCTTTTGGATGTCAAGTGACCATTTTGAATACTAGTGATCCACTGGGAAAGTTTGATGAGAAAGCTGATGAAGGGTATATTGTGGGTTATTCAGCACATAGTAAGGCTTATAGGGTATATAATTTAAATGCTAAAAAGATTGAGGAGACCCTCAACCTGAGATACCTAGAAGACAAGCCTAATGTTCAGGGTCAAGGTCATGCTTGGTATTTTGACCTGGATTACTTAACTGATTACTTGGGCTATACTAGATATGTTGCTAACCAATCTGCAGGTTCTCAAGAGTCTCCCACTAACAATGCAGGTACCCTGGATGATGACTCAGATAGTGAGTCTGAGCATGATGAACAAACAATTGTTGTACCTTCTTTTTCTCCTAACCAATTTGCAGGTGATAGCTCTAAAGAAACTTCTGATGAGCTTGAAGATGAGTCACACTATGCAGAGGACCTTGCTAGACTCAAGAAGCAGGAGCATGCAGCCAATCAAGAAGCTGAAAGACTTAGTGTGGAGTTAGCACAACCAGTCAGTGGAAACCAGGATTCTGCTGATAGTTCTTCTGTTTCTCCTGACATCACCAATTCTGCTGACAATTCTCCTGAAGGTTCTCCCATTTCTCCTAGTGTGTCCACAGACTTTGAAGAGCCATATACACGTTTTCCAAGTCCTTCTGATCTTGGGAATCACCAACCCAAAGCTGGAATCTTCAACTCAGCCTCCTATGACAGTGATTTTGGACCCAATGTGAACAATCTTGACACCACATTTGAGGTCAACCCCAATGCTACCAAAAGGATCAACATTGCTCATCCCCAATCCAATATTCTTGGTGATCCTCAAGCACCTGTTAGAACTAGAGGTACTGTGAAAAGTTCTAAGTATGGGCAAGTTGCTTTTCTTTCCTATGTCTCAAATCAGCAAAGGGACAATCACACAGACTTTAAGCATTGTCTGTTTGCTTGCTTTCTCTCTCAAGTGGAGTCAACCAGTGTTGCTCAAGCTCTTGAAGACTCAAGCTGGCTTGAAGCAATGCAAGATGAGATGCAACAATTCAAGAATCAACAGGTTTGGATATTGGTACCACTCCCTGAAGGGAAGATTGCCATTGGGACAAAATGGATTTTGAAGAATAAAAGAGATGCAAGGGGTATTGTGGTCAAAAACAAAGCAAGATTGGTGGCTCAGGGGTTCAGACAAGAGGAAGGAGTTGATTATGATGAAGTCTTTGCTCCAGTAGCTAGAGTTGAGGCCATTAGAATCTTCTTGGCCTATGCTTCTTATATGGGTTTCCTGGTATATCAGATGGATGTGAAAGGTGCTTTTCTGTATGGTGAAATTGAAGAGGAAGTATATGTCACTCAACCTAAAGGTTTTGAAGACCCAGATAATCCAAAACATGTTTACAAGGTTGTAAAAGCTCTCTATGGACTACATCAGGCACCAAGAGCTTGGTATGCTAGGCTTTCTGCATTTCTGCTGAAGCATGGATACAGAAGAGGTGCCATTGACAAAACACTCTTCATTAAGAAGAATTCCAGAGACATCATTCTTGTGCAGGTTTATGTGGATGACATTATCTTTGGCTCCACTAAAGAAGCTTGGTGCAGGGAGTTTGAGGAATTGATGAAGGGAGAATTTCAGATGAGTGCTATGGGGGAGCTTACTTTCTTTTTGGGTCTACAAGTTCAGCAGAAACAAGATGGTATCTTTATCAGTCAGGATAAATATGTGAAAGATATCTTGAAGAAGTTTGATATGGAAAATGTCAGAACTGCCACTACACCTTATGAAGCTCCAAAACCAAAGAACAATCTTGAACCAGATCCTGCAGTGAATGTTCACCTATATAGATCCATGATTGGGTCATTGATGTATTTGACAGCTTCGAGGCCTGACATTACATTTGCTGTGAATGCTTGTTCTAGACATCAAGTCACTCCACTCACTTCCCATTTGAATGCAGTAAAAAAGATCTTCAAGTACCTCAAAGGCCAACCCAACTTAGGTCTTTGGTACCCAAAAGAGTCTCCTTTTAAGTTGGAAGCATATAGTGATAGTGATTATGCTGGTGCAAATCTGGATAGGAGATCCACAACTGGAGGTTGCCAATTTCTTGGAAGAAGATTGATTTCTTGGCAATGCAAGAAACAAACTATTGTTGCTACCTCATCTACTGAAGCAGAGTATGTTGCTGCTGCCAATTGTTGTGGACAGGTTCTTTGGATACAAAATCAATTGTTGGATTATGGGTTTAATTTTATGAACACCACAATCTTTATTGATAATCAAAGTACCATTTGCATTGTCAAAAATCCAGTTTTTCATAATAGAACTAAGCATATTGAAATCAGGCATCATTTTATAAGAGATACATATGAAAAACATTTGATTAAGGTGGTTAAGATTCACACAGATGATAATGTGGCAGATTTATTGACTAAGGCTTTTGATGGACCTAGGTTTCAACACTTAGTTGTCCATATTGGGATGGTTAACCCTTAACTGCAAAGTTTGAGGGGAGGCATAGGCCTCAGGGGAGGCATATGCCTCAGGGGAGGATTGTTGTTGTAAAACTTGTAGTATTTTGTAGATTATGTTTGCTATTTGCTAACACACTCACAATCTAATGTACTTTAAGTTTTGTATGGTTTGGTTTGTTTGCTGTTATGTGTCTGTTTTGCAGAATGCCTTGATGTGTAGTTGATGATCTTAAGTTGTAGCTCTCCAAGATTGGTTAAATGGGACATGGTCAAGTAAGCTTAAAGATTGATTCTGCTGAATGGAAGTGCTGAAGCACAGTTCAAGTAATAATCATAGAAAGATAAAAGTTGTTCATTCATTCAAAGAAATTACAGCTTACAAACAACTTCAAATTGCAATAAAAGACCATTCCTATACAAGATAACCTACACAGACTCTAGATCATATCATCATGATTTCAAAAGCTGTTGGAGATGCATGACCAGGAATGAAGATGCTGAAGAACCTAGTTTTATATCTTTGGTCCTTGGTAACATCTCATCATCACCTACTCCATTTTACCCTTTCCTTTTCCAGACACCTCTGCACCCTTGCCCTTTCCTTTGTCTCTATGGTATGAAACACCAGACCTTGGAGCAGGAAGACCAATAACCACCTCCCTTGTCACTGGGAGTGGTGGATTTCTGGTGTGTGGCCTAGGTTGGGGTTGTGAAGGTTGGGGACTCTCTTCACTTGCTGTTGCTGCTTCCCTTTCCTCTTCCTCTCTCACCAATCTATTGAAGATTGGCTCTAGACGCTCTGTGGAGTCATCAGAGCCCCTAGATGAATCATTTGGATTCACCACACTATCATCTTCAGATGAAGGTAGAAAGGGGGACTTCAAAGGACGAGGTTCATCTTGATAGGGGTATCGAAATAACGGACGACTATCCTCAGTGGATGATGATGATGATGATGATGATGATGATGATGATGATGGAGTTTTAGGTGGGTTGTTTGGTCTGCTTGATGAGCCCACATCATGTTTTCTCTTTCGGGCTTGTTCTTTGGTAAGACCATACCTTCTACGGGAAGGTCGTGAGGATGATTGGGAGGCTTGGTGTTTTGGTGGTGATTGGGGAATGTTATCTCCTGAGTCTGCTGATGACTCAGAGGTGAGATCAATTACTTCTGGCTGGTTGTTCATGGTGTTGATGATTGATTTTGGTTGAATGAGGGTTTGATGGTAAATTGGGGTTAATTGATATGTGAGGATTGTGATTTGGGGTTATTTTATAGGCGAAGTCAAGGGTTGATGGTAATTAATGCGAGTTGGGTGGCAAAGTAAAACTCAAGATCTTTACTGAAGATATTATTACACTTGATTTGATTCTGCTGAATGACTTCTCACTTCAGCATATTGACCGTCATTTCTGCTGAAGAGTTAATTTTGAATGTTGGAGTTACTTTACAAGTCAGATACGGTCAACAATTAGTTTCGATAAATTTTGACCATGATTGGGTAACTTCTATTTATAACCTACTTCATATAATCTTCGCCCAAAATCAACTGATTCTCTCTTCGACCAATTTAAACCCATTTTCCATTCACTTAATTCATACCCTATCTCTCATAATTTCTTCAATGGAGGCTCTACAATTTTAGAAGGATCATAACAAAGTGGTTTTTCTGGGAAAAGCAAAGGGACATGAAATGTATGAACCTATGGTGGATTTCTTGAAGCGTTCCAAGATTCACTTTGCACTGACTCATTATCCAGATGTGGTACACGAATCTTTGGTCAAGTAATTTTGGGCATCTGCTGAGAAACGTTCTGATACAGAGATTGTTGCAATGATTGATGGAGCAGAGTATGTGGTGACTGAGTCGTTGATTAGGACAAAATTGCAACTGGATGATGAAGGTGGTGTCTATCACACCAACACTGGTGAGATACTTGCTGGGCTGAGAGCTGCTGGTTATCAAAGTATGGATACAATTATGTGACTCAAGAACAAGTTTTGCCCCAAGTGGAGGTTTTTGGTGCACACATTGCTTCAGTGCATCAGCAACAAGTCTGGAGGATGGGATCAATTCTCTACCCAATTGGGTTGTGGTATAGTATGTCTATCACAGGGTTTAACTTATAATTTCTCTAAGTTTATTTTTGATAATATGGTTGAAAATATTCAAAAGAAAAAGCATAAGTTTCTCATGTACCCTATGTTTCTTCAAATAATTTTAGACATAAACACCCAAGACAGAGGCCATTATCCCATAGGAGCCTTTAGTGCTAAATTGTTTGCTTCAATGAAAACTCACTATGTTGGGGCACATCACCCTCTGCTACCAGCTATGTTGCCACATGGCAATGATGATGCTGATGAGGGTAATGCTGCTGGTGCTCCACCATCTCCCAATGCTGCTGATGATGGTACTCCATCATTTCCAAGTGTTACTGCTGATGGTAATCCATCAGTGGAAAGGGATGAGGGTCCTTCCACAACTGCTGAAGCACCAATTGTTTCTCCTGACCAACCTACACCTTCACCTTTACATGTTTCACCCAGTCCTAGTCCAACACCAACTCATGAAGCTCCTGATGAGCTTGTTCCTGAGGTTGAGGAGACACTTCAGTCTCTTGACACTCAAGTGCCTACACCTCTTGAATATGAGTCTACCAGACTGTCCACACCTAGCCCTTTTAGAGAACCAATTGATGAAAGCACTCCTACTTTTGAGCATATTACTTCTGAAAGGCCCAATGAAGCTCCCTTTACCACTGAGAAATCTGCTGGTGGAGCTGAGGACCCTATTACTCTCACTTCTCTGTATAATTTGCTCAACAGGAATGTTCAAGAAGTTGAGAAGTTGAAGAAGGAGCTCGCAGATACCAAATCCTCACTTGGAGGTGAGATTGTGGTGTTGAAAAAGAGGGTTCAGGAGTTAGAAGATCAACTTGGGCAGAAAAAGAAAAGGAAGTTTGTGTTTGCCTCTGATGAAGAGCAGGAGGATATTTATTTGGATCATCTTGATTTATTGGCTGAAGCTGCTCAGCAGACTCATACTTCTTCACCCAAAGCTGCTGAATCATCACAACCAAAAGAGCAGATCAAGTTCTATAGAAAGAGGGGAAGACAGTATTTGAGCAAGGATTCTAAGATGCCAAGTTTGAATGTTGTTCAAGAACAAGTTGATGGTGATCATGTTCAGGCAGATGCATCAATGATTGATGTGGCTTCTGCTGATATCACACCTTCTGAAGTTTCTGCTGAAGTATTTGTTGCTGGGAGATCTTTTGTCTTGAATCCTGATGCTGAGGTTTCTACTCCACATGTTGAAACTACCACTCAACATGTTTCTGCTGATGCTTCTATTGGTGTTTCTTCTGAGAATATTGACAAAGTTCCTATTGTTGATATCTCTCATAATGATTCTTCTAATGAGCCTGCTACTCAAGTTCCAAGTGTTGACATCTCTGGTAATGAGCAAGGAGTGATGGTTGATGAAGATCTTGGTACAGATCTTGTGAGTGACAAAGAAAGGAAGGAGCAAGCTAGACTGGTGAAAGAGTATGAGGATATGATGAAGAGTCAAGCTTTGGCACAAAAGATGACAGCTCAGTTTACTACAGATTTGCCTCCTGAAAGGCAAAGAGAACTGGATGAGCAATCAGTTTATTTTACTGATGAGCAATGGGATTCTTATACTCTACAAGCTGCTTCCAATTCTACTTTGGCTCAAAGCATTTTAGGAGCTGATTTTGATAGTAACAACTTTGCTGCACAAATGGTAGCTCTTGGTCAACAGAGGAAGAAAGCTGCAGCAGAAAGGAGAAAGGCTATTGCTGCACAGAAGGCCAAAGCTAAGAGAGCTAAAACCCAGACTGAGGCACAAACGAAGAATTATATGAGAAATGTGGTTTATCATCAATATACTTCTGTATATAACTCTGCTTTGACCAAGAAGCAAGTCTGGGCCTTACCTGAATCTGACTTGCATCAAATATATAATCAGATTATGAAGGCTATTCACTCACCTCCTACTAAATTGAAGAGGCCTACTGCAAGTATGGATGAACCAGAAGCTAAAAGGATCAAGACAGTTGAGTTTGGTACTTCATCTTCTGGTGATAAAGAACAGCTGCACACTCAAGCTGTTTCTGCTGAGGCAACTCCTGAAGGCAACCAGTCTGCTGAACAAGAAGGATCACTTATTTCCAACTACAATGCAGATCTGGTGAGGAAAGCTGAACTAGAAGCTGCTGAAGCTAGAAAGGCCAGAGAAGATACTGAGAAGTTGTCTGAAGCAGGTGGTTCTGTTCCTACATCTTCTATTCCTCCTGAAGATGCTTCTGGTGCATCTGAAAATGTTAGTCCTATGGGGATATATATACCTGGAAGGAGGAAGAAAAGGATGGCACACAGAAGACATATTGCTATCAGAAGATCAGTGAGATTAGCTAGGAAGCAGGTTTCTAGAGCACCTAGGTCTCACAAGGGGAGTTCTTCTAAGCATGTAGATCTCAAGGCTGATGATACAACCTTTATCAAAGTGGGTTCTTCTGAGACATTTCCTGAGGGTTCTTACAATGTGTTGGTCAAATGGATACTGACAGATGGACAGATAAACACCATCTGATGAACTCAAATAAGTACATTTTATTACTATCATTTATCCTATTAATTTGACTTGTTTTACTATATTATGTATGAGGATTGATACTTAATCGTTTACTTTTGTAATTCTCAGGTAAAAACAAGCATTTGGTGAAACTTAGCGATTTTGGACTAATTATGGAGCAAAACATGCAAGAAGTTAAGAGTCTACTGAAATGAAGAAGATCAAGACTAATCTGCTCCAGATGCGCCGCATCTCACTCATTACATACGGCGCATCTCTATTAAGATTCCACCAGATACGATCCAAGATACAAGAGGACATGCGCCGCATCTAATCATGGAGTTACGCCGCATCTTCTGGCGGTGTACGAATATTCCTGAATATTATAATCTTGGACCCCACGCGAAGTTAAGTCAATGCGCCGCATCTACTTAATAGATGCGCCGCATCTTCCCTCAGACAGAAACTATAAATACCCCAAGACCAGACGAATTTCGGGGGAATATATTAGATTCGAAGACCGAAGCAGCAGAACCTTAGGACGAATTCAGTCAAGGAGGCAGCACAAGACACACCAAACGAAGATACAAGAGCTGTAAGAAGGTGCTGCATGTGTTTAATTCATTAAGTAGTTTTGTTTTATTGTGTTAGCAAACTTTAATTCATCAGGATTGGTGGCTTGTGTAATGTGACAACGAAAGATTGCACTCCCTTTAATACTTGCTTTCCCATCAATTAAAGTTTATATGTTGATGTCTTTGGTTACTACTTATTAGTGCATTGATAACCTCTGTGTTTATTAGTGGCTTGCGGGCATTTGACTGCGAAAAATAATGTGGCTCCCACGGTTATTACTAAATTGATCACTTAGGAATAACTTTTAGACATAAGTAATCATTAAGGGTTTACTCGCCGATAAGAATAGGACCAACGAGAAAGGGTTAACTACATACACTTCATATAAAGCTATCAATAAAACAAGTGACAATCTACTTAATCATAAGGACAGCCCTCTTATTGTCTCGAGTATTTATCTGTGTACGTGTGTGCTACTTGCTGATTCGTGCCTATTGGTTTATTTTATTATTTAATTGCAAACAAATCGTGCCAGTCTCTCAGGCTGAAACCCCCTTGCGTTAGGATATTAAAATACTGATTAGAATAACGAGATAATACGTTCCACTCTTAGTGATCGACACTCTACTTACCATTATATTCATACTGACCGGGTACACTGCTCGTTAAGTGTGTGTGTTATTGATAAGTCGGCTAAATATAAATTTAAAACTTGAGTAGGCATTAAAACTGCTAAACCGCAACGACACATCACGCTCCATCACCATCTATAGGCAAGATCATTCCTATATGTAGTTTACTTTCTTGCAAGAAATACTTCACTTGGTGGATAGGCAAGATTTGCATACTCTCTATGGAATGGTCACAGAGTACTATGCCTCTCATACACCACAGGGGGCTGGTTTGTACTTATTGGGAGATCTGCAAGTTCTGTTTGATTCTCACTCTCCTAATGGAAAAGGCTACTCAATCTGGGAGAATTCACACAAATGGAGGGTTGATACTTGGAGGTTTTACCCTATGCCTAATGTGCATGTTGTTGAAACAAAATCTGGCATTAGGGTATGTATGTTTTCTGATCAGCATTATCCTTGGTCTATTCCTCTGATGAAACGTCTGCTTAGAAGAAAATTGGAAGTTCCTCCTGATCCAGTAGCCAATGATGAGACTCATGCTGAACAGCTGGTTGGGTTAATCAAGTCCACGCTTCTGCACCACGAAGCTTCTACTTGATTCTGGTATTGTGTATTATTTTTGTATCTTATTTTTCTTTATTTCATTTATTTCTTATTTCATTCTTTTCCTTAATTAAAAAAAAAAAAAAAAAAAAAAAAAAAAAAAAAAAAAACAAACCATTGTATATTTGTACTAACTTTTTTGCAGGTTTGTTGTATATCACTCTGTTGATGGTTATCAACTCACCAGATGTGACTTGTGTCCATCAAAGAGTTGGCTAGTCCAAAGGGTACAACTTTGGTAAAGACACATCAAATCTGTTGATAGCTGTAATAGCTTGCTCAAAGCTATAGGGTACTTCAACTCACCCATGGTTTATTCCTGAGAGTTGAAATGGTTCTCAATTCACCATGGATGTAACCCTTTCTGGGATCCAAAGAATTGGCTAGTCCACAAAAGTATGGTTTGTGGTAAAGACATTTGGTATCCATATTTGGTATTCAATTCACCAAGGTTTGCTATAACCTAAGAATTGGCTAGTCCTGAGCAAACGGCTACAGGTAAAGACATCTCAAATCCGTTTATAGCTGATGATTTGCTAAAAATCATATGGTTATCAGTGTACCATAGTTTTCGAACTTAAACATTTGGCTACTCCAGTAGTAATGGCTATTGGTAAAGAGACATCAAATCCATTATTTTCAATGATTCACCTCTCACAGGAGTTTACACACCTGGATGTGATGAGAATAGTATGAAACTAAACTGTTTTGATGTACATTATGTCATTTGTTGCTGCAAAGACCTGAAGTTTAAAGTTTTGCCATTCATAGAGATGTGGTTCATTTGATTCTTTGCTAATGATGTTCGAATTCAATCCTCTTATTCTGAAGTGTTAAAGATCTATCAAGAATCTTGAACTTAACCATGTCAAATTCAAGATTAGGGGAGGATTGTTAGGAATTCTGCTAAGGACGAATTCTGCTGAAGGTTACTGCTGACGGAATCTGCTGAAGTGTTGGATTCTGCTGAAGAAGTGTTTCTGCAGAAGTAGAGATTCTGCGTAGTTGGTTTCTGCTGATATAGATATTCCGCGTATTTTATTATTTGTTAGGATATGTACGAGCTTTATTAGGAAACTATTATGATTATCTTGTTTAGTTTTGAGAAGATACGTTTCTTGTGAAACGGTTTAGGGTTTCTAGTGAATTGGTTTAGGGTTCCTTATCTATAAAAGGAACACATTATTATGTATGATGGATAAAAAAATGAATTAAGAAAAACAAGTTCTTAGTATTAATAAAAGATCCATAGAGGATCAATTGTTCTTAGTTATCTGTGTTCTTACTTGTGTTTAATTTCCGCTTTAGAATTCAAGTATTAGAGACTTTCTATTAGTGTGTTTGTGATTACATAAACATTACTAACGATCCACGAGCGCTCAAAGATCTATCAAGGTCTAATAAAGTTGGTTATATAAAAAAGTTGTAATTATTAAAAAGTTAAAAGGTGGTTTTTGTAATTATTAAAAAGTTTTAAATTTAAAAAGTTTGAATCTCGTGTAACCCCCAACCACATTTTTACCCGATATCATATTTTAATTTATTTTTTTTTTTTTCAAATCCCGTGTAACCCCGGAAATTTTAATACGCGAGATCTCTCTTTTTTTTTCTTTTTTTTTTTATTTCGACCACTAAAATAACGACACGCAATCACGTGAAGCCCCGGAAAAAAATTTACGCGAGATCAATGTCCAATTTTGAATGTTGACAAAAAGTTGGGCACTGCTAGACATATACGCACTCGTATATGTCTAGCACAGTAATTTACTATTATAAGATAAAAAGTAGTCCAGATTAATACTTAGAGGAAACATGTATGCATCAGAACCACCATAAAGTATACCTTCAAACTTTCAGCCATCGATTCCACACCAAGATTTTCAGGTGATTTTGAGAAAATGTACAGTCCAATACAATAAAGTTCCGGTAAACTGAGGCTCGGATCTAAAGCCACAAAAGTAAGATTACCTTTTAGATAGAAGCTCAATTAGTAATCTCAATGGAAGATGATTTATAACCCAATGCTCGTTCTAGCGCACCACGAACAGCAACATGATCTTGTAATCTTTTCGCTAGCTGCAATATCTGATTGAAAAAAATATCAAGTTCTTATATATCATTAATTGGGTAAACTAATGTAAATAGTCACATACCCGAGTCTGGTAAATATTTATAAAAAAAAATAATAATAAATAAATAAAAAAAAAAAAAAAAAAAAAAAATCTGCAAACAAACAACATAGCATCGTAATCAAGTTTAATACTCTCATAATCAATCAACATGACTCAACAAATAAATAAATAAATAAGAACAATTTAAATAACCTCAAATATATATTTGAAACCACAAACACTATGTGAATTTTATATTTTTTATATACACATGTATGCAAAGAGAGACAATATGAAGCAACAATCATAGGTGCCAAAATTGAAGGGAAAACTACTCCAAATATTATTTTTTTTGTGCAAAAATATTTGGAGTAGTTTTTCCTTCAATTTTGGCACCTATGATTGTTGCTTCATATTAAATCATATAGTTACTCCAATCATATTAAATCATGTTCTCGACCAACTAAAATGCGACCTCTAAACTCACATTTTGACTGTTTTAGAACGGGTTGAAACCATGCTTAATTTATGGTGGAGTTATTTATAATGATCAACTTATTATGTTAAAATCACAAAAGTACATGATTAAAATACTAATATTGATTCAAAGAACGATTGTCTGTAAAAGGAGAAGAATTGCCTACAATTATCTTGGGGGAAATTCATTATTATTATAGTAAAAAAAAAAAAGGTAACTTGTTACATACCTGTTACAAAGTTGTGCAATGATATCACCAAGTTACGGAAGTGAAATAGTAAGTAATAGCATGTTGACTTATAAAAAAGTTAGGCTAGATCTAAAATCTCACAAACATGTGGCATGCAAAAAACCTAGATATTTATTCTTTCATATATAATCATACTCTACATTCCAATCTGTTGAACTTATGAGTTGACTTAATTTAAGTATACATAATGCAAACATCTGAGTTTTACCATATATGTCTAACAAATCAAAGTTTGTTAATAATAGGAGTAAAAAAGTATGTTAGACCTGTCCAATCGATCCATTAAAAGTCTCTTATGATGCACTTTTCGGACTTGAGTTACCTGAAGTACAAACCTATTACCTATCTTCACCTTTTAATTAACAATACCATATACGACATAAAGATTTACCCATCTAGAAGAAACTGTCTTCTCTTGACATTGCTTCATAAAGATCAAATATTAGCTTTCCAAACACCCATAATAAAAACTACTGTAGTAAACTTTACCCTAGCAATTCCACATTTAGATATCAAAAATAAAAGTAAATATCGTATTCAATTTACAAACATAAAGATTCAAAAAAAATCGATTCCTGAGTTTGAGGATACATAACATACAAATCTTCAAGTATTAGTTGCATCCCTGCAAAAAAACAATCAAATCGAATTAAAGTTTAAAAACGAATTGAAAAAATTAGATTAGACAATCTGATCATATCTTGTGATTTTATTAATCATAACATAGCAAACCCTCAAAGTTTAATTTATTAAAATTTATATGACAGAGGTGGGTTTTAGGGGAAAGCGTAGGCATTACCGTGGATCATCATCATAGATTATGTTAGTTTCGATTATTTTTTTATTTTTTTGGGAAAGAGGTATGGAACATACGATGGTATTATTGATTTTGAGTTCAAGCCAGTTTCAAGGTTTTTATTTGTATTTTTGCCCCAAAAGTATTAACAATTGAATCTTAAGGACATGTGTATTATATAAAATATTTATGTTAGTACTCCTATAGTAAACATCTATGGAGTTGCTAAATAGCACTATGAGGAATGAAATAGCATTGGGAACTTGCTAACAAGTGTTGTGTATTAGATGTTCGACTAGTTGGCCCAATCCCGTCTGTGGGCTTAGGGTCAACTAATCTAACTTCTGATACACAACACTTGTTTAATGCCGAGACCTAATCGGCCGATATAAATCGCTGCCTCTATGCCACCCCGTCATACATTAACCGCCACCTATTATCCCTTTATTATTTTTTGGGGACACATCATTCGCAAAAAAGAATTCAGCCGACACTAATATATTGGAGGGCGTAGTATTTGGTCAGAGACATTAGCACAATATTATTATCGTTCTTCTTGACGAACATGCAAAGGGAATAAAGGATTTAATTCCTTTGGCTTTAAATCAATACGTAAGAACATGCGAGGCAGAATGAATTTGGTGTCCACCAACGTGTTGATCAAGACAACCCAAATAAACACATGTATACATTACTGTTACCAATCTTCATCATCCACAAACCCTAAAACCGCTTTTTCCAAACCATAGTTTTTCGTCGATCGTTGGTTTTGTTGATAACCAGTCGACGCGTTCTCCGTGTCGATCGTTGGTTTTGTTGATAACCAGTCGACGCGTTCTCCGTTTTGCGTCGATCGTTGGATTTTGTTGATAACCGGTCGTCATGTGTAACAGGTTATAGTCGATCTTAGTATTATTATATCAATCGACTTTTATGTTTAATTTTCACTATTTGTTGATTACGAGTCGACTCTTGTTTTAGTCGATCGTTGGTAGTTTTATAAATTTTTTTTTTTCGTTTTTTTTTTTTTCTTTTTTTTATAAGTATTACTTTTATTGGAAGTACGGGTCCCATTAGGTTTGTGGTTAACGAAGAGGTCTTAAAATGGTGGAAGATGTTGGTCATGGGAAGCTCATAAATGTGCAAGAAAAGTGGAACAAGGGTGGTGATCGTTATAAGCTTATCACTCAATATGAAAGATTCTTCGTCAATAATTGTTATCTTTTTCTTTATCTTTATTATCGATGTTTACTTCTCCAGTCTCGAGCTTTCGCGATTTCGCCGCTCGAACTGTGTGGGAGTATTAGAGGTTAGATTAGTTGGCCCAATCCCATCTATGGGCTTAGGGTCCACTAGGATTTAGGGTTTTATATTTTCGATGTAACTATAAATATTGCATGAATAATACAAGGTATCTCACAGGGTTTACAATGTCTAACATTGTGGACATACTAAATGGCATTATGAAGAGTGAAAAACCGCTAGCCAACGTCATATAGACGTTTAGAGCATGGGGTATGTAATTTGTTTTTAGCTGAATGTAATTTTTTTTAGAGTAATGTACGTAGTAATATAATTGTATCGTTATTTCAATGAATAAAAAATTAGTTGGTTTGAAAAAGTGATAAAATAAAATAAAATGATGGGTCTCAAAAAAATAAAAATAACTTGAGTTATTAATGAATGGGTATTTTAATATGTGAATGTGAAAAGTGAAATGTTGAAGTGGCGGTGATATGGCGAAACGGCTCAAGCCACCACACATCTTGCTCTTAGATGTTATATTTTGCGAGCTAAACCAATGAAGTATCCCAGACCGACTCATTGTAAATACACTTGTACACCCGCAAGAAAGAATGAGTCTTATGATATGCAATAAGACAAATCGCACAAAAAGAGTATCACATTTTAGGGTTTTTTTTTTTTTTTTTTTTTTTTTTTTTTTTTTTTTTAATTCTCAATTTAAGGTATCAAAGTTATTTTTTTTGTAATACAAGGTTTTTTTTTACTTTTCAAAAGCGATTAACGGTCATGAATTTAGCCGAAATTACTTTTAAATGTTTAATTATAATGATAAATTACATTAATTAACTATTTAAGCTGAAAAATGACCAATAACATATTTTGAGAAATCGAGAAAACCTTACATTGCACAAAAAATAACGTGAATTCCTTAATTTTAGAAAAATAAAGTTAAGTACCTAAAATTCAAATTGACCTAATATGTTATACCTTTTGTGCAATTTGCCTTATATAATAGTGTACCATGTTATCATAAACAATCTTTACATATATATGAGGCTAAGTACGACTTGTACGAAACGCTATATTTGTTGTACAATGATATGGAAATGGCACCTCAATGCCACCTCAATGATGAGTCATCACACATACAACGCAACAACTTTTCGGTAATTGTTAAAAAAATATGGCTGCTATGAGAATCGAACCCTGGTCTCTACAACCAATACAACAACAACCAACACTCCAACCGGTGGACCAACCCATTTTTTGTGTTAAACATTGGAAAACAAAAATGTCATGCTTAAAGAATTCAGCACAACGTCTAAACGGTTTGAAATTCAACAAAAACGCTTCATTCTCTCCCTATGATCTTGGTTTGTTTTGAAACCGATTTTCACCTTCCATAACCCAAACCCTAATTTTGAATACATACCATCATTATCCTATTCATCACTATGATTTATTTTGATTTTGAAAATCATATGGCAAAAATCACAAATTATTTCCAACTTCTGTACTCTCAATCAATAATAACACACAATCAAAACCCATTTTTAATCCGGAAAACAATCATATGCTACACAACAATCTCTTCATCTTCAATCTAATATCGAAAAAAGTTATAGATGGGATCGATTTTGGGTCCATCCATCATCTCTGCAATTGATCATCACAGAAGGTAATCATTGTTTTTAATCTTCTTATAATGTTACGATGAATAAGTTAATTGTCTTTTTTCATGAAACTAATTGTATCGGTTGTGTGACAGTCATGTACATATGATATTTCATATGGCTGTGTTTATAAAGGTATGTTTCTCAATCTTTTAAACTCTAAATAAATTTTGAATTGGATTGGATTGGATTTTATTATCTTGATGATTTCATATAAATATTTGTCTTAAAAACAATTAAAAGTTGCTAATATTCTTATTTGTACATTAATATATGTTTCAGGGAAGTGTTTGTGATAATGTTTGGCTGAGTTTTGTATATATGTTTTAAGGTTGCACACCAAGTGTTTGTGATAATGTCTGAATGCGTTTTGTATGTATGTTTTATGCAGGTGGCTTGCCCATCCTTAAACAACGACAATGATATTCACGACAATGGCAAATAGACGGTGGTGTTGTTGTTCAAGTGATTGCTTGACTCCTACTTTTTGATTCTTTATCAGTGTACCAAGAATTGTCTTGAATAATATGGAAAACTAATGATGTCTGTTACCCCACAGGATTGTCTTGAATTGTTGAATAATCTCATTCGTAACAATTCATCCAATCAGGTTCGATTTATTTCATAAATTATATATACTTGGTAGGTTGAAGTTTTGTATTTATGATGTGAACTTTTAAACATGCCATAGGTTTTGCGAATTAAGAATATATGCTTCGACTCATTGGTATCGATAGTGAAACTTCGAGGGAGCACCAAGTTCAGTCAACAAAAGGTTAGACATCAAACGAATATTTAGTTCTTTTATCAGCTAACAAACATTTAGCAAAGTGGTATCACGGGTGGTCCACACCATCGATACGCTTCTCGCGTTCTATAGTTTTGTTGTTCTTATGGATACCTATTAAGCCAATGTTGTTGTAAGCCGAGTCGTATCAATATGACACTTGCTGATTATTGGAGGATGAATAACCAGTTAATTTTTAATTTTTCCATACAGGAGTTGTGCAAGAAAGATGTAGGAAATATAGCTGACAACCCGATAACAATTATCATGACAAAAATTCGTTTCATATCAGTTTATGTAGCATATATGTAAAGGAAAGATTGCATATTGCTCAAAGCATTAAGCATGAAAATAAAGGCTAAATTCGAAATCCAACATCATTAGATCTTTTAAAAGCTGAAAGAAACAGGCTCCAATAACAGGTACGAAAATAAAGATTTAAACGTGTTTGTGGGTTCCTTTTATTTTCAATAACAAATATATAAACATGTTATTTTCTTTCCATGGTCTGCTTCTGATTGTCAGGTTGTGTTCTGTTCTGACACCGGAAAATATAAGAAGCTGAAGCAGATACCGTAGAGTTAAGTGCTATCAAGTTGAGGGATCAACAGTAGGCCTCTAATTCTTTGGTGGTGACATACCAACGGCGTGTGAATGAAGCTCCTTAAGTGAGCCAACTTGGCATGGTCAAGATCCTTGGCACTAACAATGTGGTAAGGGAAACTGTCGCTTTTTATGATCTATTTTATTTGATCACATGTTGATATGTATTTTGAGGTTATCTCCAGGAAAATAACTCTGCGGACAAAGAAGTGAGTCAAACCAACGAGAGTATGGGTGAAGTTTAGCCACAAGATCAACCTTCGGCTCATGCTCATGCTTTTGAACCTTATATCCTTGGATATCTTCTGGACCTGTTGGAGAGCAGGAAAATGGTGTCAAGGTACTACTTTCTTCCTCTTTGGTTTTGAATATCATGAGTCGTAAGTTAACCTTGTTGTCTCATCCGGGAGGGTTATTGTTCATGAATTACATTGAGATGCTAGACTTTTGACTACGGTCTATGGTGTAAGACATCTATTAAAATTAATTCTATGTATAGACATGTAGAAAAGTAAAATTTACTTCCTACTACTTTCTATGATCCTAATTGTGTTTTATATGCAGGGAATTATCTGTTCGGGATTGGGATACTACCTTTGGGGTATTTGTAACACCCCCAAATCTGATCGCAGCGGAAATAACATCTGGGGTGCTATGTAATTGGATCACAACATAAGTAATTGAGAACGAATTATTCCCGTTACACTTATAGAAATAACTACAAAGTTATCCTAAACGTGTACTAAGACTGATATAATGTAATGATTAATTTTACCAAATAAGTAATAACGTAGGCTGAAGAGATTTTGATCAGGTGCTCCTTGGATGCAATAATAGCCTGATGAATTGACTCTTGTTGTGTCCTTAGACCTTGAAGATCTACCCCTGAAGGAGCTTTAGAAGCTCAGTAATGTTGGTGGAGGTGGACGCTTGAGAGGCCAAGTAGGCATCCAGTCTTTTGATTAAGATGGGATCATCTGAAAGTTGTTCTTGGACTAATTCAATAGCCTTGAGGATGTTGGAGAGTTCCTGATGTCGTCCAGTGGCTATTTCATCTACAGATTTGTTCAGGTCGCCAAGTTGTTTATCAGTGAGTTTGGCGGTCTGAAGAATCTTATCCTGAGATTCTTCTATAGAGGCCCTGAAGTACGCATAGGAGGCTGCCACTTCAGTGTGCTTATCCCATTGCTCATCCGTGAGTATATTGTAAAGACCTTCGTTGGCTTTGCGAAGGAATTTGGCCAGTTGCCTTTCAGATGCCGGACGAGCATTGTCATACTTTTGCTACCACTCAGGAGTGGCAGAAGCACCTGATGATGATGATGAGGCTGTTGGGGAACTGGGTTGTTGATCCTCAGGATGAGGAGAAGAATGTTGTTGCTCAGAGTGCTGAGGAGGGTTTAATTGACCCTCCATTTCCTCCTCAGCATCAGGGATATCATAATCACCAAAATCAATCTCCTCCTCTGACTCATCAGCTAACAAATTTTCATAGTCAGCCAGAGAAGGAGCCTTCAGGATATCCGGCTCCCCCTCAGAAGAGGGCTCACCTTCGTTGTGGCCAGGTTCTGACTTTGTTGTCATAATAACTAGTGGGGTTTGACCAGCCTGACTAGTCATAATAACTGGGGGGGGGTTTCCCTAGCCTGACTTTTAGGGTCAGTTCCCGAGAGAACAAAAGTGCCTGAGATACCTGAGGTGGTTTTGGGTTCCGTATCGGCGGGTGGTTTATATCCCTCCGAGTCTTTGTCCCCCTGAGCGCCTTCAACCACTGATGGGTGTTTTCCAGTGGAATCATGAGGCACTCCTTGTGAAGATTTATGGACCCCCTTCCCATCAGGATTGGACTGTCCTTTTGGGGATTTGGGGTCCTGAACTCCCTGAGACTCTGAGTGTGATTTCTCAGAGACGTTAGCAGGATGTGAGTGGGTGTGGGTCCCCTTCTCAGTGGAGTAGTGCTGCCCCACTGAGGATATAGAACCCTGTACTCCCTCAGGCTCTGATTGTGATTTATCAGTGCCTTCATTGGGATGTGAATGGGTGGATGTTCCTGATCCCTCTGACTTGTTTATGTCAAAGGAAACATGCGGAAAGGGTTTGTCCGAGGACACTGAGGATGATTTCTCAGTGACCTCCGGTGACGGTTGTTTTGTGGTCAGAAGGGTCTCTGTAGTGGGTGTCTCAGAGGTCTGGGCCACAACTTTAAGGGTGCCTGAGGCAACAGTCTCAGTGATGAGTGGTTTAGGTCTAACCACCTTACTGGACTGTCCCCCTTTCTTCTTCTTCACCTTCTTGGTTGGTGAAGGTACTGGGGAGCTTGCATTTTCACCCTGAATGACTACTAACATGTAGTTGGTCAGGGCGATGGGTTGTACCTCAGAGATGTCACTACCAAAATTGGTCTTATGCAAGACGTCAGGTTTTGTACCTTGATCGTCAGACCTTAAGTAGTCAGAACCAAGAAGGTCCTGAAGCACACACGAAATGAACCTAGGATAAGACATGTGTCTTTGCCTATGTTTCCCTGAGAGCTTAGCAACGAGGTCACGGAAGATTATACCTCCGATATCAATTTTTCTACCCTCCAAGAGACTGAACATCATCAATTGCTATGATGAGTTCAATTGCTCAGTGGATGATTTATTCCCTCCGAGGACTTGAATGACAAATGTCATCATAAGTCTCCAGATGGGGTGAAACCCTGTCTTCACTATGGGAGCTTTTTCTAACAAGGCTTTAGGAGACAAAGTAGGACGCTTAGCGTCATGAGGCCCAAGGAATAGCATTTCTGCTTTAATTTCCTGGTCAGTAGGGTTTGCCTCAAAGGTCTGGGCGAAATCAAGACCAGTGGCCTTGAGAAAGGTCATGTAGTTCAGGGATAGGGGTTTCTTCCCATTCATCACAGTGAATGTGATGATTGATTCTCTGGTGTCCTTAGGGCTAGTAGCCGTTGCGGTACACCAGAACTCCCTGAGGTAGTCATGATAAATGACTGATGGGGTTTTGGTAAAGGCCGTGGTAAGGAAGCAGTTTTGTAAATACTTAACCACATCCTTGTACCCCTCATATTGTTGGGGGTAGTGGAAATTTCTAACCACGTTGTTCTTGGTCATATCCACGCCCTCCATTGTGAAATTCACATTTGGGGCGATGGTGATAGCATTAGAAGATGCCATTTTTGTGTTAGGGTTTTGGTCGGAAAAATGGTCTGGGTTTCTAATTGCTAAGAACACACACAATTTGTTTGATAGAGAAAATGGCAAGAATTTGCTTATGATTTCTAAATAAAACGTGTGTGTGTTATCTTTTGTTTGGGTTTTTATAGGGAAGTGGAGGTTGAGGGTATTTTGGGCATAAAGCGGTTATTCTCAAAATTTTGAAAATTGTTTTATAAAACATTTGAAATCCGCATTTAATGCCACGTTTCCACTTCCCCATGTATTCGGCAACCGTCATGGTGAACAGTTGTGCCGTCTGCAAAAAGTGTAATTTGCAGAGCTGAGTCATCACATTTCTATTATGTGATTGGAGAGGCATTTAATGCCTAGTGGGAATGTGGGGGCCCAAGATGTGTATGCCAGAAAGGTAAAAGAACATATATTCCTATATTAAATAAGAGTTCAGTTATCTACCTAGGACATTTACTAACTAAATACTTAGAGCATTTAAGTTAGCATTGAATGACATCTTGAGGGCCCTGAATGACAATTCATTCACTGAGGGGTTCAGGAAGGGTGATTCAGTGATCTTGTTCACTGATGAACACATTGAGTCAGGGACCTGAGGTTTTAAGAATTTGTGGAAAACTAGAAGGGGGGTTGAATAGTTTTTACCGTTTTTCGAGTTTTATTTGCTTTGTTACTATATGTTAATTCAAAGGAAACAATCACAAACAAATAATCACACAATATAAACAAAAGATAAAGAGAGGAAAGATCAAACCACACAACACTGTTGTTTATAGTGGTTCGGCTACAAGGACTCTCTTCCTTGCCCTACTCCACTCCCCGAGCTTCCAACTCGAGAGTTTATCCTTCACTAAGAAACAAACTCCTTTTCTAGGCGGAGAAAACCTTTACACGTCGCTTACTTTCTTTTCTGGTACTAAGCTAAACACCGGGTTCTTTTACAAGGTAGAACCAACCTGACGTCGCCTATATACTTTACCGACACTAAGCTAGATGTCGAGTTCTTTACAAGGGTACAACCACTCCCTACTCTCTTTGTTTTTTGAGGACTAAAACAATAACCACACTCACTGATTACAAATGATAGATAATGATGTGTGAAACAAACTACAATATCACACAGTAATGAAACTAAAGGATTACGGTTATGTAGATCCTTGAGAGCTTGATCTCTTTTCTACAAAAAGGAAGATCAAAGTGAAATGCAAGTATGAATGATGTTAGTAAGATATATACTGAATGAATATGTGTGTTAAGCTATATGAGTGATGAGAAAGCCAAATGATCAGCTTGCTATTTATAGACAAGCTGATATCCAGCTGACGGATCCCACGGATCCCACAATATGGATCCGTCCTTCATTGGACTTGGATCCGTGGGTGTTGACAGCTAATAGATTTGGTGTATCATTCCAAATCTTTCATATCTTACCAAATCATCCAAAATCCTCAAATGTCAACTATGTAACTTGTAAATCTAAACAAGATATATCACAATCTAACAAAGATATTATATGTGATGTATGCAATGATGTCATGGAATGTTTTTAGAATTAAAGTTTCCTTTTAAGGAAACAAGTTACTAAATAAGCAAACTTGTAATTCTTGGTTATTTTGTGAAATGTAAAATGTGTACTTAAGAGACTTAAGCTAGTATTTATAATTTGCTAAAAGATATACCTTGTAATTGTCATTAACAAAACTAAGTAAAGATCAAAAATATAAATAACGTTTTTGGAACGATATTTGTATTAACAATCTCCCCCTTTTTGTTGATGACAAAACATAAGGTATATTTTTCAGCAAGAGAATAAATATAGCATGAGTTCTTAAAAAAATATATATTAAGTTTGTTTATTAAAGAAAAGTTTTGTAAAAGTGTATGTACTGTGATGAATCACAGTTAATGTAAACTTAGTCCTTTCTCCCCCTTTTTGTCGAAACAAAAAGAGTAGCGTAGCGGAATGTGATTTTGAGAACTTTAAAGCTCCCCTTGTTTTATACTCCCCCTAGAAGGAGTAACAAGTAAATGATGTATGTACCTACAAAACAAATGGTTATAAAATGAAATTATCATGAAATGCTCCCCCTCGATGTATACTCCCCATTATTCGAGTACCAACGTATACTTTTGAAGGGTATGATATGCTGCAAATGAAGTGTTAGTGATGAATAACTTCAATGAAGAAGTAGAATGCATGTGAAGTGTTCTTCCAAACAAGCCTTTTAATATGTTTTGACTTTAAAAAGTCAAAGTAAGTGTCTGATGATTATTTGTACCTAAAGCAATCATGATATAGAGTACAACAAGCTATATAAAGATGTTAGTTATCAAAGATAATGATAATATGCAATATGTTGATCACTCATAAGCATAAAACATCACATTCATAGATATTGAAAATTTTGTGACAAAAGTCACAATGATGAAATGATGTTACAAGTACAAAAAAAAGACATCCTAGAAAGAAAAAAAAGTCCTAAACCAACAATCTAAAAAGTCATAACAACTAGACTAGAAAGCTCCTATTGAGGAGGATGAGAGATGGAATTGAGACGCTCGAGAACATGGTTCAAGATGAACCTCATCTCGTTTTGAAGCTCATGGACCAAAATGTTGGTCCTTTGGGCCAAGTGAGATGTTCTCTCACAATGCGCGCAATCATGACTTGAAAAACCGGGAGGAAGACTAGGCTCCAAGTTTTGTGGTGGTGGTGGTGGTGGTAGTTGGTTGTTGTTGTTGTTGGATGGTTGTTGTTGTTGTTCATTGGTTGGTGGTGTTGTTTGGAGGGAGTTCATTAGGATGTTTTGAATGTCCATGGCTTCATGAAGACGATGGTCAACCATACCCGAGAAAGCATAGAGTTGTGTTAACTCCGCACTTATCTCTTCTTGGGTTTGAGGAATGTTGTTCCACATTGCCTCATCTATGGCAATGAGTGTTGAAGTTGGTGATAGTGGTGGTATTTGGGAATGATGTTGTGGTGCTTCACGGTATAGAGGACCATGAATCTCCGGATGGAGAGGATGGAATAGCATGGGTTCTAAGTTTTCAAGACTCATTGGTGGAGGATTGGTGGATGTAGGTGGAAGATCTTCTAACTCTTCAAGATATGGTTGTGGAGATGTTGGTGGTGTCCTAAAGAGTTCCATGGGTTGGAGTTTTGGTGAGCTTGGTGATGATTGAGATTTCTCATACTGTGATGGAGCGGGTGGTGGTGTGGTTCCTACTGGAGTGATGGTAGGAGGTGGTGTTTTTATGACTACATGTGAGGGAGTTGGAGTAGACAAGGTAAGGAAATTTTCACTAGCAATTGGTGAGGAGATGTTTAGTGGTGATGATTCTTCTGAGGATGAATTGTGGATGTTGATGAGACAACAAGGTTTCACACTAATACGGGCTGTCCTTTTTGGTGGCTTAGATGTGGAGGAGTTGTTTGACTTTGTCATTGTTGACTTAGGTAACTAATAAGTACAGGAGAAGAAAATGAAGGTGTGAATTTTGTTACAAGTTTAGATCACAATTTATAGACAGAAGGATCATGGAAATTTGTGTTTGGAAGTGATGTGAATCCAATGAAGAATGTTGGGTGCTAATGATTTGGAGCAAAGATTTATGAAGGTCATATCAAGGAAGTCAATCCATTGAGCTTGGGTTGAGTAATATGTTTGGAGTTTGTAGTAAATACCAGGAGATAGTGGAAAACCTTATGATTTGATGTTTCCACGGATTTGACGGATCCCCAAAAAGGGTTCCTTCTTTGTATTAGTTTGGTAACTCACACCTAAAATTCAAAAATTTAAATTTTGGTGGGAAATTTTGTTCCTAAGTTTCTAAGAATTCCTAAATGGTTCTAAGTTGTTTTATAAGCATTGAATTATTCCTAAATAAGACTAAACACTAAGATTTAAGAATTGAGATGAGTCGAACAAGTTTAAGGATTTTACTGTGGAACCTGCGGATCCAAATGGGATCAAATGCGGATCCAAAGTATGCGATCCGCCAAATCCGCAGGTTGGCGGATGGCGGAACCAACGATAACACTTGGCGGAGCCAAGTTTTGGGATCCGCCGGATCCGTGTCCCTAATACTAAAACTAAACAGAAGACTTGTCATATTTCGCGTTTTTCGACGAAAACCCGAAAATTCTCCTAGAACTTATTTAACAACTAATATGTATAGCAAAACAACTAAATATGATAATATTAACATACGATTGATCATAGATTAATCCGTTCTTAAAAACTTACCTTTTTAGGTGTTATGCCAAACATAGGCTATAACCCGGAAAATTGATAACCATGAGGGTTATCTACCTGCAAATGTTAGTTATTACACATACATACCAAGTATTATCAGATAAAGTCGAGACACATACAAGTTTAACATCACACTGTCTAACATTGTTCAAATCCAAACACTCCTTCAACTAAGCTTCTTCTTCAACTTCTTCATACCTTTGTGCAATTTCATCATCCAACGACCAAGATTCTTTACCATTCCTTTAATGTTGCAATACTCAGCGGATTCATTTGGAATTGGAGGAAGATGGCTCAAGTATTCGGGTGGAGGAATCCTAGAATTTGGCAAACCATCATCTTCACTCATTGAAGATGATGAGGATGATGTTGGTGCACGAGGACGTTTTCCCTTATCAACCGATACTCTAAAGTTACTTAAGGGAACGAAAGTGTGTGGGATCTCTGTGTATTCTGGGACAAATCCTAAGGAGTTTGGACGGACAGGTGCAAAAGCTCTATAGAGTCTAGTCAAGAGCATTCCATAAGGCAATGCAATCTTGCCTTGAATCGGAATGTCACACATCCTTTTAGCAACATAATACGCAAGATTGAAGGGTTGACGAGTTGAGATGTTGAACATCATATGACACAAGCACACATTTATGTGATCACGGTTCCCTACCGTACACATGACGTTGGCCCGTAAGACCTCTTCCATTTTCTTGAATTTGGGCTTAAGTTCATTTAGTTCCATGGCAAATGGGTCTCTAGCAACTTCGCGGCCACGATACATCCTTGTGGGGTTGTTCTTAGGAATGAAGAGATGTTCCCTAAGCACTTCTTTTGATGCGAGAGGAGTGACATATGGTGTCGTCCTATCGAGATTGGATTCTAAGATAGTTAAAGACCATTTGTCCGAGTAAATACATGTCCCTTGATTTGGAATGCCCAAGACCTCACCAAATACATGTCCCTTGATTTGGAATGCCCAAGACCTCACCAAATTGATCAAGAGGGATGTTGATATGATTTCCATTTAAAGTAAAGTGAAGACTTAAGTAACCTTGGTCACTCGAACTGAGACCTACACTAGCATAAAACTCAAGAATGAACCTAGGAACGATTTGTTCATCTATATCTAAAAGAGTATCAAATCGAATTGCGGCTAAGTTTTCCCTAAGTTGGGTTCCTTCATAGAACGAGGAATCTACGGCTCTACCCTTATGGACATACTTTTTCTCTAAGGCTTTGAAAATGTCGACTTGGGCTTTGGTTAGACCTTTGGTTTTGTGGACTTCGGGTAAGTAGTTAACGGTTCTTTTGTGATCGTAGTTTGTTGCGGGAGGCATGATTTTCCTAATTACAAAAGTTACATAGTTTTAGTTGAAATGATCAAAGTAAGTGTAAAATTTCTAGTGTGTGCCTACATGGGGACAATGTGGAGGTGCGGTTATCTCGACCCTTTTTTATGCATGAAAATTTAGTTTATGCAAGTTTTGTGTTAAAAACGAGAGATAACCCAAACGCTCCTATTTCAATGTAGCTACGGTTGAATGTACCCGAAAATACATATTAATTATGTATTCCCTTTAGCATTCAAGAGACATTATGCAAGTGATGTCTAAAAGATAACGTTTTTGCATTTGTATGAACAATGTTCAAAAATATCATTTTACCTAGTCGTTAGAAGGTTTTAGTAAGAAAATTTTCATGGGGTTTTTGTTAAATTAAGACAATGTGCTATGAGATGTAATTCCTAACTAAGAAAAACATGTTTTTAAGTATGATACAGTAAATATGCTTCATGATTTTTCAAGGATTATGCATATACCCCAAGTTTTGGTTTTGTGCATGAAATAGAAATCCTAGACGCAGATCAGGAGTATGAACATGATAAGAATACTTACAGTGGTGTTAGAAGCACAAATTTGTGGAAGAAAATGGTCTAAATTGTGATGGAGATTGAGTGTGTGTCGAATATAGTAGGGTGATATGTTTTGGAGTGAGGAATGAATAGTACTTGTTCTTGTTTATTTAATAATAAACTTGGCTGTGCATGCGACGGATCCGGCGGATCCAAAACAAAGGATCCGCCTTTGTTATCGATTGGTTCCGCGGATCAGAACGCAATTTTTGGTTTAGTGTCGAGTTTGGTTAAACTAATATTTACACTAATGTTTTACCTAATCACTAGGTTCCATTAATCCTAATCCAAGTCTAAGATAGTTGAAAGGTTCTCGTTTTAGAGGTTTTGTGAGAATATCGGCAATGTTGTCCTCTGAGGAAACTTTCTCAATTGAGATGATTCCCTTCTGTACATTGTCGCGAAGGAAGTGATGGCGTATTTCAATATGTTTAGTTCTAGCATGTTGGACTGGATTTTTGCTTAGATCAATAGCACCTTTGTTGTCGCAAAGAATGGGAATGTTGTTGAGTTCAATTCCATAGTCAACGAGAGCTTGTTTCATCCATAGTGCTTGTTGACACGCCTTTCCTGCAGATACATACTCTGCCTCTGTTGTTGAGATTGCGAGGGCAGTTTGTTTCTTAGCGAACCATGATGTGAGACAAAATCCTACAAAAGTACCAATACCGCTAGTACTTTTCCTATCAACATAGTCACAGGCATGGTCTGAGTCGGTATACACTATGGTTTCTACACCCGTTCCTTTGGGATACCATAATCCTAAGTGTGTAGTCCCTTTGATGTACCTAAATATCCGTTTAACGGCTTCAAGATGGGACATTTTTGGATCTTCTTGAAAACGTGCACATAGACAAACACTAAACATAATGTCAGGCCTACTAGCCGTAAGATAGAGTAAACTACCAATCATTCCTCTATATTTAGTGCTATCTACGGATTCATTTTCTTCATCCTTTGTGAGTTTGGTTTTGGAGGACATGGGTGTTTTCATGGGTTTTGAGTCTTCAAGACCAAACTTCTTAAGCATATCTTTGATATACTTTGATTGGTTGAAGAATATCCCATCTTCTAATTGTTTTATTTGGAGACCTAAGAAAAAGTTTAGTTCCCCCATCATACTCATTTCAAACTCGTCATGCATGATTTTTGAGAAATCGTTGCATAACTCTTGACAAGTTGAACCGAATATAATGTCATCCACATATATCTAGACAATGATAATATGTGATCCCTTTTTCTTGGTGAAGAGAGTATTATCTACTAGGCCCATGGTATACTTATGGTCAACTAGGAAGGTCTTAATTCGATCAAACCAAGCCTTTGGTGCTTGCTTAAGTCTGTATAAAGCTTTCTTAAGTTTGAAAACATAATTTGGTTTTTCAAAGTCGGCAAAGCCGGGAGGTTGTGCAACATATACTTCTTCATTTATAAAACCATTTAAGAAAGCACTTTTGACATCCATTTGAAATACCTTAAAATCATGTGCACATGCATAAGCAAGTAATATCCTAATAGACTCAAGTCTAGCTACGGGTGCAAAAGTTTCATCGTAATCTATACCTTCTTGTTGATTGTAGCCTTGAGCTACTAGCCTAGCTTTATTTCTAGATACAATACCATTTTCATCCATTTTATTTCTAAAGACCCATTTGGTGCCGATTATGGTTTGGTTTTTAGGTGGAGGGACCAATGTCCAAACATCATTTCTAATAAATTGATTTAATTCTTATTGCATAGCAATTACCCAAGATTCATCTTTTATTGCCTCGTTTATATTTTTAGGCTCAACAGTTGAAATAAAACAAAAATAATTACTTTCATTTTGAGCTTTGGATCTTAATGTTCTTTCATTAAGTTTTCCTATGACGTTTTCTAATGGATGACTTTTTGTTTCTTTGATATTGACTATTTCTCCTTTTACAGGTTCATTGTCATTTTCAATGTTTTCTATATCTTTAGCCATTTGACTTTCAACTAAGTCATCATCTACCAAAGGTGATGTCTTAGAGGGAGGTGGACTTTCGTTGAATGTTACGTTCAATGATTCCTCAACTCTTGATGTTTCCTTGTTTAATACTATGTATGCTTTACTGTTTTGTGAGTACCCAAGAAATACACCTTCATACGACTTTGGGTCGAACTTGGTGAGATAATCCTTAGTGTTTAAAATGAAGCACTTGCTTCCAAAAACTCTAAAATATCCTAATGTAGGCTTTTTGCCTCGATAAATTTCATAGGGGGTTTTATTTAAAAATGGACTAATTAAAACTCTATTTAGGATATATGTGGAAGTATCTACAGCGTGACACCAAAACTTTTGAGGTATGTTTTGTTCATTTAACATAGTTCTACTCATTTCTTGAATTGTTCTATTTTTACGTTCTACTACACCGTTTGATTGAGGTGTACGAGGAGCCAAGAAATTATGAGTTATTCCATTATTATCACAAAAATTTCCAAATTGGATTTCATTGTCAAATTCTCGACCATGGTCAGTTCTAATAGATACTATGTTACTTCCTATTTGATTTTGAATTTTCTTGCTTAGAATTTCAAATTTATTGAATGCCTCATTTTTAGTTTTCAAAAATTTTGTCCATGTATATCTAGAGTAATCATCTACTATAACTAAAGTGTAAAAATTTCCTCCATAACTTTGTATAGCAGACGGGCCAAACAAATCCATATGTAATAATTCTAGGCATCTAGATGTAGATACCAAGTTTTTAGCCTTATGGCTATTATGTACTTGTTTCCTAATTTTGCAAGCATCACAAAAGTGTTGGTCATATTTCAACTTGGGTAGGTTCCTAACGAGTTCTTTGGATGACAAGGATTGAATAAGCCTCATATTTGCATGACCTAAGTGTCGATGCCATAGAGTTGAGTTTTCGTCCAAGGAGGTAAGACATAACCTATCTTTAGGTGTTTTATCTAATTTCATAACATAGACATTATTCTTTAAAACACCTTTTCCTACGGTTATGCCATCTTTAAGTATTTTACTTCCATTTTCACTGAAAAGGACGTTATACTTTTTGCGGCATAATTGACTTATACTAAGTAAATTAAATCCTAAATTATCTACATGAGCAACATCATCAATAGATAGAGAGTCATGAGAGATTGTACCTTTTCCGATGATTTTACTTTTAAGCTTGCTACCGAATGTGACATTACCTCCATCATACACTTGGTAGGTTGAGAAAAGATTTTTGTTTCCCGTCATGTGTCCTGAGAACCCACTATCTTTGATCCACTCATCAGGTTCAAGATCAACTTTCAAGCATACCTAAGTTCATAAAAGACTCAAGCATTTGGTCCCCAATATCTCATGGGTTCGTTTGGGTTAAACATGACATTATTATGGTTTATGTATGGAAATGGTGGACAATTGTTCCATGGCATATAATTAGGACCATGAAAGTTTCTAGGCATGTTTTGGTTCCAATTATTTTGATAAGTGTGTTGTGGATTAACTATACTCTTTGGAAAGGGGTGTTTGGGAAAACTCATTTGAGGTCTCTGTTGATCCGTTTTAACTCTATATTCATTTCTAGCTTGACCTCTTCCTAAAGATACTGCTGGTTTGTGTTTATTATTGGTTATATTACTGTTAGGTTTTTTAGTAACTTTAACAAACTCGGAACGATCGACTTTGTGAACCTTCTGTTCAACCTCAGTACCTGCGGATCCCTTGGATACAACTGGTGGATCCAAATTTATGGATCCGTCGGATCCGTGAGTGTCTAACTTGGTTGGATCAGTTTTATTCACAGTCTGTTCCTTATGGTCACTTAAGGTTCCTAGTTTCATAAAGCCTAGTCCTGTTTTATCATGAGGTAGTTTTTGCATTTTCATTATTTCATCTGCACAACTTATGTTTTTATCAAAAATTTTAAACTTTGAATTTTGTTTGATTAAATCTTCCTGTGTGGATCTTAAGGTTTCTAATTCAAGTTTTAGTTCTTGACAAGAAACACACGTTTCTTTACTACCTTTACCTTTTTCAATTCGTATTGCTTTTTCTTTAAGCCAAAATACTTCATTTTCCAAAAGTTTTGTCTTTGTTTTCAAAAATTTGTTTTTGTTTATGATTTTTAAAGTAACGTCACACAGTTTGTTATATTCTACTTCTAAGGTTTCGTCATCTATAGAGGAGTATGAATCAGAATGTACCTCTTCTGTGTCATCAGCCATAAGGGCAATTTCGTTGTTCTTAGGCTCATCATCATCATCTCCTTCACTATCGCTCCAAGCTCCACTAACGAAGGCTCTTTGAGAGTTGGTCTTTGGAGGCTTTGGACATTCTCCTATTAAGTGACTGGAGTCACCACACCTATAGCATTTCCTATCAACCTTACCTTTCTTATCGTCACGATCTTTCCGAGAGGATTTCTTTTCATCACGAGGTGGTTTTACAAACTTTCCTCGTCTCCTGAAGAATTTCTTGAAATCCCTCACGGCCATGGCATATTCTTCATCATCACTGTTTGAACAAGATTCATCATCGTCACTTGACTCGGCTTTGGCTTTCAAGGCAATAGACTTAATCTTCTCCTTTTTGCCTTTGACAATTTCCGAGTCTTTTTTCATAATCATTTCGTGAACTTTTAGGTTTTCTATGAGCTCATCCAGTGTCATGCTTGAGAGATCTTTAGATTCTTCAATAGCTGTCACCTGTGCTCTCCATTTCGGATGGAGTGCTCTTAGAAATTTCCTGACAAAATTCTTACTAGAAAAAGATTCGTCAAGTGCTTTAAGTGATGTAATAACAGTATTGAACCTAGCAAACGCACTATCAATGGTCTCATCTTCAGAGATAACAAATTGTTCGTATTGTTGGACAAGAAGATCAATTTTGTTATCTTTTACTTGTGAGTTCCCTTGATGTGTGATAATAAGAGATTGCCAAATATCCTTAGCCGTTTTACACATAAAAACTCTTTCATATTCTTTCTTAGGTAAGGCATTATAAAGCATCATTTTGGCTTCATTATTTTTGGCAATTAGTTTCTTTTGCTCATCACTGTGACGAGTAAGAGAAACTCCTTCATCCCGACCACCCGAAATATTATTACTAATAGGTTTGTAATCACCATCAACTATTATATACCATAGATCTATATCCTTTGACTTCACATAAGTCTCAAAGCGATTTTTCCAATAAATAAAGCAATTTGGTTCAAATAGAGGTGGTCTCTGCATAGATTGCCCTTCTTTAAAGTTTTCAAAATCCATGGATCGTTTTAAGTTTTAAAATACAATATATTTTAAAAGTCTTAAGTAACGTAGCTCTTGATGCCAATTGTGGAAAACTAGAAGGGGGTTGAATAGTTTTTACCGTTTTTCGAGTTTTATTTGCTTTGTTACTATATGTTAATTCAAAGGAAACAATCACAAACAAATAATCACACAATATAAACAAAAGATAAAGAGAGGAAAGATCAAACCACACAACACTGTTGTTTATAGTGGTTCGGCTACAAGGACTCTCTTCCTTGCCCTACTCCACTCCCCGAGCTTCCAACTCGAGAGTTTATCCTTCACTAAGAAACAAACTCCTTTTCTAGGCGGAGAAAACCTTTACACGTCGCTTACTTCCTTTTCCGGTACTAAGCTAAACACCGGGTTCTTTTACAAGGTAGAACCAACCTGACGTCGCCTATATACTTTACCGACACTAAGCTAGATGTCGAGTTCTTTACAAGGGTACAACCACTCCCTACTCTCTTTGTGTTTTGAGGACTAAAACACTAACCACACTCACTGATTACAAATGATAGATAATGATGTGTGAAACAAACTACAATATCACACAGTAATGAAACTAAAGGATTACGGTTCTGTAGATCCTTGAGAGCTTGATCTCTTTTCTACAAAAAGGAAGATCAAAGTGAAATGCAAGTATGAATGATGTTAGTAAGATATATACTGAATGAATATGTGTGTTAAGCTATATGAGTGATGAGAAAGCCAAATGATCAGCTTGCTATTTATAGACAAGCTGATATCCAGTTGACGAATCCCACGGATCTCACAATATGGATCCGTCCTTCATTGGACTTGGATCCGTGGGTGTTGACAGCTAATAGATTTGGTGTATCTTTCCAAATCTTCCATATCTTACCAAATCATCCAAAATCCTCAAATGTCAACTATGTAACTTGTAAATCTAAACAAGATATATCACAATCTAACAAAGATATTATATGTGATGTATGCAATGATGTCATGGAATGTTTTTAGAATTAAAGTTTCCTTTTAAGGAAACAAGTTACTAAATAAGCAAACTTGTAATTCTTGGTTATTTTGTGAAATGTAAAATGTGTACTTAAGAGACTTAAGCTAGTATTTATAATTTGCTAAAAGATATACCTTGTAATTGTCATTAACAAAACTAAGTAAAGATCAAAAATATAAATAACGTTTTTGGAACGATATTTGTATTAACAGAATTTACACTTCAGTTGGAAGGATTCAATCAGTGGACTGATTCTCGATATCCAACATTCCTAATTCAACTTTCAGTCTTGTGAAAGTTGGTTCATCCAAAGGTTTGGTGAAGATATCAGCTAACTGATATTCAGTAGGGATGAAGTGTAATTCAGTGTCACCATTCATGACATGGTCCCTGATGAAATGATATCAGATATCAATGTGTTTTGTTCTCTGATGAAGAACAGGGTTGTTGGATATTGCAATTGCACTTGTGTTATCACAAAAGATGGGTACCATCTTATACTGAATGCCATAGTCACTGAGCTGACTTTTCATCCAAAGTACATTTGCACAACAGCTAGCTGCTGCAACATATTCAGCTTCTGCTGAGGACATGGCAACTGATTGTTGCTTCTTGGCACTCCAACAGACTAATTTTCCACCAAAAAATTGGCAGGAGCCTAAGGTGCTTTTCCTATCCATGTTGCAACCAGCATAGTCAGAGTCTGAGTATCCCTTGAGATCAAAACCTGAGCACTTAGGATAGTATAATCCAAGGCTTGGGGTACCTTTCAGGTACCTGAGGATCCTTTTCACAGCAGTGAGATGAGATTCTCTTGGGTCAGATTGATATCTGGCACACAAACATACTGAGAATTGGATGTCAGGTCTTGATGCAAGGAGATACATCAGTGACCCAATCATTCCTCTGAATAGAGTTTGATTAACTGATTTACCAGTGAGGTCAGGACCAAGGTTGTTTGGAGGAACCATGGGAGTCTTGACTGAGGCACAGTCACTGAGATCATACTTCTTCAGTATGCTTCTGACATACTTCTCTTGACTGATAGAGGTACCTTTATCAGTCTGCTTGATTTGCAATCCAAGAAAGTAAGTCAGTTCCCCCATCATGCTCATGTCAAATTTCTTTGCCATCAGTTTTTCAAACTGTTTGCAAAGTTTGTAACTTGTTGAGCCAAAGATGATGTCATCAACATACACTTGTACAAGTATGACATCATCATTTGTCTTGTAGATAAACAAGGTGTTGTCTATCTTACCTCTGACAAATTTGTTTTGGATCAGGAAGGATGAGAGAGTTTCATACCATGCCCTGGGAGCTTGCTTCAGTCCATAAAGGGCTTTGTCAAGCTTACAGACATAGTCAGGAAACTCACAACTTTCAAATCCAGGAGGCTGTTGGACATAAACTTCTTCTTTCAGTGAGCCATTTAAGAATGCACTTTTAACATCCATTTCGTACACTTTGAAGTTCATGTAGGTTGCAAATGAAAGGAAGATCCTGATGGCTTCCATTCTTGCAACTGGTGCAAATGTTTCCTCATAGTCAATGCCTTCTTGCTGGTTGTAGCCTTTGGCAACCAGTCTGGCCTTGTTTTTGATGACTATGCCATTTTCATCAGATTTGTTTTTGAATACCCATTTCATGCCAATGACTGTGACACCATCAGGACACTTAACTAAGGTCATCACCTTGTTTCTGTCAAACTGTTCTAGTTCATCATGCATGGCTTGAACCCAACTAGGATGTGTAAGTGCTTCTTTGACACTTTTGGGTTCAATGGTGGAAATGAAATCCACAAATAGGCATTCATTGGCTGAGGCTGCCCTTAGTTTAGCAGCCATGCTTCTAGTGAGCATGCCTTCAGTAGGCTCTCCAATGATGTTGACAAGTTCTATGTCCTGAGACCTAGTCCAACTGTCCTGAGGTCTAGGATACTGATTGGAACTTGTAGAGGCCTGATTGGGTAGAGGTGTAGGATCAGGTTCAGACACTTGAGAATTTTCAGGATCCTGAGTGTCTGAATGGGTTGGCTGATCACTGAGATTGTTTGGTTCCTGAGCCCTTTGAACAGACTGATTTAATGTATCAGTGTTTGTTTGTGCTTCAATAAACTCAGTGATGGTTGGGTAAGGGAGGTTGTGAGGGATAATGTGATAGGAGATATCAGCATTTGCTTGATACTGAGTGGAAGGAGTGTTGTCAGGATCATATTCATCAGGAGGATATCTGGATGAGTCATTGATTCCTATTTCTTCCACTAAGGCATTTGAGAACCTGATAGCTTCAGTGCTCTCATCAAAGGTAACATGGAATGTTTCCTCAGTTTGTTGTCTCCTTGTGTTGAACACCCTGAAGGCTTTTGAGACAATGGAATATCCTAGGAAGTATCCATCATCAGCTTTGGCATCAAATTTCCCTAAGTGATCCTTGTGATTATGAATAAACACAGGACACCCAAAGACATGAAAGTAGCTGATGTCAGGGATTCTTCCCTTGAATAACTCATATGGAGTTTTGCTATGTCTCTTGAAAATGATGGATCTGTTCTGAGTATAACAGGCAGTTTTGACTGCTTCAGTCCAAAAATGTTTGGAGAGGACTGATCCATTTAACATTGTTCTTGCAGCTTCAATGAGTGTTCTGTTTTTCCTTTCAGCCACACCATTTTGTTCAGGTGTGTAAGGTGAGGAAAAGTTTTGATGGATACCTTTCTCATCACAGAAACTTTCAAGTTCATGGTTCCTGAACTCTGTCCCATTGTCAATCCTAATCTGTTTGACTTTGATGTCATTCTGATTTTCAATGTTCCTGACAAAGGACATAATAGTTCCTGCTGCCTGACTCTTTTTGGTCAGGAAGTAAACCCAAGTGTATCTTGAGTATTCATCCACAATGACCAGAGTATACTTCTCATTATTAATAGATCTAGGACTGATGGGCCCAAAGAGATCCATATGAAGAAGGTGTAGGCAGTTCCTGATGGAAAAGTTGGTTTTGGTTTTAAAGGATGCTCTCTTGTGTTTGCCTTTTTCACAAGCTGAGCAGGGTTTGCCCTTTGAAAACACAAGAGATGGTAAGCCAAGGACCTTGTTTTGTTTCACAAGATGATTTATGTTCTTGAAGTTCAGATGGGAGAGTCTCTTATGCCAAAGCCAGTTGAGGGTCTCAGTGGTCTTAGCAAAGAGACAAGTTCCATTCTGAGTTAGACTGGTCATGTCTAACACATAAACATCTTGCCTTCTTGGTGCAATAAGGACAACTTCCTTGTTTGCATTGAAGATGGTTCCTTGCTTATCATCAAATTGAACTATGTACTTTTCATCACATAGTTGACTGACACTGATCAGATTATACTTAAGGCCATTTACATAAGCTATCCTAGTAAAGACTATACCATTGCAGTTTACTGAACCATACCCTTCAGTGAGACATGATGAGTTATCAGAAAATACCACCTTGGGTCCTGGTTCCTCTACATATTTGTGCAGATATTCTTTCACACCAGTCATGCTCCTTGAACATCCACTATCTAGATGCCAAATTGGCTCCCTGACATGTCTCTGCACAAATTGTAAACTGAATTAGTTCTTTCTAGGACCCCTCTTCTTGGAGGGCTTGGCTTTAATAGCCTGCTTAAAAGTAGACAATGATTCATGATCAGTGGTGGAGTGGACTGAGCTCCCACAAATTTTGCATTTGATAGCAGTGGATGACTCAGCAGACTGAGAGGATGGTTTGGTCATTTCTCTTCTTGCCTGAATGACCTCCTCATGTCCTGAGGTGTCATGAGTGGGATCACCACATAAGTCACAACATGTGTCCATTAGGCAATCCTTAGGGAGGTGGTCATTGAATCCATAATGAGGGAAAGGTTCAAAAGGCTTTGCCTTTTGTTTCATTTTCTGCTTTGAATCAGATGGATACTTATGAGCAACTGCTTTAAAGTTTGCCATCTTTGATGAGGCTGTGTATGATTGATGATCAGATGTTCTGTGATCTTCCTTTTTGCATATCATGCAGTAAAGGATTCTATAGCAATCATCAGTGGAATGATTGGTAAAGTGACACAGCTCACATTTCAGCAGAGGTTTGGTGGGCTTTGGTTTTGGTTTGGAACTTGTGGAAGCTGATTTTGTTTCCTTAATCTTAGATTTAGGAGTTTTCTCAGAAGATTCTATCTTCTCACTCAGCTTCCTGACAAGCTCAGCCAACTGATCAATTTTTGAGTCAGGGCTTTCTGTTTTAACTTCAGAAAGGACTGAAGTTGATGAGTCATCAGTATTTACTGAGACCTCAGGGATTTGTCTTTTCAGGATTGTTTTTCCCAGTCCTGATTTCTCCTTTGGAGAATGTTCAGAATAGACCAATGGTGTGAGGTCTGAGCTTGGAGAAGCTCCCTGAAGGACTTTCAGTGGTGGGAGAGGTGCAACTGATTCTGATTCTGACTCAATGATTGACTCAGTACTACTGGGTTGATCAGTGAGTCCTAGCATACTTTTCAGAGCCTGACTTTCAGGAAGCAAGATTTTCCTAGTCTCAAAGTTGGGTAACTTACTGACTGGGTTGTCCCTGACAATCCAGTCATTTGACTTGGGTTTCATCTCTTGCTCAAAAGATAAGCCAGCTGGAATAAAAGCCTTTTCTTTGTTAGTCTCACTGGGGGTGTTAGTGAGTTGGTCTCCTCCTATGATTTTCTTATTTTTCACTAGGAATTAGACTGACAGATTCATAGACTCTTGGGTTCTTTTTAGTCCAGCTTTCTATGACAGCCTTTTCTTTCTAAAGTTCATTTTGAAGGGCTTGATTCTTTTTCAAAATCTCAGTGTTTTGAATTTGTAGTGTGACAACTTCTAACTTGGTTTGTTTAAGTACAAGCAATTCATCTCTACATTTATTCAATTCTAACACAAGATTGTTATATTTTGAAAGCAAATTCAGCCTTTGTTCTTCTACAAACTTAAGGTCTAGAGAAATATAGTTCAAATAAGACTCCCAATCAGAATCATCATCCATAGAAAGTAAAATGTTTACCTTCTTCATTGTGATGTTGACCTATTCTCCATTTCTAGCATGGCTCTTTCCAACAGCCAGCTGATCACCATCAGAAAGTGCCATCAGTGCACTCACATGAACTTCTTCATCATCAGAGACCTCTTCTTCATCCCAGTCATAAGCTTCAGCCATAAGGACCTTGTTCTTGGTCTGAACAGGTTTGGGAGCCTGAGCCTGAGAGACTGAGGGAGTGGCCTCAAGAAGAGCAAGCTTAGCTTTTGCTTTCCTATACTTAGTTTCAAAGTCTTTTTGACTATTTTGAGAGGTTTGAGAAGACTGAAACATTTTAGGTTGAAACTTGCTAGTTCCTGAAGAAGAACTGTTTCCAGAAAATTTGTAAGAAGGTTCTGAGGTTGTTTTTGAATAACAGTCTTTAGCAAAATGACCCTTTTTACCACATTTAAAACATTCAGTGGTCTCATTTGCTTTAGCTTTTGAAAAGTTTGACTGATTTCTTTTGATAAACCGTTTTGAATTTGCAAGGAGTGCCCTTTCTTGGAATTCCAAGTGTAAGTCACTTAGGTACTCCTCACAGGTTCTATCATCAACCTCATCATCAGAATCCTCTTGAAAATCCTGCACAATACCATTAGAATAAAAGGCAGTTGATATGGGTGAGGAAGTCAGGGCCTTTTTGGTCTCAAGGGCTTTCTTTGAGTCTGGGTATCTCCTTGAGATTAAGTTGTCTTCATAGACAAACTTCCCATAGATCTCAGCAAGCTCAAGGGTCTGAATGTGATTTGCATTCCTAAGGCCCTGAGAGAAGTTTAGCCACTTCTCAGGGAGACTGTTGACAAAGCCAACATTGATCTCATGCTTAGACAAAACTACACCATCATTGGACAACTCATTTATCAGGGTCTTGTACCTGGTATAGGTCTGAGAGAGACTTTCAGAGTCTTTGGCCCTGAAAGTATTATACTGAAGTTTAAGATCCATGATCCTATTTTCCTTGGTATCTGAGGGACCTTCGAAGCTATGAACCAAGTCAAGCCATGTTTGTTTGGATGAGGTACAGTTAATGACTGATTCCATTATATCGTCAGGGAGACAAGATATAATGATGCTTCTCAGGTGCTGGTCTTGGTTGACCACCCTTCTCTCATCAATAGTCCACTGAGCTTCAGGTTTGATTAACCCTTTAGCAGTTTTTGGGACATAGGGACCTTCATTGATACAAGTGATGTAGTATGGTTCCATACCAGTCAAGTAGCAAAGCATGCGCTTTTTCCACTTGCTAAATTTTCCAGCTTCAAGTTTGGGAGCAACAGCTGAATAGCTACCTCCCTTTTTATCGACTAGCTGGGGCATATTGATATCAGCCATAGTAGGATCTTGGTTTTAAAAACCTTGAGCACTCTTAGTTTTGAAAAGATTTTATAAACCAGAGGCTCTGATACCACTTGTTATTCCCGTTACACTTATAGAAATAACTATAAAGTTATCCTAAACGTGTACTAAGACTGATATAATGTAATGATTAATTTTACCAAATAAGTAATAACGTAAAGATAAAAGCAACAAAGGTTTTTCAACGTTTAAATTCTTATTAGAAATTAATCAAAGAATCTATTACCCAAGTGTTTTGCGGAATAAACACTTGGGATTGAATAGACAAGGTATGGTGTTCTCCTCTCTAAACTCAAGCTGTTCTTGAGTGACAACAAAAAAGACCCACTGAGCTATCTCAGGGATGTGTTGTTCTTTGGAGGAGAAAAGTGGTTTTGTGAAAGTCTAAGCTTTTAATGCACAAAACTTATCCCACTTTTCTCCCCATCTATCCTATTTATACACAAGTATAAAAGAACAACCCGTGACTAAAAGTACAAAAGGAAAACCTAGTCTAGTCTGACAAAAGCACTACAGTCTTTTTTCAGTTCCAAGAATCTATTTTGGGATGGCCTTAAAGAAGCTTTCCAATTGTCAGATATGACACTTCACATCCTTAAGCCATATAAGGTAAGTTTACTTTGGCGGCGATAAGACTCATCCTTATCTCGTTTAAACTTTCCCGCTCGATCCCGCCTTTCTTTCAGGCTATAGATTCAGTCTTGGTCTTCAGTCTTTAGTCATCAGTCTTCATTGTTGTGAGGAGACTGAGGGGTTCAGTGAGCTCTTGTCAGTACTCACTGAACCCATCATCTTCTTCTTTGGCTTAAGTCACACTCAGGGAGTCCCGCCTTCCTGAGGAGTGAATCCTTCTTCTTGAATTCTCCTTAAGCTTCCTGAAGATGACTCACTGAGTTACTGTTCACTTAGTGACTTGAATTATTCTCGGTTGATAAACACTTGGCTTAATTTGTGTTCAAATCCTGTTTAAGATAATTGGGTATTTACGAACCCAACAGTAATAGAGAACGAATTTATCAAATGCAACTTGTGAGATTATATTCTCTTGGCATAGATTTTATGAGATATTCTTAACATAAGATGAGTTTATACTTGAGTATCATGGAGTTAAGGGGGAGGGTTCAAGGGTTGGTTCGGTTATGATCAAATTGAGTGTACCTATGTACCATTCGACTATAGAAAGGGTCCAAATGAATGTTTAACGTGACCAACTTGATTAGGAGTGATGTAAATGAACTTGGGAACTTGTATTCGACTAGAAAACATAAAATTTATAGGTGAAATTTGATTTGGTCGAGTTTGAGTTAAATTAAATAAATATTGGTCGAACTTGTACATGTCTCGGTTGTGGTTTACTTTGTGTCTCGTTCTATGATTAAACCTTTGAATTTGGAAATGAAATTGGTCGAACTTGATTATTTGTAGTATGGAGAATCGAGTTGTGTAAAAACTTGTATATGTTACGTGTCGAATTCACAAAATAAACGGTCAAGTGAAGGTGTATTGAGTCGATTGAGAATAAGAGAAAATAAATATTGGGTTGGACCATGAATAGTAACAGGCTCGCAAGTTGGGCCAAAATAGTAACAAGGGTCCGTTTGGTTTAAAATTAGTTTAAGGGATTTTCGTGGTCCGCGTGTGAGCTCATTCCAATGCATTGTATCACGTATCAATTTTTTTGAGTTATCGTAGTGTGATAACGTAATTAAATGAGATAACCTCTCATTAACAAGTGTCAGAAAATAAATAATGTGCATTTTCTGATAATTAAATATTATTATTAAAATGGAAATTTACCATTTGTCACAGTATTATAATGAAGCAAAAAAGGCCGGTTTTCGTCACTGATTTTAACCATCTAAGCATGGTTATCGCTGCAATTATAGTATCTATTTTTTTGTCTAAACAGTTGAACTTGGGGAGGTATATCATCATCAGTTTATCATAAACTTAAATAAACTTTTTTTTTGTCTCTGGCACATATTTATTAACCATACACAAATTTGTATCAGATGCATAAAGAGTTGCCTACTTTACAAAATACAAACAATACCCTTAAATTAGGCCGATATATAACTAATAAGGTGAATGTTTGTGCAGGTTGCCTGGTGAAGTTGTGATTTTTGATGAGCTATACTTGGTGATATGGGGCAAGAGCAATGATGTAAATCAGTCTGATACCAAAGGCGAAGGTGATCAGTTTCCATCAGCTAATCAACAAATACCACCAACTAATGAAACGGGCAAGAATGACCCTATATTCTTTCAATAGCAATACCATTAACTAATGAAATGGGTAAGAAAGTTAATGAGAAATAAAGTGGCAAAAGAATGTTATTGAGGGGAAAAAGCACACAACTTGCTTATTGTTTAAATTTGGGAGAGACTGGAAGAATTTGTGCGTTCATGGTCACATACTCACATTCTTGAGGTATGCAAATCTCAATTGCATGCATAGATATCTGTTATCTATCTTCTCCATTTTACTTACGACCCATGTTCATATATTTTCATAAACAATGAATTTTGTAGGTTGTATTTCAGAGGGTCCCCCTCACAAATCATCGTTACCAACTGCAATTCAACAGTTTGGTCATTTCGATATACGTAAATTGCAGGAAAGTAATCTATTTTAGCATGATTTATGTGCCTATGATTCTTGATATTAGATTATGTAAGCATTAGATAATCAGTTTCTATTTGGGCTTCATCTTTGTGCTCATGTATAATTATCACTGCGTATCAGCGAGTATATTAAAGCTTGGCTTTATTTGCTGTCTTTCTTCTACTGATACACACTCACTATAATGCACGATTATGAATAAATAACTTACTAGGCACTGTTATGAATACTAAAAAGATCTGTTAATATGTCTATTGTGTTGATGATTATTTGTGAGTCCGAGTTTGCGAAACGAGCTTGAAAGATATAATGAGCCAAGAGTAAGCTTATAACGGCTCAGCTTGAGTTTACATGGAGCCTTATGATTAGAACTGTTTATATTGAAATTGTTCATTTTGGATGATGGTCATTACTGTATATGGGATCTTTTGCACTTGCATTTAGATCACTACTTAATTTTTGTTGGTGTCAGGGGTGTTTGGGGTCGCTTAAAACCTTTTAACTGCTTTTTTAGATTTGAATAAGCTTTTCTAAATAGATAGTTTGAGGTTGCTTATCAAAATTTTATTTTTTTCTCAATTTTGTATATAACATGCTTTTGGCTGAGTACATATACCGATCCACACCTTACAAAAGTAACTCTTATATTGTATCACTCCTTTTGAGGAATTTAATCATGAACTAATTAAACAATGATGCAAATATTTTGTTGCTACACATGTCCGTGGACCCTGACTCCATAGGTAAGGTTCATAATTTAGTATTTTGCTAAGAAGACGAAAAGAAGATGTTTGGATTTCTTTGTAAGAACACAAACATCAAGTTCTGATTATTGATTAGAGTAAATTATTTCTATCATAATGCTTATCTACTTATAGTTTCTCATTTTTATAAATTACTAATTTTTTTTGTTCTTATTGATGCAAGGTTGTTAATCATCCATGGGTTGACATGTATTTAGAGTCTCCCGAAAGACGTGAGAGGTACGCCGAAAACACGATTTCAGGATTTAAATCATCAAGCATTATTAACAGAATTGATCTTGATGATTTGGGAACTAGCACAAAGGTGGAGACTTTAGTAAGTTGACATCCATATATTCCGACACAATTCACAGTTACTATCAATTTAACATTTTATTTTATATCTTTATATGACTTGAATTGTATTGACAGTAGGAGGAAATACAGGATATGGCTGAATGAGATGGTTCGGCTAAAGGAAATACAGGATATGGTTGAATTATAGCACATGTCTTGATTTGATTCCTTACACACTAGAGCGGGTAAAATTTTCATTCTTAAGAGTATATTGAGACACTATTTATGTATCGTATCTAATAACATAATTTACAATTAACTGCGTTGAATTTATGTCACTCAGAGTCTTCCCTTGTGATCATTCCTTGAGAAATACTCATGCTGGAACAAGTAAAATACCTTTTTGAACGTCATCTATTTAATTGTATTTTTTTAAGTAAATGTAATTGTCTTCGCTTTGTGACAGAAAAGAATGGAATCTGAATTTTCTCATTTGTTAAAAGTTGCTGAAAAGACTCCTGGTCTCTATGATTCATATGATGAGAATTTAACACTAAGGTCATTCCAAGTCCCCTAATCATGCGAATGTACATGTGATTTCTTGGTTATAATGAGTGCTAAAATTGACTTTGGTGACTTCGTTTTGTAAAATTGTTTCAATGATTTAGGCGATGAAACAAGGTTCTTCCTTTTTGGGCCCAGCAGAGCCGCGGTTCTTATGGAACAGTTATATGCCGGAAGTGTTTTTAGATAACAAGGTTTGTTATTTTAGTAAAAATTTGACTTTTAAAATGTGCGAGTTGCGACTATTTCATCATGTGGTTGCAGCTTGATCCATACATGCTTCCTATTATTCAAGGGTGTATCCTTTCTGTCATTACTATTTTGTTTAGCAAATAGATATATAATGGGTCACTTATTTTTTCCATGATTCTTGTTATCCTTTACTCAATAACAACATTCAAACCTTTCAGTTGGCTATTGGTGTAGATATAATAGACATCACATTGCTTGCACGTAGGTGTAATGTAACACCCCAACCCGACAAGGGTAAAGATATCACAATAATGGATTCATATCAGATCAAAACAGAGCATACATCTACAGTAATACAAAAATCTCAAAGGATTACAATTGAAATACTGAATTCTACAAGGTTACAATGAAACTTTCAAAACTAATTCTAAAACATAATGTCTTCCATCCAACTCTAATCCAGAATAGCTACCAAGCCTTCTAAGTCCAAAGGTATGCTCTCCACTCATTCCCAGCTTCCTACTAAAAACCTGCCGCACACGAAAAGAAACGTGCGGCTGAGCTTAAAAAGCCCAGTGAACAGATATATAGATGACAGAAACGATAACGGATAGCAATATAGAAACAATGGCAGAGAACAATACAGAAACAAATCAGAAATACAGATTATACAGATACTGAACTAAAGTGAAAGAATAGGAAAAGGAATAAGGGTAAAAGAAAGAAATGAGAAAGAGATAATGTACAAACCAGGTTTAGGGAAATACAGAAATCCATCACGAGCCCAGAGATAATAGATAATATCATAACAGATTAATCATACAATAATCCAGAGGGGATGCCTCTCAAATAACAGATAATATGAGGGGTGACCTCATGTATCAAATCGGAGTGATCAGCTCCCAGATATATATGTGAAAGACGTGCATCGCACACACCATCAGTCACCAGATATAATAACAAACATATAACATAAACAGATAACAGATAACATATAACAGAGTCAGAACTAGGATGCATCCATGCGCCCCCTGTGGCCAGAAACTCCTCAGGACACACCAGATAAAATAAATCAGGGACGGGACAGGTCATCACTCTCCTGCCCTAGAGTCATGCCATCGGTGCATCAATGACATGGACATGAAACCCTCATGCCTAGTGATTGGCTCGGATATCAGACTGTGGTCAAGGTCAGATGTCATATAATAAACAGAGTCACATCTAAGGGTTCATGGCAGAAGGGTCATGTCAACAATTCAGGTTAAAATAATAAGGTTTAAATCAGAGTTTATCAGATTAAGTTTAATATCAAAGCTTAAGTTCAGATTTAAAAGGTTTATTTCCAATAGTCCAAAATAGTATATCAAAGGTTAATAATTACAAGTTTATAGCAATAATCCATTTCAGAAGTTCCTGTCAAAAGTTCATTTAAATCAATCCTTTAAAAATAGTTTTCATTGAAATGATCTTTCAAAATAGTTTTCATAAAAATGGTCTTTCAAAACCTTTAGTAACTTCCATTTCAAGATAGCTTTTCTTAAACAGTTTCATATGTAATTTAATAAAGGTTCAAAATCAATTAGGTTCAGATAAAGATTTAACAGGTTAAGGTTTACCAAAATCAAATCAGAATTTACAACAGATATATCAGGTTAAGGTTCAGAACAAGGTTCACAGATCAGATTCAATTAAGACTCACAAATTCAGGGTTCAGAACAAGAGGTCAATCAGAGTTCAGGAAAGAGGTTCAGATTAAAAGAATCATAGCAGAGGTTCAAACAAAAGGTTCAAGACAAACAGATCACAACAAAGATTCACAACAGAAGGGAACATAGCAGTGGCATAGGGAATCCTATTAAAGAAAATGAAATACTGAGAGAGAAGAGAAGGAAACGCCCTTACTGAAATAGGGCAGAATATCTGTACCTTATTAGCACAGCAGAAATCAGACAAACAAACACAGAAATGAAGCTCAAGACTTCTCCTTCTTCACACCTAAGGAAGAGGAAGACAGAATTACTACAGTTCCTTATTCAGATTATTCCTCTTTGTTTATCTCATCATTTTATGTACTTTCCATTTTTAGTAACTTTCCAGATTTAGTAAACTTCCATAATTAGCAGGCTTTCAGAATTAACATATCTTATCATTTCAAATTAGGTTGAACCTTTATTCAGAGCTTATTACGGAATAACAGTACATTTTATCATGTTACAGAAGTTTAGGGTTTTAAATGACAATTATACAAAGTTTAGGGTTTTAAATGCAACTTCATTAATTTACAAGGTCATTATTGAAAATACCTTAAGTTACAGAATTATACACTTATTTAATTCAGAATTACATTCCATACCCTTAAGTTTCACAATTTACAGATTACACCCCTTTAGTTTCATAATTTACAAAATCAACCTTATAATTACATATTTTACAATTTAAACCCTACAACATCCATAATTACCAACCAAGCATATCATATTTCATATTTACAGAATATATCCTCAGAATTTAGTACTTTACATATTTGACCCCTCAGAATTCAGAATTTACATATTTAGCCCTTTAAGTTTACAAAACATATATATTAAATCATAATTACACAACAATTACATAATTAGCCCAAAAATCCTCAAAATTACCCAAAAACCTTTTTATATCAGTATTAACACAAAACAACTTCAAAATTCCAGATTTACACTTTTGGTCCCTCACTTTTAATTAATTTCCAAACAAAACCCTAATTTCCCATTAATTCATTATTATGCAAAATTTACACTTAGGACCCCAAAGTTATATTTTTCCCACATTCTTACAGATGTATATGATCTTACAAAAATATCCCAGAAGTTTCAAACTTGGCAAAACAGGTCCTTATGAAATTAACTTCAAATCGGTACACCTTTTTACAAACAATTAGAAACCCTACCATGCACCAATCATTGAACCATCATTTAATCATCATTAAAACAACATTAATGACCAGATTCATGTCCAAGAACCCTAACCCTAGAGGCCACGATTTTTATTTCATTTGTTTCTTTGTTTTTTCAAAAATCCGGTTTTACAATAATTAACCACATCAAATTTAAGCTTCTAAAAATCAAAACCATATTTTTCCCAGATCATATAACTTATAAGGAACCCACGAAAAATAGTGAACATGCCCAGAAAATTCGTTTAACATATATTGCATATTTACATATGTTTTAGATACTAAAATTACAACGACTTGATTTAGGCTATTATAATTCGATCCATTATTTTTCCCAGGTCTAATATATCATAATAGGTCTAAATAAAATAGCCATCATGCCCAGAAATTCGGATTTCATATATTTGCAATTTACGTGTTCTATAGCCATTATATTATCAAACGCATAGAATTAGCATGCATGGATCGTTTTACACATTTTATATGAGTTATATATCATCTAAAAATCACTGGAAAAATGCCATGTTAATTTTAACACGTTTGGTTAAGGTGCACGAATTATTACCTTGATTTAGTGTATATCGACAAGAAATTTAGAACAAGAACAAACCGATGAGAAAACGCAGCAACTATCAATTTTCCTAGCTTCCTTGTACTCCCAATAACACCAGAAAAATGCTTGATCAAACCCAGAATTCGTGGAGAGGCCTTGGTCGATTTCTTAAGATCGCTAGGGTTTTTTTTTCTTTTTGTCGGTTTTGTTTTTGGAGAACTAAATAAAAGGGATTTGATATTTTATTTGGGAACCGACTTTAGGGGGGGACAAATCAGTATATTTTGGCCCATAATATCCAGAAAATATTGGGTTTGATTTTCTTAATATTTCCTTAATTTATTTAACATATAATCTAATTAAAAGAAAATAAAACATTATGTTATTTAATTTGTAATTTCCGAATTTTATATATAATGTGTAAGTTAATTTTTTTGAACATTTAAAATGATGAACATTGTCCCAGAATTTATTTTGTTTCAGATATAATTCGATTTCAGATGTTTTGGAATTATTTCGGAATCTTATAAGTTATTTTATAAGGTTTTATATATATAATATAAGGTTTTATATTATCAGGGGTAATTTGGTAATTTTACGGGTTATCTGAATTTCAGGTATTACAACTTCTTCCCCACTAACAAAAAAAATTTCGTCCTCGAAATTTGCAGAAAGCAGAAGGAAAAGAGAGAGCAGAAACAAAACAAGACATACCAGATTAAAACGAGAATTGAGGTGAAACGAAACAGGAACACAACTGACGGTGAACAGACATATGAAAGATTTGTTTCTCATAACTCGAACTTGCAGATTCCAAAATGGTTTCAGGTCCTCAGAACAGACATAACATACTGAATCCAGATCAGAAGGATAACATACCAACGTAGTAGATGAAAATCATATTCTCTCGGAAGAGACAAAGGAATACATGGGGTTTTGACGGATATATGGTTCACATAAATTGATTAGACAAATCAAATTAGAGCGTACAGAAATATATTATCGATAACATCAACTGGAAGAAGTTTTATAACAACACTGAAGATTATTATCCGAAGTTCGGAGGTCAGCAGAATGCGTGACGAGAATCCAGATGTATCAATTCGCACAATGGTGGAAGCAGATTACGCGTATAGGTAGAATGAACTTAAAGTCTCACTAACACAGACGCTCTCAAACAGTTATCAGAATTTCTAAAGCTTCTAAGGCACTTCTCGAAATATCCTATGCCCACAACAAGTGCACGTTATATGATGTAAGTATTATCACGTTGGCCAGACGTCATAATACTGGCATCATATAAATATGCCCTCATGATGGTCATACTTTATCTCAAGTCATGAACAGAACAGACTTATCTTAATCCACCTAGTCTTCCTACGGTCTCAGAGGTCATCAGAATCAAATACCATAACTAAGAAGAGAACAAATTACCCAAAATTAACGGAAGTCCCAGAATGTCTATCAGAATTTGGTACATCAGATCATCCATCATTCGTCAAATTTCAGATAACAAAACCATCATCCGACATACGCAGAATGAACACAGAGCGGAATTACTGATAAAGAACTTAAATCATTCAAAGGATTTTATCATTAGGTAACAGGAATTTAGATAGGTCAAGCAGAAGTAAAGCACATCATCCATAGCTTCATCCGTCACAGAAATTATTCACTTCAGAATTTTCTCCTATTCAAGGTCATGATCTCAGTTTCTATTCTCAAGTCTGCTTCTACTCTCAATTCATCTTAGTACAACTAAAATGAATAGAGAAGCAAGACTGCGAGTCTTGGACAGGTCTACTAGCACAGTTCGGAATTCGCCAACTCAGATTGCCGTCGTCATCAGATGCCCGGTAGTGGTGTCTGCTACAATCTCTGAATGCCAATTAAATCTACTCTTCCAGAACAAAGGTCATTCCATTAAATACGAAGATGGTCTACATGTTTCCTCGTTCGACTCAGGGCACAAACATGCTGTCATACTATGACAACTGTCCAGATACTCGTGAAAACATGATTCTTATTAGCCAATACTATTGGCATTATTTAAGACTCATAATGGTCACAAAGAGCACGAAAATAGTTTTTCATGAATTTTTTTCAGGGATATCTTCATATAAAACTGAAATACTTTACGGAAGCTTTTCTCAGTTAGTCATCTCCCATCTCAGGTGTTCTTGTGGTTGCTTCTTCAGTCCTTCCAACATTAAAAGAGGTTGTCTGATACGGAGTTCACAAGGATAGAATAATTTAATCATTTATACTCGGAATTGAAAGTGATTACTGTGAGATTACGGTTAAGTATTTAAAGGGAACACTGGGGTGAAACAAAATCATATCTCATCAGTTTCTTCAATCTCTCAACTTCTATAGCATCTTGGGTCGTCAACCGAGATCGGTTCAGAATCAATTCTACTTCTCAAACGGAAGGAAAACTCAGAAGTTTCATCAGAAAATGCCAGAAAATTTGTACAACAAAACTTTCTAGGGGTGGATACTAATAGGGTGACAGGAGAATTTGATAATCAGATGAGGTCAGGGTACATATTTCCATAGCAGGGTTAAGCTTAACAGATTTAAGCGGTTAGAGGTTATTATATCAAAAGTAGGGTGGAATAGATCGTTACATTTCAGATGCGGTAATTTATGATAGCTGAAGAACCAGTCCAATCAATAATCAAAAGATCTCCAAACTTGAGTATACTAATAGTAAACAGATCCGCAGAACGTATATGGTCACTTAACCAGACGGATAGTTCATATGTCAGAGTCAAGTACATGGTTCAGTATAGTGTGGGGATAGGTATGCGAATAGTTCTAGGTGTTGGAGTTTTTGGTTTAGCTTTTTGACATAAGTGACAGGTAGGGTGTACATCATCGGTAATACGAACATCATATAATTGCAGAAGTGAGACTTATGAGATATCGGATATCAGCATCATATGCTCAGTTAACAATTCCATACAGAGACGGTATTTGCATCAAATCCTTCCAAAGAAAACTGATTGGCAAATAAGATTCATCATTCAGGGCAAATAAGATTCATCATTCAGGACAAATAGGATCAGAGGATACATTTATATCCAGCATGGGTCATGAATTATAGAATGTGTCCAACACTTTAAGGTTAAATGGTCTTCGGGATGGTCGGAGAGATATCAGACGGTTTATCCACAGATCAGAAATGAAGGTCAAAATCAGGTAGTGGCAGCAAAAGTTTAACAATCGGTAATCATGTCAGGGGTTCCAAAATTGTTTCAAACGCCAAAGGTGAGACATAGGAGGATAGTCGTCAATATTAGATGATCAAATCAATCAATCCTTATAAGGATAAAATCAAGGTTACTGTCAAAGAAAGACGGATCAACAAAGCAGATTTTACCGTTCAGAATGAGAGGGAAGACATCCGTGTATTCGTGGTTAAACACCACCAGGTTTCTCATGGGAACAGAGATGGTTAAGACGGAATCAAAAGATTCATAGGTAATTATCAGAAGCAAGAAAGAAATAACAGAATTTATCAAGTGCATCATCATCATGGGGATTCTCAGATTGCCCAAAGAGGCATCAGAATGATTAACAGAAGGTTCAGAGGTCGGAGTTGAGATCGGAAGGCAAGGATCAAATAATGTCAGATAATTACTACGCAATTTCAATGCTTCAGGTTTATTTAGGTTTCAATTCTTAGGTGGTGCAAGGCATAAGCTCTAAATTTCCATAGTCCTTAACCAAAACAAGGCACGAATCAGAGTGGTGCGGGAGCAAGATACTTAAGCAAATGTCTTATAGTCTACCCATTCCTCACTGGTCAGAATTTAAGTTCCTATAGGGAAATCCTAAAGCAAATTCTCAGAGGTTGTCCTACGAGCGCCTACAGTGGAAACTTAGTGGTCCAGACTTCACAGGTCAAGGGTAAATGTATTACGAGTCGCAGCCTGTGATCTCTGATACCATAAATTGTAACACCCCAACCCGACAAGGGTAAAGATATCACAATAATGGATTCATATCAGATCAAAACAGAGCATACATCTACAGTAATACAAAAATCTCAAAGGATTACAATTGAAATACTGAATTCTACAAGGTTACAATGAAACTTTCAAAACTAATTCTAAAACATAATGTCTTCCATCCAACTCTAATCCAGAATAGCTACCAAGCCTTCTAAGTCCAAAGGTATGCTCTCCACTCATTCCCAGCTTCCTACTAAAAACCTGCCGCACACGAAAAGAAACGTGCGGCTGAGCTTAAAAAGCCCAGTGAACAGATATATAGATGACAGAAACGATAACGGATAGCAATACAGAAACAATGGCAGAGAACAATACAGAAACAAATCAGAAATACAGATTATACAGATACTGAACTAAAGTGAAAGAATAGGAAAAGGAATAAGGGTAAAAGAAAGAAATGAGAAAGAGATAATGTACAAACCAGGTTTAGGGAAATACAGAAATCCATCACGAGCCCAGAGATAATAGATAATATCATAACAGATTAATCATACAATAATCCAGAGGGGATGCCTCTCAAATAACAGATAATATGAGGGGTGACCTCATGTATCAAATCGGAGTGATCAGCTCCCAGATATATATGTGAAAGACGTGCATCGCACACACCATCAGTCACCAGATATAATAACAAACATATAACATAAACAGATAACAGATAACATATAACAGAGTCAGAACTAGGATGCATCCATGCGCCCCCTGTGGCCAGAAACTCCTCAGGACACACCAGATAAAATAAATCAGGGACGGGACAGGTCATCACTCTCCTGCCCTAGAGTCATGCCATCGGTGCATCAATGACATGGACATGAAACCCTCATGCCTAGTGATTGGCTCGGATATCAGACTGTGGTCAAGGTCAGATGTCATATAATAAACAGAGTCACATCTAAGGGTTCATGGCAGAAGGGTCATGTCAACAATTCAGGTTAAAATAATAAGGTTTAAATCAGAGTTTATCAGATTAAGTTTAATATCAAAGCTTAAGTTCAGATTTAAAAGGTTTATTTCCAATAGTCCAAAATAGTATATCAAAGGTTAATAATTACAAGTTTATAGCAATAATCCATTTCAGAAGTTCCTGTCAAAAGTTCATTTAAATCAATCCTTTAAAAATAGTTTTCATTGAAATGATCTTTCAAAATAGTTTTCATAAAAATGGTCTTTCAAAACCTTTAGTAACTTCCATTTCAAGATAGCTTTTCTTAAACAGTTTCATATGTAATTTAATAAAGGTTCAAAATCAATTAGGTTCAGATAAAGATTTAACAGGTTAAGGTTTACCAAAATCAAATCAGAATTTACAACAGATATATCAGGTTAAGGTTCAGAACAAGGTTCACAGATCAGATTCAATTAAGACTCACAAATTCAGGGTTCAGAACAAGAGGTCAATCAGAGTTCAGGAAAGAGGTTCAGATTAAAAGAATCATAGCAGAGGTTCAAACAAAAGGTTCAAGACAAACAGATCACAACAAAGATTCACAACAGAAGGGAACATAGCAGTGGCATAGGGAATCCTATTAAAGAAAATGAAATACTGAGAGAGAAGAGAAGGAAACGCCCTTACTGAAATAGGGCAGAATATCTGTACCTTATTAGCACAGCAGAAATCAGACAAACAAACACAGAAATGAAGCTCAAGACTTCTCCTTCTTCACACCTAAGGAAGAGGAAGACAGAATTACTACAGTTCCTTATTCAGATTATTCCTCTTTGTTTATCTCATCATTTTATGTACTTTCCATTTTTAGTAACTTTCCAGATTTAGTAAACTTCCATAATTAGCAGGCTTTCAGAATTAACATATCTTATCATTTCAAATTAGGTTGAACCTTTATTCAGAGCTTATTACGGAATAACAGTACATTTTATCATGTTACAGAAGTTTAGGGTTTTAAATGACAATTATACAAAGTTTAGGGTTTTAAATGCAACTTCATTAATTTACAAGGTCATTATTGAAAATACCTTAAGTTACAGAATTATACACTTATTTAATTCAGAATTACATTCCATACCCTTAAGTTTCACAATTTACAGATTACACCCCTTTAGTTTCATAATTTACAAAATCAACCTTATAATTACATATTTTACAATTTAAACCCTACAACATCCATAATTACCAACCAAGCATATCATATTTCATATTTACAGAATATATCCTCAGAATTTAGTACTTTACATATTTGACCCCTCAGAATTCAGAATTTACATATTTAGCCCTTTAAGTTTACAAAACATATATATTAAATCATAATTACACAACAATTACATAATTAGCCCAAAAATCCTCAAAATTACCCAACAACCTTTTTATATCAGTATTAACACAAAACAACTTCAAAATTCCAGATTTACACTTTTGGTCCCTCACTTTTAATTAATTTCCAAACAAAACCCTAATTTCCCATTAATTCATTATTATGCAAAATTTACACTTAGGACCCCAAAGTTATATTTTTCCCACATTCTTACAGATGTATATGATCTTACAAAAATATCCCAGAAGTTTCAAACTTGGCAAAACAGGTCCTTATGAAATTAACTTCAAATCGGTACACCTTTTTACAAACAATTAGAAACCCTACCATGCACCAATCATTGAACCATCATTTAATCATCATTAAAACAACATTAATGACCAGATTCATGTCCAAGAACCCTAACCCTAGAGGCCACGATTTTTATTTCATTTGTTTCTTTGTTTTTTCAAAAATCCGGTTTTACAATAATTAACCACATCAAATTTAAGCTTCTAAAAATCAAAACCATATTTTTCCCAGATCATATAACTTATAAGGAACCCACTAAAAATAGTGAACATGCCCAGAAAATTCGTTTAACATATATTGCATATTTACATATGTTTTAGATACTAAAATTACAACGACTTGATTTAGGCTATTATAATTCGATCCATTATTTTTCCCAGGTCTAAAATATTATAAGAGGTCTAAATAAAATATCCATCATGCCCAGAAATTCGGATTTCATATATTTGCAATTTACGTGTTCTATAGCCATTATATTATCAAACGCATAGAATTAGCATGCATGGATCGTTTTACACATTTTATATGAGTTATATATCATCTAAACATCACTGGAAAAATGCCATATTAATTTTAACACGTTTGGTTAAGGTGCACGAATTATTACCTTGATTTAGTGTATATCGACAAGAAATTTAGAACAAGAACAAACCGATGAGAAAACGCAGCAACTATCAATTTTCCTAGCTTCCTTGTACTCCCAATAACACCAGAAAAATGCTTGATCAAACCCAGAATTCGTGGAGAGGCCTTGGTCGATTTCTTAAGATCGCTAGGGTTTTTTTTTCTTTTTGTCGGTTTTGTTTTTGGAGAACTAAATAAAAGGGATTTGATATTTTATTTGGGAACCGACTTTAGGGGGGGACAAATCAGTATATTTTGGCCCATAATATCCAGAAAATATTGGGTTTGATTTTCTTAATATTTCCTTAATTTATTTAACATATAATCTAATTAAAAGAAAATAAAACATTATGTTATTTAATTTGTAATTTCCGAATTTTATATATAATGTGTAAGTTAATTTTTTTGAACATTTAAAATGATGAACATTGTCCCAGAATTTATTTTGTTTCAGATATAATTCGATTTCAGATGTTTTGGAATTATTTCGGAATCTTATAAGTTATTTTATAAGGTTTTATATATATAATATAAGGTTTTATATTATCAGGGGTAATTTGGTAATTTTACGGGTTATCTGAATTTCAGGTATTACATGTAACCAGAGAACATTTACGATTTTATCTTAAAATCATTTACTATTTAAGAAAGTTGGTTTGACATTATGGATCGTTATTATTTTATAACTGTCATAATCACATGAATATTGACTTGACTGTGATGTTTGACTATTCGGCAGGAACATGAAAATGGAGAAGAGGAGCTAATCGTATAAGGTTATGTAGCAAACTCATGTGGAAAGTAAACAAATTGCACAGTTGAAAGGGTTCACGACATCATTTCTGCATGTTTTATATCTTATTTGAAAGGCTATTAAGAATAACTTCTTTTTGTAATGTCTTAAACCGCGAGGTTTATGATTTTGATGTGTCATCGCAACATGTATAGAGATAGCGATTTTGCAGTGTCACCTCAACATGTATAAAGATAGCCTTAATATTCAAGTGTCTACAAGGTATTATTCTCTATACATCATCTTTTTATCGTCCTTTCAGTGAAGCGATGAAATTTTCATTTTGGATATTGACTATCAAAATGGCTCTCAATATCCTCTTGAGGCTTTGAGGTTCTTTCATTTCAAAATTGATAACTTTTCTGTGGTTGCCTTTGAATCTTACATGAGATATTTATCAATGTGAAAATGTGTTTAATCACACTTCTCATATTATTTTTTTTTTTTTTTTTTTTTTTTTTTTTTTTTTTTTTTTTTGCTTACTCAATTCCTACTTTCGATGGATGTACAGTTCCAATAAGAATCATTTAGATAAACGATGTCGCGAATAAATATACCGAAGGAAAAGTTTGCATGTATTATGAAATGCCGTTTCAAAATTGGAAAACAAAAAAGAATTAAAAAGTTTTATCTTGCAACAAAGACGGTAATTACAGAAAGTTCACCACGCACGCTATTTACAAAGAAGTTTTTCATAGGCTTAAAAGAAAATAAAGGTCGGTATATTGCTTTTCTTTCAACAGACGACAACTTGATTTCAGCTATTAACTGAAGCTTAAAGGATACTCGGTGCTTAGTCGGTCAATTATGCTACCAAGACTAATCAAAGCGATAGGCTGAAGCTTGTGGGACAGAGGAAGTACTTAAGAAAATGTGTTTTGTTTATCTACAAGTACAAGATCTGAATATCTAAAAACCAATGGAATGAAAAAACTATGTCCATTGTTACATGGTAAAGTTTGGAACGCAAAACCGAGCTAGGGGTGTAAACGAATCGAATCGAGTCGAACTTTGGTAGAGCTCGACTCGACTCCACAATATTTTGTTCGGCTCGATGGCTCGACGAGCCTTCATGAGGGAGCTCGAGCTCGGCTCGAGAAAGTTTGAATTAGGCTCGAGCACAGCTCCAAAAGCTCGAATTATTAGTATTGATGTGTTTATGGAACCAACTAAAATTCAAATATAAGATAAAGATTTGAATTCGGCCGAAAAACTCGATACATTCATAAATTATATATAAACCTTTAAAATATACATAATATTTATAAAAACATATATATTACTTAAAAGCTCGATAATAACTCAAGTCAAGCCTATATAAGCTCGAGCTCGACTCACTAAACATTTCGAGCTCATATTCTGGACTTCAGCTCGAGCTCCACTCATTAAACATTTCGAGCTCATATTCTGGGACTTGAGCTCGAGCTCGAGGCTCGATAAAGCTCGGCTCAAACGAGCTCGAGCTTCGAGTTTACTCGACAAAAGCTCGAATCCCCGTTTACACCCCTAAACCGAGCTATAACTTATTGATGGAAGGGGTTGTTAATGTAGGAAGCAAAATTAACTAAAATCGATGTGTTTGTTAGGAGCAACCTATACCATAGATACCAAATACCACACGATGCAGTGTATATGTATGTGTGTATATGTAGTGTATACATGTTTGTATTTACGTATGTGTGTATGTGTGTGTATCCACGTATATTATATGAACCAAATTATTCATTATCCTAAATTTATAAGTAATTAACCTAAACAATCGAGAAAAATGAATATGTTATCCCGCCTCGCTTTTTTTTTTTTTTTTTTTTTTTTTTTTCTCTTGCAAGCATCTAGTTTTTAACGTTTAAGACTTCATTATTAAATTCTAACTTGAGTTTTTGCACTTGCAGAGATTCTACTGAACAACCCCATCAAGCATTCATGTTGAGCTAAATTAATAAGAAATGGAATTGGATTAAATTCCATTGTTTGGTAGAGAGAAATAAAAAAGTGGAGAACTGAAGAGAAACTAGTGGAGAAATGGAGAGAAATGGCTATTGTAATTTGGTTAGCATCATTTCCATCATTTTGGTGGAAAATTTGGAGAAATGTGTTTCTTCTTCTTCTTCTTCTTCTTCTCTTTTTTTTTTTTTTTTTTTTTTTTTTTTTTTTGTAGTTTTTTAATTCTCTTCCTCGTAAAATTGCTTCAAATTATATTTTTATTAAAGAATGCACTTTGTTAATAAAATTTTATGCAGGCAAATTTCGTGCAACATCATGTGCTCAAAACATTTTGGAAAAAAACGTTGGTGACATTATCATAGTATAAATCCTTTTTTGTATATATGTTTTTTAAAGGAAAAAGATGATTTCGTGATTATTTTTTTAAATCAATTCTTTGGCGCTACCAAACAGTGGAATTCAATGAATTTTTCATTCAATTATATTTCTCTGAATTCTATTCTCCACTTCATTTCTAATCTCTGAAATTCTCTCTGCCAAACGTTAGTGCTTTGATGATTACCTGGATTTCAGGTTCTGCCACAACAAATTGCTTCAACATACGGTTTCCAAAAGCACGAGACATTGCTAACACACCTCCAACTCTCCAAGTACCTGAAAAGAACAAAATTACACATGAATTAGAGCCATAGTGGTCAACACATTTAGTCAAACTGTAATAATGAGAAAAGTAAACATAGACACGACCAATTATCCACAAATTTCTAACCACATGTGATCAATTTCTAGTTTATGCCGCAATCTGAACAAGTTATTTGGAAAACAACTAAGAAGTTGGGGATAAGTAAGAAATTAACAGCATTGCCATCTCACCTGCCCACATCACAACCCCACCAGCATTTTCGATTCTCTTCCTCTCATCACTCCTATTTGGTTTGTGATCATCAGATAGAGCGATGGCTGTCAATTAAAATATATGACTGATATTAGATAATGCAAGTAGAACATCAATCATCTCATAAACATAGATTTCGAATTCTGAAACCTCAATCTTACATGTTTTATAAAGCTTATAAATAAAATGAGAAAAAGCAATCTGGACAGTACCTTTGCCTGCCTTCGATATGACCGTCCGAGAATCTCCAACATTAGCAACGTACAGATGGTTACCTACCAAAACTGCTGTTGAAGCAGTAGAACCATCATCACGGAATGTATCCTTTCCCGACTCCAAAAATTCTGAGTCGGTCTTTTGATAAGTCCTTCGCCTGAGGATTTGTTTAATTTCGTGGGTCAATTCATATTTACATACAAAAGAAGACAATCCAAAACCTAAACTAGAATACTTCTTTGTCCATTCTATTTATGATATGACCTCAATGCCTGGCTACATGAGACAGATATGACCTAAACAGAATTACTATTTGGGATAGGAACTTACGTATGGCCTGTTTGGTGTTGGTCAAGAATTCTGGATGGTTCAAGAGGTTCTTGAAAAGATTTTCCTTCAAATACTCGGCTGCACGTGAACCACCATGACCTACAGAAAATTAACCATTTCCAGTAAGAAATAGAAAAAACAAATGCATCATTCGTAAGATGAAAGGTCAGAATTATATTGTGGGTAAATTGGTAAACAACATAACGCCTCTAGTATATGGTACCAAGAATCTACTCAACTTGAAAATTGCTATATATACTATTTTGAATAACAGTTAGACTAGCACATATGTTGGATTAGGCTTCTATAACTAGATTTTGTTTCAACAGAAAATACTGACACGCATCTCTAACAGAACTATAACCCACAACGTTGGTACGGCCAGGGTGTAGGGATGTTGGTTTCTGTAACTGGATAATTACCTTGGTACTAATTACCACCTTAAAAAAGAAATATACCAACCGTAAACAGAAAACTTAAATACTAAAAAATTGTAGGAAACATGGCGATCGCCTTCTTCATCTACCACTAAGCTATAATAAAGAGTATTGCACCTTTCCAAGTTTGTCTCACAATACGTCAATACTATCTTTCAATTCTACATGATATATGATTTCTCGTCAAAATGACTAGTGAACAGTTCAAGATGCACGGATGCACCGCATGTGACACTACTGAACGAAGAAAACTTATCTCATAAAAGCCTCTTGTTGGGCAAATTAAGAAGCCCTAATAACTGGAGACAGGGTTATCACAAGCATTATCCACTATGTGGATATCACATGACAGCCCTCCATGTATAGGTGCACCGAATGCTATCTAGAACTCCACACGCACCGCATGCACAGACAGGTATTTATAAAAGCACGTGGTATATTTGGAAACATAATAGGCAAGTGCTAAGTGCACAATTTTGGTCCTCGTCATTTACGTCATGTGAAGACATAATTTTTGAACCTGGGTGTTCTTTTGTTAACGTGTCTCCAACTATTGACGGCATCCTATTAAAGCTAAAAATATGTGCATGCTTATGTTAAGAAAACTTGGTGAAGGTTGACGGTACCAATTAATTGCTGAAAATGACAAGCCTATTAAAAGTCTGCTTCCTATATTAAAAAAATATCAAAGGAGCTTTTATTGCTTATGGGAGAAATAAGTGATGGGTCAAGTTCTTCAATGAAAACAATAAATTGAACTATTTTTCTTTTTCAATTTTATGTGGTAATGAAGCAAAATTAAAAAACATAAAGAGAAAAGAAGGCAGACTGTAGTTTTTTATTTAATCGAAACAACAGAGGTAGCAAAAGTAAGCGGATTGGCTAGAAGTCAGGATGAGTTCTGATCAAGACAGGTAATAACGTACTTGTCAAAAAAGGTCAGCTCAGGTTGAGCAAGTCAAACAACACTTCTTATTCCATTTTTTTGTAATTTGTACACTGATCTATTAAGTATGAATCTAAAAACAACACTATTAAAATGATAATATGTGTCCTATTAAAAATGACTCAACACACTGTAAGGAAGTTAGCCAGCTTTTGACGCATTACAGTTTAGCAAAATTTCCATACTTAACCTGTATAATCCGTTACAATAGAATACAGCCCAAATTGACATGTTTCCATATAAACAGGTTACCATCAGAGTGCATAGCCTAAGCAGTATCAAGTGTGTTCCATCAATCAAATGTTATTGGCTCAAACCTCACCAGAGAAGGGGTTATAATTCAGCTTTGGGCATAACTCAGCCTACTTAAAATACTAACCGTGAAGTAACCTGGTTCATAAGTGATAAATCACTCGATCAACGAGAAAGCTACGAAAACTAACAAACTACTCCTGAATAACATAAATGATGAGATTGTTCCAAAAAAGGAATTCATTAAGCTTGCTGGAGAAAGAAAATAACCATCAAATATCCCAAATAGGCATACGGTCTGCCCATTAATCTCGCAAGTCTTGACGTCATAGAAATCCTCCATGCTAGCTCTTTTACCTCTGAAACTTGAATACCCACAGCTCAATTTTCCATCTTCCCTGTCAATACAAAGCCAGATGTAAGTAAAAGGTTGCGATCACAGGTAGATCAAACACAGCCTTATCTTATAGATTTCATAGCCACTAAATAAATATGATTAATTGAGGGGTAACCGTCATCTGAGTGGTGATGCTTCTTGAAGTTGACACATTATGGGAATGTCTAGAAATGGGAAGATGCATTGATAAAACACAAGCATCCCCATATCACTTGGCTTTCTATAATTAAAAAATGTTCCCCTTAATCAGATAAATGAATAATTATTTTTAAAGTATACTACTTTTACCCCTTCCCCTTACCCCTCGGATATCAAAGAAAACCAATCCTTCAATTTATTTGTAATAAAAAGGGGAACATCATAAAGACATTTCGTGGAAGATTGACGTAGTCGATGTGAGCTCAGTCATAAATGCAATAAATACCGATATCTTCATGCGATAAAAGACAATCATATGTTAAGCTTAAAATGTCATGCAGCCGATTTAAGTAAACTTCTAGTGATGCTTAACACTTGAAAGATAAATTCGTTTTTGAAGTACTATATTAGTCACGTAATTCACATATAAAATGAAAAATAACCACATTCGCTTCCATCTTTTTGTGCACTTCCCCTTTACCTTTTACGTGTCCATCCACATAATCACTTCCATAATGTTTGACAAATAGACAACTAGAACTACAACTTATATGCTATATCATATACATATTTACAGTCCACTTGCAATAAAAGACATTAAAAAACAAAGTAGCAAATAATTGAAAGGACAATCACCTCTTCCATCCCCCGCTTGCATAGCCGCCATCATCTTCCTTCTCTGTTAAAGGGGTGTTAGTTAGACCCCTGTTAGCAGTTGCCTCGGTATCCACCATCATTTTCTTAATCGATGGAAATACTTGATAAGAAGGAAATCTTGCTGCAGAGGTAGTCTTTAGACTTGTTCTGAAACTTGCAAACTGCGACAACCCTTGTGCGACTTTTCGTATATTCCCAGCTTGCAGAATCAGTGTCTTGAAATGACTGCTGCATACCATCTAAGAATTCACAAGCTGGTTTGTCCGTACCATCCAAATTCACACCTTAAGAAACAAACACAAAAATGACGATAAACATCACAAAACTATCATGTTCCGGCAAAGCAGTTATAAATTGTATAATATTTCTTGAAGAATGACGCCACCCACAGGACTTGCTATAGATAAGTAAACATCAACCATCATATATTAATAGCATTAATCATCGTATTACAGACTACACATCGTTAAAGACGCGATACTATAGCAACTCTGAGACGTATAGTTACGATTAACAGCTCTCACATTAATACAATCAGCTAAAAACAGCAAAATTATGATGAATAATTCGTATATTTAACTCACAAAAATCCAATATAATAACACGGTTAATTTGCAACGCAGATTCACAACCGTATCCCAGAATCTACATACGTACTTTTGAACATTAACCAGAAACAGCAAAACAAGGAAACATCAACAACATAAATAACATGTTCAATTGTAAAACAACATCCCTTATTATTTAAAAGTTTTATTTACAATTAATAAACAAACATATATATATATTGAATCATATAATTAAAAAAAAAAAAAAACAAAAAAAACATAAAAAATCATATCAAACATGATGAATGTGAAGAATGGAATCATACTTTGATTAATTAGATGAGTGGATCGATAACAACAGATCTAAAAACATGACTGATTTAATTATAAAGATGGATCGGAATCTGAGATGCAGATACTAATTATTATTATTATTAGCAAAAAGTGAATAATGAATCTGAAACCAACCCTAAGAAAGATGTTATTATTGGGGGATGCGAAAACAAAAAAAAATAAAGAAAGAAAGAAAGAAAGAAAGAGGGTGAGTGTCAGTGAGCCCCGTCACCGAATACTCTTGCCACGTGGCCTTTACCGATTATTAGACCGGTCACAATCTTTACCAACTTACCACTGCTCTTAAGAGGTGATTTTGGGAATTCACAAAATGAGCGAGCAGTACATTTTAATTTATTGTATTTATTTGGACATTTATAAAAGAAAAATTTTCAAAAAGGCCTTCGTCACCTCATATGTATACACTTTCTAGACCGGTAAAAAAAAAATTCCCCAAATACACATGAGCTTTAAAATCATGAGACGTGTTCAATGTAGTACTATTTTATCTTTAGTATGTCTTATTATAAATTTACATATATACCCTCTTCTTCATTTGTTATTACATATATACCGACCACCCATCACCACCATTAAAACCCACTGATTTTTAAATACTACTCATTTAAATAATCACATTTTTTATATTATATTAAATCAGGCGAATGTAAATGTACACCTTTTAATCATGTACATTTACTTTTCATCAAATCTCAAAATCAATCACGTTCTAATCTTTTTACAAATAAATAGTACAGTGCTTCTATGTAAATTCACTTTAAACATATGCAACCAATCAATCGTCAGTTTTACAGATCCAAAATCAGAAACAACCTCCGATCTATATTGTTTATGTGATTGATTTTGGATCTAGGGTTTATATCATGAAATAGGGTATATGAGTTTTAGTAATTGTCTTTATCAATTGATTGAAGGGATTTGTTTGGAAAGCATTTACAAATTTCAATTTCATCTAAAACAATTCAATAAATTGTTAATTGAATAAATAGCGTTTCGAATGAACATAGGATAAATTTTGAGTTTTTATTGTTGTGTGTTAAAATTGATAAAGGGGGTTATGCTCGAATTGGTAGTATACACGCTCGTTCATGTTTAATTTGTGGATACAACAATTTTTTTGGTCGAATCTTGATATGGGTGGCGTTTTGATGGTGGTCGTAGGTTGTGGGTGGTGTTGGCCGGAGGTTGGTGGTGGTCACCGGAGAAGGTGAAGTGGTTTGGTATTGAGATGATGAAGAAGAGGGTATATATATCATTTATAATAAGACATAATAAAGATAAAACAGGACATGTGTCATGAGTAGCCCAATTCCAAGTAAGCACATGTCTATTTTTCGAAAAATTACCTGTCTAGAAAAGGTTAACCCGTGGGGCGACCTGGCTACTCCCAAAATTAACTCTTTATAATAAATGTTTAAACACAATAAATTAAAGTGTCTCAGTCATAAAGTGTGCAAATCATCTCATCTTATTTTTACATTAGCGTTAAATCATGATTTTTAATATCATCACTTTCTTCACCTTTTAGCTTCAATGGTCACCATTTCTTTTATCTCCAAAGTCCAACCCATTTTTTAATAAATTTAACTAAAAATTAAATTAAACTTTTATTCATAAATTAAAAACATTGCATTGATAATTAATTCGTGAAGCAATCTTTGAAAATTCTAGTAAAACATATATTAAACTTTACGTGAAAGTTGTTCGAGCAAATCGGCACGAAGGTTTTGATGCGCTTGTGTTGATTTGATTTATCTGATAACTTGTAGCGTTTGTTCATGGGATCATAGGAGGTCATCCGGTTGATGTACTTCCTCCGGATATCAATCGGAAGATAACGTATTCTCTTTGTATTTTCAAATCATATACATCATATTCCTAGTTCTTTTCAAATGCACCAGTCGTGCGCTAATATAGCCAATTTTTTTTAGAACACCAAACGCTCGTTCCACATATTTCATTGTCGCTTCATGCATTCGCTTATACCGTATTCACTAGTGGTCATTGTCGTCTGGATTTGAAATCGACTTAATAAGTGTCACCCATTCTGGACATATCCCGTTAACAAGATAATATCCTCATCCGTAAGTTACGTCGCTAGTCACAAACAGAACCTCTGGTGCTTATTCGTCTTTGAGATTGTTGAATATAGGCAATTGATGTATAACTTTGATATTGTTGTTAGCCTTAGTGTAACACCCCAACCCGACAAGGGTCAAAATGTCACGTTATGGTGTCAATCAGAACATAAACGCAAGCGAAAGACTTTATTAGTTACAAGGTTACATAAATTCTTCTAAGGAAATGATAAAATACTAAGTCTGAAACAGAATAACTTCTAAATGAAATACAATCCCAAACAAAGTCTAAATGAAAGATAACTCCAAATCTAATCCAAACGCAAATGGTTAACTATCGTCAGGGTGGTCCACTAAAAGCTCCTACTCTCATCACTCAAATCCCAGCATCCCGCTTGATACCTGCCGCGGGGAAAAGAAAATGCGGCTGAGCTTAAAAAGCCCAGTGAACAGATATACAATAATAAACTGAATATGAATAAGTACACAAAAAGAAGTCAAAGGAATCTGCGGAACAAGATGTCGTAGGTCATGAGAATCAATGAATAATGAATCAAGTGAATGATAAGGAAGTCAACAAGTCATAAGGAAAATGCCCACGAGCTCAAAAAGCACGCCACATGCTTAACCACATAATCATATCATATCCTGTCATAACAAGTCATAGCAAATGGAGTGATCAACTCCCAAAAGTGTAATGGGGTGTATGGCACACACAAACCATTCACTACAAAGCCATATTAGAAACATATTACAAAATAAACCTAGGATGCATCCATACGATCCCTGCAAAACAAAATATGTACACCACCATACATCTATACTCTGACAAATATATTGGCATACCAGAATGGCAAATAAGTGCACAAGCTCAATAATAATATACATATCACAAGGGAACGCCGTGGACCAATCACACCGCCACAGATAGTGTCATACCATTGGTGCCTCAATGACATGGCCATGGTACCTCCATGGCTAGTTAGCTCGGGAAACAGCACAAACATAACAAAACAATCATAATATGTCCAAACAGATATATGTCTAACTAAACTGAATATCACATCAAAACGGAATGGCAAACAATTATCTGTACAAATAATTTATGTAACCGCGATAAAATCTATTAAACATGGTTTTCATAAAAGTAATATTTTAAAAGTAGTTTTCATAAAAGTCAATAAACCATCATATAAAAATGGTATCGCATCGTGTTGATAGAAATCATTTTTAAATAGTTTTTTTTTCTCAAAACATCATCAAGATATATATTTAAGAAAGGTTTTCACACGAAGTCATAATATTGGATGGGTTACAAAGTCTCAAAGGATTCTAATACGAATATTGAAGTCACACGAGAGAACGAATGAATCAAACCATATCAGACAGAATAACTAAACGAATATCAAATGAATCATAAATCAGAATAGAAAATATCAAGGAATCAAAAGTCATGAGATACCCTTACTGAAAAAAGGTGGAATATCTGTACCTTAGCAAATGGAATGAAAGCAACGTGAAAATGAACACAAGGAAACAACGTCACGCCTTCTTCAATGAATCTACACGGATTAGAGATCATTTAATATTTATGTGTTCATTTAATGTCATAACGGATTTTAGTACTTATTGTCATTTAACACACATGTTTAGGGTTTCTCATGTGATTCTAGTTCATATTCTTATGATTTTTATGATACATCAAACAAGCTCCCGTGGTTCTATAATTTTTACCAAAGACACCTATATATGTTTAATACTTCCCTTAATTTTTACAGATTTTATCTCCTAGTGCAAGTATCCAAAGAAAAAATCATTTTTCAAACCTGTTCCAGAATGTGACCTGATGGTATACCCGAAAAGTTTGTATTTTACAAACATACCTGAGCCTTCCAGAAAAAAGATTACAAAAATTACAGTAACTAATAAACATATTGAATATTCACCTGCAAAATTTTGGGGGTTCTAATTCGTTATGGTTTGGAAATTAAAAATCATAAGAACCGACTGATTTTTCAGACCCGATATTCAAATTTAACACTTAAACTTCTAAAAATCAGAAGATTGCTTTCTCGACCACCAATTACCACGAAACTTGATATACAGCAATTATACTTCATGAACTCAGTTTTAGACTCAAAAATCATACAAAAACATGTTGGTATCATCAATTTAGACTCCCTTGAACCCGACCCAAACTCTGGACAACATGTACACATAAAATTACAAACAAAACCCTAACCCTTATTAAACCTTAATCGACCCCTAATTAATGCTAGGGTTTTCCAGGTTTTAGTAGTTCAATTAATGTGTCATTAATGTTTTAATTAGGGTTCTAACATCAGCAACATAGGGCTGGAAAAATAGCTAGGTCGAAACAGAAATAACAATGGGTCGTTATGGCTGCAGCTGTTATGTTAAACGAATGGTAATAATTCCAGCATGTTACATGAAGAATAGGGGGGCTGTGTACCTTAAGGCAATTATTGAGACAAAGAACAAAAGAATAAGAAACCCTTAATCGATTCAAACCCACAACAATCAAACCCTTAGACCTTCGAATAAAACCACATCAACGATCAACAATGGCAGCACCTTCTTGGTTTGGAATTCAGAAACACGAATGACTTTGGAGAAAAATAAATCCAGGAACTTTTGTGTTTGTTTTTGTTTCGGTATTAATGAATTTGGGAGAAACGAATATGTGTTATAGGGATTTTGGAAAAGGTGTGAGGGCTGTGAAAAAAATAAAAAATAAATAAATAAAAAAGATGTCGTATATCTTAGGCCAAAAGAAAAGTAGAACATATCTTTTTATTTGTTTAAGATATTACAATTTATATTTAGTTTGATTTTTACCCTTAATACTTATTTGAGTCAGTTTTCAGATTTTATGAGAGATCAAGAATTATACAAAGAAAATAAAATCGTGTATATGCATTAGAAGTTTAGGAAACAAATTTATTTGGTGAACTTAGTTTAGGTTAATCATTTATTTATTTTAGAATTATAACATATAGTTTACTTTAGATTTAAAGGTGATAATTTCATAATACATAGTTTAATTTATTTCATATCATATAATAAACTTAGGTTAAAAATTTAATTAGTGCTAAAATTATGAATCCGAATTCTAGGGTATTACACTTAGAGACACCAAAGAAAGCATGTCATATCCATAAGTATTGTGACACAACAACTTCCAACAAAAATGAATGGATTCGGACCAAGATCACGTCTAAAATATTGCCCTTTATATGCTTTCGGACAACCAAACCACTCCCAATCTGTACAATCAAGGCTTCCTACATTCCCCGGAACCCGTGCTTTTTTTAAACGCATATAGCTTTTCAACATCAGTGTTAATAGGTTTTCGCAAATACTCTACTCCAAAAATTTTCATAACAGACTTGTTAGTGAATAATGACCAAGGCCCTTATAATGTTTTTAATGATAACAAATATACATTCGGGATACTTAAAATCACAAGCGAGTGCAATTGCGATGTTTGCAACAGAAGCTGAGTACATAGCTGCTTCAGAAGCTGCGATGGAAGCTGTTTGGATTAGGAAATTCATTTCAGGACTCGGAGTTATGCCTTCAATTGAATTACCTATAAATATGTATTGCAACAATTCTGCTGCAATTACATTCGCCAATGAACTTGGAGTCATGAAGGGCGCCAGACATTTCCAACGGAAATATCACTATGTTCGAGAACAAATTATTATTTTAATGAAATAAAATATTTGTTATGTTTATTTTTCATTTATAATATTGTATCCTATATTTGCATGTTTAATCCGTGAATAACTTATGTTATTCTAAATAGTCTGTTGCCAATTAAATGATATGGGAATATCATTGAATTAAGACAAATCTTAGTTTTGGTAGAATATACTTATGTATATTGATTCGTGGACATGCCAAATTCACATGATATTTAATGAATTGAATATAGGGTAGATCCCAACTGCATGATTGTACTTTATGGATTTATGTCATTAAGTAAATCATGGTTATTTATCCTCACACTTGAGATACCAGAAAATTGTCATGGATGTAGCACATTTTCTGTGAAATAGTCTAACGCTATCCGTAACTGGTGATTATAAGGGCTATTTTCAGAAGTGTTGTAAAATTCATGAGTTTGCTTGTAGTCAAGAAAGAATTTGTTCCTTCGAATTTGTTTCAAAGTTTAATATTGTTGGGCCCCTCATAGGGTTGACAAGATGTTTGCATGGCCATGCCTAATATCTATCTGGAATACGTTCAGATGATTTGTTAATCTTGCTCAATCAAATATAACGAGAAATAGAATAGTTAATTATGAAATGACTAAGATCTATATCCATATTAACATGGTATTAGTAACAAAAGGATACGTATAATGATAAATCATTAAAAGGTTTTCCAGGGAACCCACACTCAGGGTCGTTCTGGGGGCATTGGCGTGTTATGCTAGACTAACCAATGTCATTGCTATATTAAGGTATATCCAAGTGGGAGCTGTAAGTTTTATGGATATAATTAATATGTGTATGTCCGGATTCAAACAAGAGACTATGGGATTGCACACTTTACGTATGAGAGTCGATGTTAAAATAATTAATATATAAACGTTATATTTAATTATTAATCACAAATAAATACTTAACGGTCGTTAGTACTTAACGGGAATTGACTAACGGTCGTTAAATGAGAAAGTAAGACGAATATATGGAAACAAGCCAAGAAGGATCCGGAATCCCTCTTGGAAGCATATAATCGGCCGATCAAAGGGATAAGGGGTATTCCTACCCTAACTTGGACTCCAAGATTTCATTAATATAAATACAAACACATTGTATTCATTATTTTCTAATCTTGGATCACCAAAGAACACTAACTTCTCTTCTCTCCCCTCTCTTAGTCATTAACGATCGTACAAACCCCCTCCTAAGGGTTTACGAATTTTTGTGATCAAAACAAAAGTGTTTTGGTTATTTTGTGATTCAATGTCACACCTCGCTAAAGCATATAATCGGCCGATCAAAGGGATAAGGGGTATTCCTACCCTAACGAGGTGCAACAACTCTGTACATCGCATAAGTTATATGTAACACCATACAAGATTTAAAGAAAAACATCATATTTTACAATAAGTTTTTACATTGTTTCAAAAGATAAGACATAATACATTTAACACAAGTTCCCAACGATTACATCTATTTTTAAACTTTTGCGAAAGATAACATGATATAAGTAAAAGAGTGCCCATGCAATGCATCCGGAAATCACCACTTACTTCTGATCACCTGAAAAGCATGATATAAACAGGTCAACTATGGCCATAGTTGGTGAGTTCACAGGTTGTAGTACACCAAGTAGATTTCAAAATGAAATTATCAACTGGTTTTCGAGTTGCAAAAAGGTCCATTATGTATACAACATGTTTATGCCTTGAGAGGTCCACTACTTAAGCCGATTCAGCCAAAAACTTGCCCCTACAAGTAACATGCTCTAACCTAGCATGGAAAGGTGATACTCTACACTCCGGTTAGTGGGAGTGAGGGGATGGCTCTACCCCTAATAGCGCTATCCATAGATATCAACGGCTCTTCCCGTATAGTGGGAGTAAGTTAATAAGTAGTGTTGTTCCAGGGGACTTTCACGATTGTTCTCAAGCGCCAAACATAAGCACACATATCAATTTGCATAAAATAGCAGAGTACAACTCAATAAATTAAATTAGTTCAATAAATTCATAATTTCATAAACGCACAACCAATTTAGTTTTAAGTAATCATATTATGCTTTCCACCCCAAAACGAGTAAAATAGTAAAATGGGGCTGTGAAAACTCACCTTAACTAGTAAGACGGGAGTACAAGTACAAGAGCGATACAACAAGTATTCACTAAGCAACCCTCGAATGTAGGCCTCCTAGACGCGACCTATGGCGAGTAACAAAAATACTTATAAAAATCTAAATGATATGCTCTGATAAAAGAAGATAATTAGCTAGGTCACCATTTAGACTCGTAAAAATTATTTTATTTAAATATGTGAATTAATACCTAAGATACCTTATAACTAGATTTATTAATATATTAGTTAAGAATAACATGTCAAAGAATTAACTTTGAATATTATTTGCTTTATAACAATGTTAGGCCACTTATACAAACTCACAAAGTAGATGAAAATGGCAAGTCCAACTTATTTTTTTCATTCAAAAATTATTTAAGATCCCATGCACATGACACATTATATCTTAATACTCAGTAAACATGACACATTCTACTATCTTTTCTTTTATAGTCACTAAATGTACTCACACAGCTATGAATACAGTTAAGAGCCAATCAATTCATTTTTAGTCATTAATAGTGATGCTTAGTTTTATTCATTTATGAATGGGTGAGCTCATGCATGAAAATATATTTCTTTCTTGTTGTGTTCACGAGGAGAAGCAACACATCAAAGCAAAAGACATGCTCTAAAAATGTTTTCATTCTTTTGTTTTATTTTTTTATAACGAATGGTACTGTTAAAGTAGGAGAATAGCAACATGATTTTACAATTTGAATTACATTATCAAATTTGTTTATAAATGCTACACATAATACAGTTAAAAATTGTAGAATTAATTCAAATTATATAAAACACGTTATCAGTCAATTCTCAATTGTTAGATTCCAACAATACCACAAAGACAATAGCCATACAGGCACATCTATTTTGCAATATAGTAAAATTATGGTTTAGCTATTTAATCTTTTAAACCGAGTCAAATTATGGCTTAGCTATTCAAAATACTCTGGAATGTTTTAACCCTATTGTTTGACCCCTCTTAATTTTAAATCACTTTTTAGTTAAAACCCAACTAAAAATATTTCTTTTGTATAATGCTTGTCCATAATTTAAAGGTTGTAACAATATATAAATAGTCACCACATTCCTAAAATTATATAGATAACGTTTTGGTCACTTAATATTTACAAAACTAGAATAAAAGTGTTCTTGACTAGCACCACTAAAATTTATGAAAGAAGAATTATACCTTCTATGGTTTGAACAAGAGCAAGAAATGTAACACTTTCTTAATACCAATATTTGGTTAATTCATCAATTAATCTTCTCAATGTTTCCTTTATGATTTTTTTGGCTAAGATATGATGCCCCACTAAAAGTTACTCAGCAACTCGTTCACTAGTATGTTTATGTCTTCTGTGTGGCGCCTAACCTTCTCTTTTATTATTTTGTTTTAGTTCTAACTGAGGTAACATGGCACTTAAGAACTTATATATATTAAACATTGTGGAGTTTGATAACTCCATGGATCGTTTAGAGCACTAGGGATAACAATAACAAAGATAATAAGATGCACAGCGGAATAAGTAAGAACAATGTTATTGTATAAGGTTTCTTCGTCATCATCTCTAACCACTACAATTACAAACTAACAACCCCAATACTACTTGATCAAGTGTAGTAAGTGTTACACATCTTGTAACAGGGATCATACGATATTGAGGCTGAACAAAAAAACCCTAACCCTAGGCATTTTTCCCATACCCTACGCCTAGGTTACACACACACACCTCTTTGGTGTTTTACATCTTGACACACCCTAAAACTAATACATGTATTCTCTTTATATAATAGAGAATTAGGTTTATAAAGGACTAATAAGTAAAATCTTCTTTATCAAGCAAGTCCGTTGTGTTTTGCATTGTCTTCATTCTTCACTTGTAGTTTTGTATTTATCAACTCAAATATAAAACCCAACAATCTTCCCCTAGTTGATAATTACAAAACCTTCGTCTTGATCTTCCATGAATGAAACAATCTTCCCCTTAAGCTCACCTTGTGAACTTAAATAACATGTACCACCAAGGATCTTCAAGTTGCAAAACATGTAAATACTTCTTCCCCTTTTTGTCATTATCCACTAGGAGACGCTAAGTAGATGCAACTTTGATCTTGACAACCACGAACCAATATCACACTTCAAATTCAGCCTTCTAATGTCTTGAATTACCCGCCATTAAGTTTTCCGCACTAATAATGAATCCAAGACAACAGAAACTTAAACCATTAGTAGTAATAACGACTTACAGTTGTTAAAACCTTCCCCTCAAATGGTGCATGTAAACGGATAAACATTTTAACATTAAGCTTCCCATGAAACCCATAGGTTAACCATTTCTTGAATCTTCAATTTTGTAAGCTCAACTTAATGATCACTGATCAAGAAAACTAAGTATTACAAACTTTATGCTGAAGTAGAACAATCCCAAACTTATATCTTATGTCTTGCACTATCCACATGACTTTGAACTTATATTAACACCATATAAGTAGACCGCAATCTCTTGACAAAATCCTCATCTTTAATGAGACACTAAGCACTACAATGTAACTCCTTTAAGTGATAGCAAAGACCTATTGCTAGATTTGACAAGTCTTCATCACAACATTAACGCACGAACAAGTTATCTCCTGCTTAAAGATATAATAAGAACATAAACCTGTGAAACTCCACTTCAACTTCAAATAGGTGATAAACAATCGTCTTCGTAATCAAATATTCCAAGAAATATGAGCTTTGAACCTTTTAAGAACAAATAAACAAAAACCAAAAATCCAAACTTCTTCTTGTGTGTGTCGTTTGATATCACAAATAAATCTGAGAACTAATCAATATGCCATGTTAACCAAACAGCAGCATAATGAATCATCATTAAACACCAAAACTTCGAATAGTATTAATCAACTTGTGCCTTCATTATCCCAGCGTGGCCACCAATAATTAGAATTAAAATCAATATAAGCATAAGAAATACACAATCCACGACCAGAATCAAATTACTCCTAATTCTTCAATCAATAGAAGAAAACACATTCACATCCTTTTCCTTAGGAGGCAACCATGCTGCTAACACTTTACCAACCACAGCGTCAACCTATCCAAGTAGCTTTAAACACCACATCAGTATTAACTTTGCACAAACCAGCAGCTTTAACTTCAAATATAGTAGCAGTACAAAGTTTTCGAATATAGGCAGCAGTAAAACTTTCAAGCAGCATTAAATTCCACAGAGAGCAGTACTAATTATGAAGGCAGTACTAACTCAAAATGTCGATTAGTACTAAAAGAACATAACAGTACTAACTGATAAGGTCGAGCAGTTAAAGTGTCCAAACGAGCAGTACAAACTGAAACCTGAAGTAGCAGTACTAACTAATACAAGCAGTACTAACCGAGTGACATTCAGCAGTACGTTAACATGTAGAGAGCATCATCAACAAATAGAGTTAGGGTTTACTTCACACTATCAATCCTTAAAACAGTAAACAACAACATCATTATCAGTAGCGTATGCATGCCAATGTAGAACCAAGTAGAGAGCAATAAACTTAGAGTTTTTACACAACCCTAACTGAATAAACCTTATGCCATCAATAAGTTTATTCTCAGATCAATAACCTTACTCACCACAGATCTTGACATTAGAAGTAACCTCAGAGATGTCTCAATATAAGCACTCACTCATTCCATTTGTAACCTTACATACTTTGTCACGCATCATTCTCACAATAAGCAGCTGCAACATTCAGAGTTAGGGTTTGTTTCTTACATGTTCATCGACTTCAACAGATATCACAACATAACCCTTCAATAACTTCAACTGACTTTGAATCAAATCATTAGTATAATCGAGTTCAGAAAGTCTGATATGAAGAACCCTAAAACAACGATTAACATGAAACCCTAACCAAATCTGCATTCACCATTGTTCAATAATTTAGGAGTGTAAAAGTAGTACGATGTATAACTCCAAAAAATACAGCAAGTCGACTTCCATCTTAGCAATAATTACCAGATTAAGAAAACAACATAAGTCGATACCTTTAGAAACCCTAAACACCAATTGTACCTATCCAAGAACTGCTTTCTTCCATAAATCATTGACACCAAAAAATGTATAACCAACTTCCATGATGAATTAAAATGAGTATGCACGAATTCATGAATTTGAATAGCATAAGAACCTTAAAAATTGACTTACTTGAATTTCTCTGCAGCAGTTTTCAAAAATTAATACCTGACAATTAAGATCTTAGATTGAAGATCCCTCCAGTGAGAATATACCTTGAAATGCAAAGAACCTCCAATAAAAATTTCAGCCCGATCCAACGGTTAACGAATAAGTTATCACCTTTTGAAAACAGCTCTGCAGAAAGTTACGAAAATTGAAACCAGATTCGAATTTTTCCTTCTTTCTTTGACTAAAAACCTTGTGAATCCCTAGATCACGAGCTCCCCGAGCTCTGATACCAATTGGGTAGTTTGATAACTCCATGGATCGTTTAGAGCACTAGGGATAACAACAACAAAGACAATAAGATGCACAACGGAATAAGTAAGAACAATGTTATTGTATAAGGTTTCTTCGTCATCATCTCAAACAACTACAATTACAAACTAACAGCCCCAATACTACTTGATCAAGTGTAGTACGTGTTACACATCTTGTAACAGGGATCAAACGATCTTGATGCTGAACAAAAAAACCCTAACCCTAAGCGTTTTTCCCATACCTACGCCTAGGTTACACACACACACCCCTTTGGTGTTTTACATCTTGACACACCCTAAAACTAAGACATGTGTTCTCTTTATATAATAGAGAATTAGGTTTACAAATGACTAATAAGTAAAATCTTCTTTATCAAGCAAGTCCCTTGTGTTTTGCATTGTCTTCATTCTTCACTTGTAGTTTTGCATTTATCAACTCAAATATAAAACCCAACAAACATTATAATATGTAGTCATGAAATTACAAAAGTTACCTTGCCACTTGATAGCTAATATGATGCGTGTCATATATTATGTTGATTTTAGTATCCAATGGTGACTAATAAAAATCTACCGTTTACTTCCTCACGAAGCTAAAATTATGCTATGCACACTTAAGTTGAATGTTAAAGTGTATATAAAATGCCTTAAGTCTAAAACGTAAACGCGTGGGTGCAATATCAGGTTATACTCAAAAGGACATATACATAAAATTGGACTAAGTTTTTAAATGTGGGTGACACTAACTATTTTAAAATAGCTTGAGCATATCATTTATAAAATTGTAGGTTGATTGTACGTTGATAACGCGAGGGTGCCTAAAAAAACACTAAGCATGAAAATGACCCGACTAACGCAAAACTAGCTTAAAAGCATATTTTGAGTCAAAGATGCTATAAAATACTAACGGTCACTAACCTGAGCTAAGATGGTTGTTATAGTATCTCCCAGTTGAAAGGAATTTTGTTCCCAAAATTCAACTCGTTTCCTCTAAAGATGAGGGGTTCGTGAACAGGTGTGGGTACTTGCGTTTGATTTGGTCCTCGCGCTCCCAAGTAAATTCAGGACCATGTCGTGAATTCCACCGGACCTTCACGATGGAAATTCGACTCTGCTTTAATCTCTTGACCTCACGGTCTATGATCTCAATTGGCTCTTCAATGAAGCGTAAGTTATCGTCTATCTTGAGTTTGTCTAGAGGCACGTGTAAGTCTGTATCTGTCAGACATTTCTTTAGGTTTGACGCGTGAAATGTATCATGAATGCCGCTCATTTCTTGAGGTAATCTTAGTCGATAAGCTACAGGACCAATTCGTTCAACAATCTCGAACGGTCCTACATAACTTGGTGCTAACTTGCCCCTTCTGCCAAATCGAACCATACCCTTCCAAGGTGGTACCTTGAGTAAAACTTTATCGCTGATACTAAACTCTAGGGGCTTACGTCGATTATCAGCATAACTCTTTTGGCGATCTCTTGCTGCCTTGAGCTTCTCATTGATTTGAAATATCTTATCGGTTGTCTCCTGCACAATTTTTGGCCCAGTCAATTGACTTTCTCCAACTTCAGCCCAAATAATAGGTGATCGACATTTTCGCCCATACAGTGCTTCAAATGGGGGACGTTTAATGCTTGAATGGTAACTGTTGTTGTAGGAGAACTCAACTAAGGGAAGATGTGTATCCCAGTTTCCTCCAAAGTCGACAGCACATGCTCTAAGCATGTCTTCCAATGTCTGGATAGTACGTTCACTCTGACCGTCGGTCTGAGGATGATAAGCCGTACTCATGTCTAAACGTGTTCCCAATGCCGTCTGTAATGTCTGCCAAAAGCGTGACGTGAATCGACTATCACGATCGGATATAATTGATACAGGCACTCCGTGTCTTGCTACTATCTCGTTAATGTAAATTCTTGCTAGCTTCTTCATCTCGTAGTCCTCACGAATCGCTAGAAAATGTGCAGACTTTGTCAATCTATCTACAATAACCCAAATTGCGTCATGCCCACTACTAGTTCTGGGCAGTTTCGTAATGAAATCAATGGTTATTTTCTCCCATTTTTACTCAAGAATCTCTGGCTGCTACAGCAATCCTGAAGGTTTTTGGTGCTCAGCCTTAACCTTCGAGCAAGTCAGACACTTGCTAACATACATGGCTATGTCCTTTTTCATTCCAGGCCACCAGTAAATATCTCTAAGGTCATAGTACATCTTATCCGCTCCTGGATGAGCAAAGTACTTTGTTGCGTGAGCTTCGTCCATGATTAGGGTCCTTACATAGCCTGTTGACGGAACCCAGATTCGATCTAAAAAGTATAATCCGCCGTCACCTTTTCTCTCCATTTGTTTGTATAATCCTCGCAGCATTTCTGCTGGTGCATTTAAGTCCTTGGATGCTTCATTCTGAGCTTCCAGTATCTTGCCCTTGATACCCGAATGAATTTTCATGCTCGTAGCCCGCACTCGCCTTTATTTAACCCTTTCCTTCCTACTTAACACATCAGCTACCATGTTTGCTTTTCCAGGATGATAACGAATCTCGCAGTCGTAATCACTTAAGAGCTCAATCCATCGCCTTTGTCGCATATTCAACTCCTTTTGGTCGAAAATATGTTGAAGGCTTTTATGATCAGTGTAAATAACACTCTTCATCCCGTATAAATAGTGTCTCCAGGTTTTGAGGGCGAATACTACAGCACCCAGCTCTAAATCATGGGTGGTATAATTCTTTTTATGAACCTTTAGCTGTAGGGATGCGTATGCAATCACCTTACCCCTTTGCATCAGTACGCATCCAAAGCCTCAGTTCGCCGCGTCACAATAAACCACAAATTCGTCTGGTCCGTCGAGGAGTGTTAGAATTGGGGCGTAACATAATTTATCTTTCAACATTTGAAAGGCTTATTCTTGTTCTTCGCCCCAATCAAATTTCTTGTCTTTTTGAGTTAGTGAGGTGAGAGGTTTGACAATCCTAGAGAAGTTCACGATGAATCATCGATAATAACCTGCCAATCCTAAGAACGAGTGAATTTCTGTCGGTGATGTAGGGACTTTCCAATTCCTTACCGCTTCGACCTTACTGGGGTCCACATGAATGCCATTATTATTAATCACATGCCCGAAGAAATTTACTTCTTGCAGCCAAAATTCACACTTCGAGAATCTGGCGAACAACTTCTCTTTCTCGAGCAACTCTAAGATTAACATTAGGTGCACTTCATGTTCTTCCTTGGACTTCGAATAAATCAATATGTCATCGATAAACACAATGACAAATTTATCGAGATATGGCTTGCATACGCGGTTCATTAGATCCATGAAGATCGCATGTGCATTGGTCAGACCGAAAGGCATAACCGTAAACTCGAAATGCCCATATCGAGTTCTAAACGCGGTCTTTAGAATGTTGGCTTCGTGTACTCTTAACTGATGGTAACCGATACGAAGGTCTATCTTGGAAAAGTAACACGATCCTTGCAATTGATCGAACAGATCATCAATTCTTGGGAGAGGATAGCGGTTCTTAACGGTCAATTTGTTCAACTCGCGATAGTCTATACACATTCAGAACGAACCATCCTTCTTCTTGATGAATAACACGGGTGCTCCCCATGGTGAACAACTAGGCCGAATGAAACCCTTGTTTTGGAGCTCTTGCAGTTGATTAGACAACTCTTGCATTTCAGTAGGTGCCAACCGGTACGGTGATTTTGCCACTGGTGTTGCTCCAGGAACTAAGTCTATGCAGAATTCAACTTATTGAAGAGGGGGTCACTACTAGAAAAAGGTCTATCCTTGACTCGAATTTTATGACGCACGCTACAAGATGACGCGCAAATAGCAAAGTCATAAAATAAGAGTCATAACGAGTAAATTTTTTATTGGGGATGACTCGTTTTCAGAAGCGTCATAACATAGGGTCATAATCAGTTAAAATTTAGCCTGCTAGATGATGCTCGTTTTGCTTCGTCATAAATAGGGGTCATCTATGTTTTTTTTAACCATCTGCTTCATCAAAATCTATAGTTTTTTTTTTGGCCAAAACACTTCCCGCTCTCAAAAAAAATTTCCCAAAAAATCAAATTCTCCCTCCATTGATCAATTATCTACCTCACATAAGCCCAACCCTAAAAATATAACACGCCTCCTCTCTCTCCCTTCAAAGCCACCACCACTTCACTGTCGTGACCACCAGGGCACCGCCGCCGCCACCTTGCTTCACTGCCACTTGTCCTTGCTAGGTCAAGAAGATACAAGACGGTTTTAGATCGTGAATATTGTTTTGGTTCGTGTTTTTTGGGTTATGTTTCGACTAATCCACCACAGCCGCCGCCTTATTCTCTCCTCCTCTTCATTTCTTTGGTAAGATGGAACCCTAATCTCGTTCTGTTATTTTTTTTAGATCGTGAATATTGCGTTGGTTCTCGATTCACAGCCACCCCATCAAGTATGTTGGGTCGCTTGGGGTTGTCTAGCATACACCAAAGTATGTCTATTTATTTTTATTTCTTTGTGATTAGCTAATATGTGATAGTGTTTGAGATTTGTGGTTGTATGGGTTTCATTTTTGTTATGCTTTCTGCTGTTATGTCTGGTTTTCGTTGGAGCATGACTCAGATACTTCTTCAGGTACAGTTCATGTTTAACTATAAGAATTACATAAGCTTATTTTTTTCTTCTTTTTGGCTTGAATTCATTTCTTCAATATTTCTGATTTTACTAAAACGTGTTACTTTCCATGGGCTGGACAACAAATTGAAACACATTGATTCCTATCCAACCTAAAGAAAGAAGTTTATGGTAAGCACTTCACATCTCTTAAATTTTTCAATATTATTATTAGTATTCATCGCACAGGTTATTGTTTTTTACAGGTTTGAAAAATCCCCTGACCTTGATGAGCTATGTAACTCCTGTAATAGCCTTGTTTACGGGTTTGCTATCTCTAGCTTTGGATCCTTGGTGGGAATTTAAAACTAGCAGTTATTTTGATAGCTTGGGTCATATCATTTAAAGTTGCTTCCTGTTGCTTTTTGGGGGAATTCTTGCCTTTTTTATGGTAATGTATTCGTTGTTCATGATCCACAATAGATTTATCTACAGAAATACTCTGCATATAACGCCTATAAATACTCAAGGAACTTATACTTATTGCAGGTGTTAACAGAGTACATCCTTGTTTCAGTCACAAGTGCAGTAACAGTAACCATAGCTGGAGTTGTAAAGGAAGCTGTGACTATATTGGTATGAAAAAACAAAATTAGATCTTTACTTGGTGGTCTTCTTATTGCATTACCCATTTTTATAATCATATTTAAAGTCGTGATTCTTTATAGAAAATAAAAATGGGCATACATGTTACTGGGCAACCCGACGTGAACCAAGATTTTGTTTTGACCCGTGACCCAACCTGCCTGACTTGCTGATTTTTCCATTGTTTATATGTACAAGATGCGGATCAGATTTTATATTTGGAGTCATCTGCATCCACAATTTATGTTCATGTCTTGCGTCCATATCTAATATCTGTATTCTTGTCCAGCTGATATGCAAATTGTGCATTTCAGTTATCTTATTATTTTGTTGATAATTTTCTTGTTCATGTTCAGGTGGCAGTGTTTTACTTTCATGATGAATTTACATGGCTGAAAGGAGCCGGTCTCGTCACAATAATGTTTGGTGTGAGTTTATTCAACCTGTACAAGTACGTGATCACTAAATCTAGATACTCTTTTATCACAGTTGAAAACAATTAGTTATGTATTTTATGATCAATGATACTGCAGGTTTGATACTTATTTGTGCGCTTCTGTAAAATTAACATCGCTACTATGCCAGAAACACTTTTACATATTGTGGGTCACTGGGTCAGTAATACAGATACTGATTTTTAGATTATTTGCATGTAGCAAATATCTTCACATTATTGGGCTAATGATCTGTTGATACCCGTCCCCCTATGAGAACATAACAAGCTATTTTGGTCTTGCAGATGTCTGTGTGTGTGTTGACAGTGAAGGAGTAAGTATGTATATAAACTAAAAAGACCCCACTATGTACTCTCAACACAAAACACTAATATATTCAGATGTGATAAGAAGCATGTTACATTAAGAGAATGGTTCTTTTTAGGGTTTCTTTAGTAATGCTAGCATTTTAATGCACATGTCAGCAATATACGTATTGTTTGTATGTTCAGAACAAATGTTCAGTACATAGTTAAGTTATTTAAGATGTTCATATCTTCTACTGTATATTTCTCTTAACATTGTTAGCTCTAGCTACTGATAGTGGACCAATATTTTAGTTCTGTGATATTGTGTTTTTTGGGATGCATATTTGACAGTATCCCCATAGTTTTTTAGTTCTTATGAGTTTTGCAGCCTGGTCACAGATTTTTAATTCACTCATATTAAGCAGTTATAAGCTGATCTTTTGGATAAATAGGCTCACCCAGCTTATCTCCATTCTAGTATTTTTAGATTAATTTTTAGAATTTTTTAAGACCTTCAAAACCAGGCCTGCAAAAGGGCAATTTTGCCCTATGCAGCCTGCATCAGCAGACTTGCAGAGTGCTTTCCCCTTTTTTTACAATTAACTAAGAAATAACTGAGAATCAAATGAAACCTTCTCAAATTGGATTTCTCATTTTTTTACAGGAACAACTTAATGCTCATGGTGGAGCTGTATCCTTAGGTCACCCACTAGGTTGTAGTGGTGCTCGGATTTTGGTCACCTTGCTTGGGGTACGTTTATTTCGTGATTGCTTGTTTGCTTTTTATATGGAGTGCCCAATTTCTGCAAAAACAAGATGCGTTCTACAGCTTTCACAGCTGATTTTTAGTTTGCGAAATTGTAGTTGGTTATGACATTCATTTAACCCTTGTGCTGAGTTATCTTAACAATGATGGTTATGTAACATAGAAGAATTCAGTTGTTCTCTTTTTTGTTATGGTACTGCTAGTTTGTTATGGTACTGCTGCTAATATGCAGACTCTGTATTTTAAGTCAATTGTTCTCTTGTAACGTATTTTGAATTTGTTTATCTTTTCTCTTTTTTAGATGTGGTTAAAGGGAATGGGAGACTTATTCCTCAAGCGGTTAAATCGTGGGTCGAGCAATACGAAAAGGAGCCAAAACCAGCAATGGTTGAACTACTACTTCAGGAGAGCTGCACGGATGACTCGGGTAGTCTTGTTGTATACTCAGTGGTCGATGTGGAAGCTGTCAAACTAACTTGTGAATTACTATCGATATGTAATTTTTGTCGTTAATTAACTTGTGACTTATCATGAATTAGTACTTGAATTAACCTCATTGTTTTGATATATATATATATATATATATATATATATATATATATATATATACATATATATATATATATATATATACATATATATATATATATATATATATATACATATATATATATATATATATATATATATATATATATATATATATATATATATATATATATGAAATGCGTTATTTTGATATTTGTGTTTTTAATTTTGTATTATCAGGTTTTTAATTGTCATTTAATAGAAAATTAGGAACTGGAAGAAATTAATTTTAAAAAAAAAATTAGGTTATGACACGCAAAAAGGAGAGTCATAAAACGTGGGTCATCTTTTAAAAAAAAATTAGGTTATGACACGCAAAAAGGAGAGTCATAAAACGTGGGTCGTAAGTGCGCGTCATAGAGGGATGACGCACAAATGCGAGTCATGAAGCTTTATGACGGGTCCATCCTTGACTCACATTTGCGCGTCATAAGGCCTCTTCTTGACTCGCATTTGGAGTCAAGAATAGCTGTTTTTCTAGTAGTGGGTAATCCCGATAGGTCTTCCGGAAATACTTTAGGGAAGTTTTGTACAACAGGGATATCTTCGAGTTTTCACTCACCTGTTTTTATATTCATAAGGTGCTTCAACTTTCCTTCGGGTTACTCTCAATAAACCTTCAGTACTTCGCCGCTCAGTAAGGGTATTCTAACTATCTTCTCATGACAAACAATTTCGGACTTAAGCTTTGATAACCAGTCCATCCCCACAATCACTTCAAAACTTCCATGACCGAAAGGTATTAAGTCGATAGTAAAAGAATGACCTTCTAACACTAAATTGCACCCACGAACAATTCTATTGGTTTCTACCCTTTGACCATTTGCTATTTCAATCTCATAGCTAGGGTTCAAAATACTAAGTTTTGCATCTATTAAAGGCATAAATTTCGTGGAAATGAAAATATAATCGGCACTAGAATCAAATAGTACGATGGCATAATGATTGTTTAAAGAAAAAGTACCTGTCACGATGTGTGGGTCCTGGCGAGCTTCATTGACGCCCATTAGGTAAACTCTTCCACGAGCTTGATTGTCATTATTCCTCTGGTTCGGATTTCCTTCAGTAGCCAATGCTTGATTTGGGCGATTCCCTCCTTGATTAACCAGAGGTCTATTCAATCTTGGACAGGTTCTCCTTAGATGATCTCGGCTTCCACACTCAAAGCATGAAAATGACCCGACTAACGCAAAACTAGCTTAAAAGCATATTTTGAGTCAAACATGCTATAAAATACTACCAGTCACTAACTTGAGCTAAGACGATTGTTATATTCAAGAACCTATCTTTTCGCATCGAATCGCTACCAATACGTGTGTACAAGAACGTAGAGCAAACACACTTGTGTTTGAAGTTTTTCCTTGTTCGACTTATTGTGAAGTCGATTTCACTAAACCCTAAATAATTAGGGTTCTTTTTCTTGATTATTGAATTGCTTGGATTTTCTAAAAGGTACGCACTTTCTTATGTTTCGGTTAATTATATGGCAAGTATTTGATCCTTATGCTTCCGTTGCGTGTTCTTGATGTTTTATGTTAATTATATGCTTGCCATGATACTTAAATTCCAACAGTGGTATCAGAGCCATTAATATTGTGTAATTAATTACCGAAACAAATAAAAACTGAATCTTTATGAGATTATTACATGTTTATGGTTTCTAAGGGTTTAAAAATTTGAAAACCCTATTTTTTTATTTTTTATTTTTTTTGGGTCGATTACCCTATTTTTTAAATAATTAGGTTTAGTTTTTTGTTAAACTTGTAGAAACCCTAGGATGCGTGTAATTTTTTATGTGATAATTAATGAATATTTGCTATATGTCATTAAATGCGTATCTTCGGATTTATTATATGATAATAATTGCTTATTTGGATCTATGATGAACATGCATGTTTAATCATGGATCAATGGATATTTTATGCGTTAATTGTTAAGTGATTTATGTTTTACATGCTAATTGAGCGATTATTAATTAATTAGAGTTTATTAGTAAGTAAATCTAGATTAGTTTACTAATAAATTAATTAATTAAATAATTAGGGAAGACCTAAAATTGGGGAAGACCCCATATGAATCTTTTATTTATTAACTATGTGTGTTATTGTATATTTGTAACGTGAGACTTACGCAATCGACTTGTCGATGTATGTGGTCCACTTGTACCAGATCGAAACACAAGTGGGAGTCTTAGTTATAAATATACATGTTAGTTGATTTATTTTAGTACGTTTATTGTTTTTTTTTGTTAATTTTTATTATATGCTTATTTGTTTAAATTATTGTTGGACATAATTGTAAGCAAAAGGATATATTTTTTAGAATAGAAAATTAAGCCGGACTAAACAATGGTGAAATTTGATTTGTTTTTAAGAGTTAAATCTAAAACTTTTAGTTGATTGATGGTTCTTGTACCAAAATAGTTAGAAAGGCTCATCCAATTTTGACAAACTATAAGAGAGGTATAAGGAGGTTGCCATGTATTTGCACCGAAAGAAGCAGGTTTTTAATTGGCATTTATGCTGACCTCGTTTCTCCGCTTCTTTGTGAGTCAATTTGGAGTTATCTAGGACTATTTTTTTTATGTACAAAACATCTTAAGGGTTAATTGACCTTTAATTCCACGCGCCACTTTGTGGTAGTTATCCGAAACACTGAGTCTTTTGACTCATGCAAAAGTACGATATAGTGGACGGTAATTGTAATTCTTTGATTGGTTCATCCAATACCTCAATTAAAACTTTATTGATTTAATCTTAGTGATAGAAAACTAATGAGTAAAGTTTTATGAAAACCTATGATACGAAGATGTATGCATGCTTCTTCGTACATATTTTGATTACATACATCAAAAGAGTACCCTTTAAATTTAAGTTTATGCCATCTAATTCAAGAAACACTTGGAGTTGCAATTTAGTTAAGTGAGATCTTGGCTAGATTGCAATAACAAGGTAAATCTCCATGTTACGTGAGACCGTATCTGGAAAAGTTTACATTTTCTAAATTAGACAACTTAATTGAGTTAGTTAGTGAAATCTATAACTCAAGGCATAAGATGGGATGAAACATGCTTACATTGCAAATAGATTTTTGGCAATTGTAAATCCCATAATGATCTAGGAATTGAAAAATGTCTGTCAATTATTGTTCAACAATTACCTTGTTGAATACTTTCATTACTAGCAGATCAACTGATGTAATGGAACTATGACAACTTGGGTCCTAGTTTTAAGGAAATTATATGGTTAATATGAATATTTACCAAGGGTATTTAATTTCTTAAAAGGTTGAATTATCGAAAGTACTAACTTTTGAACTTTTTTCTGTAGAAATGGCTCAACCCGATAACGTTACCTTAGGTTCCGCTTTCAAATAGATTTTTGATAGGGAAAAATTGACTGGCACTGCAAATTTTAATGATTGGTACACATCACTAAGGATTGTCCTGCGTGTGGCTAAACAATCAGATTATTTGACCAAGCCTTGTCCTCCTGAACCTGCTGCTACAGCAAATGCTGAGGAAAAAGCAGCATGGCAAATTGAGTATGACAGACACAATGATGTTGCGTGTCTTATGCTAGGAAGTATGATTCCCACTTTGCAAAAGCAATTTGAGAATTTCTTTCCTTATGATATGCTCAATGAACTCAGACGTATGTTTGAGAAGCCTGCAACTGTAGAATTGTATGATTTGATTGATGCTCTACACAGTTGTAAACAGGAGGGTGGTAAACCCGTGAGTGCTCATGTTTTGGAAATGAAAGGTTACATGGACCAACTTGAGCAGCTTCACTATCAATACCCGCAAGATGTATGTATTAGCCTAATCAACAGATCCATAAGCAAGGAGTTTGCTGGTTTTATGCGTAACTTTAACATGCATTGCACGGGGAAGACAGTTACTGAGTTACATGCAATGCTCATTGACTATGAAAAGGGATTACCACAAAAGGCTCCTACACCACAAGTACTTGCTATTCAAGGTGGTAGGATTCAAAAGCCAAAACCGCAAGCGAACAAGGGCAAGGGCAAGGGCATGGGCAACGGTAAGGGTAAGCAAGTTATGGTTTACCAACCTGAGCCTAAGAAAAACCCTCCCAAGAAGAAAGAGAATCCTAAGAAGGATCAGGCTTGCCACCACTGCAGCGAGGTAGGACACTTGAAGAGGAACTGTCCTCTATACGTTGAAGAGTTGCGAGTGAAGAAGTTGAAGATAGATGGGCATGCTGCCAGCACTTCAGGTAACTTCTTTATGATTGAATTATTTGCATTTTCTCATAAAATAAATTCCTGGGTATGCGATACTGGATGTGTTATTCATATTTGTAATACACTGTAGGGGTTTAGAGAAGAAATGAAGCTGGCCTATGGGGAGCAATACCTGTACGTGGGCAATGGAGCACATGCAGCTATTAAAGCCATAGGATCGTTTGATTTAGTTTTGCCTTCGGACTTAGTACTGTTATTAAACAATTTTCATTATGCACCTTCTATAATTAGAGGTGTTGTTTCAGTTTCATTGTTATTGGATCCTGGTTTTATTCACAGTTTCACACATTTAGGCTGGTCGGCAAGGCAGTGATGCCTTCACCTTGCAACCAAAACTCACGCGCGATGCCCTTGCCTACTAGCCCATCTCATGCGTGAAGCACTACCCCCAAGAGAAGTTATGGTGAAGGTTTCACCTTGCAGAGATACACAAACATCGGGCCTCACTTGTACAATTTAAACGTTTTGTTACTGTTGCATATTAAAAAAAAAAAAAAAAAGAAAAAAAAATCACAACAATCCAATTTTTTCTTTTATAAATACCCACAAACCCACTTTTTTTAAACACAATCTCAAATATTTTACACTCTCAACTTATTACTTCAAATGAATTCTGATACGATTATGTTCACCGACTCAGAAGAAAAAAAAAGGAATTACAAGTCAGAGATTGAATTTTATTGCAAGATCATTGTCGTTTATTAAAAATACACAAAAAACAAATCACCTGACGATAAAACACCTTAATCGAGATCATTATGGTACTCATGACTGTTTAGTCGACGCCTATTTTACTGAGAACCCGTTCTACGATGCACGTACTTTCCGAAAGAGGTTCCGAATGAATCGATATCTTTTCAACTGGATAGTTCAGGTGGTAACTATTCATAATCCATTTTTAGTAGTAATTTTAATTGTACCGGAAAAGAAGGCATTTCACCGTTGATGAAGTGCACCTCCGCAATTGGTCAATTGGCATACAGCGCGGTTCCTGATGCTTTAGACGAATATCTGCAGATGGGTGAGAAAACTTCTCGTCGATGTCTTGATCATTTTTGTAAGTCTGTTATGGAAAATTTTGGTCCAGAGTATTTGAGGAAACCCACTATAAATGATGTTGTAAAGCTTTATCGACATCACGAAGAAACACATGGGTTTTCGAGGATGTTAGGAAGCCTTGACTGTACATATTGAGAGTGGTTTGGTTGTCCGAATGCACACAAAGGTCAATATGTTAGACGTGATCATGGTCCGAATCCGTTCATTTTGCTGGAAGCGGTTGGGTCACAAGACTTATGGATATGGCATGCTTTCTTTGGTACTTCTGGGGTGGACAACGACATCAACATTATGGATAGTTCTCTTTTATTTAACGATCTTAAACAAGGAATCGCACCGGAGATTCCATTTGTTGCTAACGGGGTAACTTACCCATTTGGGTACTATCTTGTTGACGGGATATATCCGGAATTGGCAACACTCGTTAAGACGATTCCAGAACCATCAGATGATGACCACAAGAGAATAAGGTATAAGAAAATGCAGGAATCGGCAAGGAAAGATATAGAACGGGCGTTTGGTGTTTTGAAGAAGAAATGGGCGGTACTTGTCACTCCCACAAATGCATCAAAACCTTCGTGCCGATTTGGTCGAACATTTGTCTCGTAATATTTAATTCCAGTTTTTAATGTAGTATTTTTAATTTCTGAAGTCTGTGTAATATTTTTAAGTTATGAATAAAAGTTTTCTATTTCGTATGTTTACGTTTTTGTATTTATATGTTTACGTTTACTTTTTTAATTTCGTAAGTATTAAAAAAAAATGAGAGTTAAGGTGACCAAGGTGACCAAGGTGACTACCTTGCCCACTAAAAGGTGAGTGGAGGTGAGAGGAGAGATAAAGCTGATGTGGCACTGAGGTGTATGGTGAACTTGTAAGAACCTTGCCATCTAGCCTTACATGTAATGGAATTTCAGTTTTTTTAAATAATGTTTTTTATTTTAATGCGATTGCTGTGAATGGTGTGTTTGAAATTGACATGAATGATAATGTATCCAATAGAAATAATTCGATGTTTAACATCAATAATAAGAGAATCAAGAAGGACTTGGATTCTACTTATCTTTTGCATTGTCAACTTGCTCATATAGGCAAGAAACGCATGAAAAAGCTTCAACACGATGGACTTTTGAAATGTATCAATGATGAATCATTTGATAAGTGAAAATCTTGTATATCTGGAAAGATGGCAAGAAAACCTTTTACAAATCAGTTAGAAAGGGCTTCAGATCTACTTGGTTTGATACATACTGATGTATGTGGACCTCTTAGACATGTGTCAAGGAAAGGTGCTAGCTACTTCTTAACCTTTACAGATGATTTTAGTCGTTATGGTTATGTTTACTTGCTTAAACATAAACATGAAGTGTTTGAAACATTTAAGGTTTTCAAGAGTGAAGTAGAATTGCAACTAGGAAAGAAGATTAAAGCTCTTCGATCCGATAGAGGTGGTGAATATATTAGCCAAGAGTTTAAAGATTATCTTGCTGAGTGTGGTATTGTCTAGCAGCTCACATCTCCCTATACACCACAACAAAATGGTTTATCTGAGAGAAGAAATCGTACATTGTTAGACATGATGCGATTAATGTTTAATCTTACGACTCTTTCTTTATCCTTTTGGGATTAAGCTTTAGAAACAATTGTTCGCATTCTAAATATGGTTCCGACCAAGAAGGTTGATAAGACACCATATGAGATATGGCATAGTAAAGCTCCTAACTTGTCTTATTTAAAGGTATGGGGTTGTGAGGTGTTTGTTAAACGTGACTCACCAGATAAACTCCAACAGAGATCTGTTAAGTGTATCTTTGTAGGATACCCAAAGGAAACGATGGGGTACTACTTTTATTTCCTACCTGAAAACAAACTAATTGTTGCTAGGTATGGAGACTTCCTTGAAAGGGATCTCATATCTTAAGAATTCAGTGGGAGAATTTATGATTTGGAAGATGATCATGAAGATACATCACCTTCTGAAAACACTAGCCAACTTCTTGTGGAATCTGAAAGTCTGGGTCCTCCACCAGAAGTTATTCCCATCGTCGTCTGAACCATCTAAACTTCGGTACCATAAATAATCTTTCCCGCAAAGATCTTGTACGAGGCATGCCCAGAATAAAATTTGAGAAAGATCATCTCTGCTCCGCATGTCAACTGGGCAAAAGCAAGAAACAAACCCACAAACCCAAAACCATCAACACCAACTTGGAAGTTCTTCACACCCTTCACATGGATCTGTGCAGCCCAATGAGAGTACAAACCATAAATGGAAAGAAATATGTTCTTGTGATAGTATATGATTACTCTCGGTTTACATGGGTAAAGTTTTTGAGAACAAAGGATGAAACTCCAGAGGTTATCATCTAACTGATAAAACAGCTGCAAGTAAGGCTCGACAAAACTGTCAGAATCATCCGCACTGACAATGGAACTGAGTTTGTTAATCATCAACTCAGAAATTTCTATGAAAATATTGGCATCACTCATCAGAAAAGTATCCCTCGCACTCCTCAGAAGAACGGAGTTGTTGAACGAAGGAACCGTACTCTGGTGGAAGCTGCGAGAACTATGCTTATATTTTCAAAGGCACCGATGTTTCTCTGGGCAGAGGCTATTGCAACAGCATGCTACACCCAAAACCAATCTCTGATTCATCCTATTCATAACAAGACTCCCTATGAGTTAATTCGTAACAAGAAACCAGATCTTCCCTTTCTTCATGTGTTTGGTGCACTTTGCTATCCGACTAATGATAGTCAAGACTTGGGAAAGTTAAGAGCTAAAGCAGACGTAGGTATTTTTGTTGGTTACGCACCAGATCGCAAGGGGTACATAATCTACAACAAGAGAACCCAACAAATCATGGAATCCATCCATGTCACGTTCGACGAGCTGAGTGAGTAACCTGCTTCAGGACAAACCAGTTCTGGACCCGATCTTAAACTTTTGACTCCTGGACCAATTAGTTCAGGGCTTGTACAGAATCCCACGCCTGCAGAGTCTTATGTACCACCAACTAGTGAGGAGTTGAAGAAGTTATTTGATCTTATGTTTGACGAATATTTTGAGCCAACTAATGAAACGAACTCAAATGCTGCAGCTGTTCTTCCTAATGCTGATGCTCAAGTTCCGCAAGACTCTGAAGGCCCATCAGCATCTGTCTCAATCAGTTTCAATGCACCAGCTGCCAGTCAATCACCCTCATCATCAAATACTCAATCCTTTCCGGTGCAACAAGATTCTACAGATGACCATTCTTTGGAAGTTAATCCGTTTGCTCCTATAGATGATGTTCCTTTTGAGAATATATTTGCTCCTGAATCTTCAACCCACACATCCTCTTTCAAAGAACACAGCACGGCAACATCAGTTCAAAACCCTCAACCTCATGATCATCTCAGAAAATGGACCAACGATCATCCAATTGACAACATCATTGGCAATCCCGCTCGTCCTGTATCCACACGTAAACAACTGGCCACTGATGCACTGTGGTGCTTCTTCAATTTCGTACTATCCAAAGTCGAACCAAAAGATGCCAAAGAAGCAATGACTAAAGATTGCTGGTTCGAGGCTATGCAAGACGAAATCCATGAATTTGATCGACTTAAAGTATGGGAATTGGTGCCTCCTCCAGAGTGTGCTATGATTATTGCTCTCAAGTGGATTTTCAAGGTGAAACTAGATGAGCATGGTGATGTTCTTAAGAACAAGGCACGATTAGTTGCAAAAGGATACAGACAAGAAGAGGGCATAGATTTTGAAGAATCGTTTGCTCCAGTTGCTAGAATTGAAGCCATTAGAATCTTCCTTGCCAATGCTGCTAGTCGGAATATGATAGTCTACCAGATGGATGTCAAAACTGCATTCCTGAATGGAGATTTAAAGGAAGAAGTCTATGTGAGCCAACCAGAAGGATTTGTGGATGCTGAACATCCTACTCATGTCTACCGCTTGAAGAAGGCTCTCTACGGTTTAAAGCAGGCACCAAGGGCATGGTATGATACATTGTCAAAGTTCCTTCTAGCAAACGGGTTCGCTAAGGGTGTTGTTGATCCCACATTATTCACTAGGAAGTCGGGCAAACATCTGCTTCATGTTCAGATATACGTAGATGATATTATTTTTGCTTCATCTGATCCTAGTGAATGTGATAGATTTTCAAAGGAGATGAGTTCCAAGTTTCAAATGTCGATGATGGGACAAATGTCATTCTTCCTAGGATTACATATCTCACAAAGTCCCGGAGGCATTTTCATAAATCAATCCAAATATGCCCATGAGATCTTGAAAAAGTTTGGATTTGATTCGAGTGAGCCTGTTGATACTCCCATGGTTGATAGATTAAGACTAGATTAAGATCCTTCGGGGATTCCAGTCGACCAAACAAATTATAGAAGCATGATTGGATCCTTGATGTATATCACTGCTAGTAGACCAGATCTTCTGTTCGCCGTATGCATGTGTGCTCGGTATCAATCCAAGCCTACTAAGAAACATCTAGAAGCAGTAAAAAGGGTATTCAGATATCTTCAAGGCACAGTTCATATGGGTCTCTGGTATCTGAAGGACACATCAATGGAGTTAACTGCGTACGCTGATGCTGATCACGCGGGATATCAAGACACTCGTCGAAGTACTTCGGGGGGAGCTCAGTTTTTAGGGGAAAAGTTGGTGAGTTGGTATTCTAAGAAGCAAATGAGTACTTCGATATCTTTTACAGAGGCCGAATACATCGCTATGTCTGGTTGCTGTGCACAAATTCTATGGATGAGATCACAGCTTTCAGACTATGGCTTTTCATACAACAAGATTCCTCTATATTGTGACAACAAGAGCGCTATAGCTCTTTGTTGTAACAATGTCCAACACTCCCGGTCAAAACACATCGACATCAGGCATCACTTCATTAGGGAACAAGTTGAGAACGGAATTGTAGAGCTATAGTTCGTGAGGACAGAGTTTCAGTTAGCAGACATCTTCACCAAGGCTCTTCCAAGAGAAAGGTTTCAGTTTATTCTCCCACGTCTTGGAATGAAGAGCTTGACACCTGAAACCCTCAAGTGTCTTCAAGAAGAAAAGGAGGAGTAAATGATTGACTTCCCATATCCTTGTATATAGTTGTATATATCTTAAATCAAAAAGAAAATAGAAAAATATAAAACCTATAAAAACCATAAAAATAAAAAAAATCAGAAAATACCAAAAATAGTTTCACCTAGGCATGTCTTCTGTTTAACGATAACATTTACGGACCTAGAAATGTCATTCAATAATGACACGGGTCTTTAAATGAAGCTCGAGCAGAAGTTACACTAATTGGTTAAAACATGTCTTAATGGCTTGCAGTTACTTCATACTGCAACCCGCACTATACAATGGGGAAAGCATGTCGCTAAAAAGACGGCTGTTCCTCCAACCGGGTGATGTTCACCTGGGCATGGATTACTTTATATCCATGTTTTTCCTCCGATCTGATGTACGTTTCAGTGCGTCATTTCGTGTATAAGAAGAGAAGTCTTCTTTACATCAGACTCTTTATCTTCTTTTATTCTTCAAGAGAGTTTTGATGTTACACAAGGTGGTAAATTGAATTAAATTTTCACAAATACTCGTCGCTCAATTGAATGACTACAGCTCTTTAAATAGAAAACGGGTCATTAATTGAGGGGGAGAATATTTGTTCAAATTTCTGACACCTTGCCAAATTTGTGCAACATCAGCAGTGACACTCTCTCGTGGTTTAAGGGGGAGCATAGTATGCTCCATAATCAGAACACAGTATAACCTGACCACATTTTCTCCCAAAATTTCTCACTTATTTAAATCAATTGGGATCACAAATCTCAAGTGGTTTGAAATTTTTGATCGGGGGAGAGAATGTGATTTAAATATGGAATTCTGATAAAAATGTGATCTTTTGAAACTCAAGTGTAGGCTCTCCCATATGTGCCAAACCTTTTCATATATCGATGCACATATTGAGGGGGAGCAAATGATTTGTGATGGCAATTGTGAAAGAATACCAAAGACCGACCATTCTACTTTATGTATTGGAGTTATAAGGATGGTAAGGTTAGGTATTAGTTCCCATGATCCAGCCAGAACCAGAGGGATCTACCCAGGGACAATCCACTAGTTAGTGTAGAAGTCCTTAGGTATGATTACAAAAAAGGAGATAAAGTGAATAAGGGAAGAGTGCCGACTGAGATGGAGCTAGTGCCGGAACAAACCCAACAAGGTGCTTGATGCGTGGTTTTGCGACCTTACAACAGGTTTTATCTCTCAAGGGATCTTGAGAAGTTTGCAATCGCCACCAGGCAGTGTACCTGACCGATGTAGTATAGTGAAGTGGCAAGTACCGGGGGATTGATCGTTCAACTTAAAGAATAGTGTTCGTTAGGATTGAAATTTATCTACTAGGTCTAGAGGTGAGGGATGATTCTTTTTGTATTTTTATATTTTATGAAAAGCAAGTAAAATCTCTGGTTTGAAGGAGTGGGCGGAATTAGTTGCTAATCAACTAACCCAAAAGCTACTAATTAAACTAATGTGCAGGAAAGTAAACTAGGGTTCTACAAGGGAAGTGAAGCATGTCTACCTATGATATGTTACTCCTTGCTAGCTATCCAATTCTACCTATTGAATTGTCACACCTTGTTTTAATTGACAGGTTGTATTCCTTAATACCAATCGTGGGGGTGTGTACGATCTTCCCCAACTCTATAAGCTCCTACTTCACTCCTATGTCGAGCCGGCTAAGAAGCTCCTAACATGGGATCACTAGAATTCGCTTATGCATTAAATACAACCAATTAACCTTAGTACACCTTGGTTCATGTTTCTTAAGACGTTCAAGCAAGTTACCGTATAGGAGGTTAGCCAGTTTTCTTAAGCCTAACATCGATATCATCCAATCATACAAGAGACAATAGGAAACAAGAATTATAAGCTAAACCAATTAGATCTATTGAAGTTGTCATGCCCTAATTGATGGAGATGGACACATACATCAACAAGAAATCAATAAGATCTAATTAGTTATACACAAGTTTCACACAATCATAGGTAAACACTAGGTGATTTAGTAAAACATAATCAATGAAGAACAAGCAACAATAATAATGGAAGACATAATTAAGATAGAATCAACACACCATTACAAGATGTTTATGGAGTGATTAAGACCTTCTAAGTTGCTGGAAAAACACCTACCTAAACCCTAGAATCGGACTTAGGGTTTAGGGCTTACAAAAAGTGAAGTTATGATGTTGTATTTATAGGCAATATTTCTGTCGGCAAGGCTTGACGGCTTCAGCTCGTACAAGTGACGGCGTCAACTTCCCATTTTCACCAAATTGTAGATCTTTTCGTCCTCTTCGCGTGGCCTTTTGAATCACCCAAATCCGAGTTCGTATGAAGATTTTATGGCCAAAACAGTGACAACTACTCCGCGTGTAAGTTGTGATTGTCTTGATCAACATGTGACGGTTTTACTAGGGTTTCTTCTTGTGCAAGTTGTCATTCTGACGTCGTCACTCAATGGCTTCTGACGTCGTCAGGTTGAGTCCTGACGCCGTCACTTCGCCGCGGTTAGGGTTTCTTGATGGCCTTCTTGACGCCGTCCCCCTTTAATCTTCCAAAGTCCTCTCTGGCTTATCAAGGATTGACGGCGTCACACTGGGGCTTGACGCCGTCACAGGTACTATTCCAGCAGATTTAGAGACTTTGTCGTTTTCTTCACTTTTATGCTCCAAAAACGTCCAAAATGCTTCCTTTTCCAAATTTCATCTCTAAAGTACCTAAAATGACAAAAGGAACGATTTAGGGCAATATTTGATCAAATAAATACGATTTAGGGCTTAAATGACCCCCGAAAAGCGGTACACTTTTCGCTTCATCAGTGCTAGTAATGAAGTCTCGGTAAGCGCTGAAGGGGTTGAAGAATGAAAAAGAAATGTAAAGATAAAGGGTGAAAAGAAAGAAGCCCTCCTTACATCTTAGGCAGAAACCGGGTCAATACATATGCTGTCAGAGTCACGTAGTTGATTACTGACATTGAAGACAAAGTATCATGGACCCAGTGATACGCTGCACAACCCTCCCTAGCCACTCAAGGTCCCTCAAAGGACTCTTGTTTCACTTGTCACGGAGATCAATACATTGCTATCATCTTTCTCACTCCGAGTCAGATGATATTGAAAAGGTGGCAGTCCTCTCTAGCCTCCGATAACTAAATCAAAATGCACTATTGAGTCTAGAGCCCAGAGATCGTCAATAAATCTCAATAGGACACATTCTCAATATGCTTGCTGCTTCATACACCGTGAAAAGCAAGAAAATATATATGAAGAGTCCTACACATTATCCTTGTGGTATTGCCAGAACATCCGAGTGATACTTAAAGTAATCACAATGAAGATGGAAATCCTTCTAGAGCCAACATCAAACAAGCTCTTGGTGGGTGACATGTGAGATCCTTCATGGATCAAACCTGTGACAACTGGAATGAAACAATGGGGCGATTCACATTTGAATCAAACTTGTTCCAGGAAATGGATTGACGGATGCTTTTGGAAAACCCTTCAATGTGCTCATCAAATGAATTTCGAGCGCATTGATTGTGAAAATTTTCAAACAAAAGTATTTATGACAGAAATGTGATTTAATGTGTAAAACCCTTGTCGTGTTACATAAAAATTGTTTATCTAGTAACACGCGAGTGATTTTTCTAATCAATTTCTTATCAATCAGTGGGTATTCAATTCACTGATTCACTCAACCGTGTAGTCTGCTTTGAGACATTCCGGTATGAGAACATGCTTGTAAGACGAGTCCAATGTTAGTTCATTGAATTAGTCTTTACAACAAGCTGGAAATTACTGTCAAGGATAATTCTCTTTAAAGGGAATTCTACCTGATCACAGGTCGGTCCTCATGGAACCGAAGGTTAATCCAACCACACCGAACGAATGAAAAAGCCATATTCGTTCTCCAACTTTATTGCTAACTGTTTTATTTCAGGTTCATATAAAGATGGCGATGGTGGTTCCTGATTCCAGCAGAAACGTGTCAATCCACACTCTATGCTCACACTTCCAATTCATTCTCAAAGACATCATGATAGATGAAAGACCTACGACACAGCTTCCGCAACTCTGATGATAGCTATCATGATCCAGAAAGGTGTGAGCATGCGAGAACAACAGTCACAACCAAACATATGAAGGCAACATTACTACAATGGATGAGCTCAGAGATTTATGGTGGCCGATGATCTCAAAGAAGGATCCAAGATCATAACTTCTCATGATGACGAAGCCACAAGATGACTTGAAGACCTATGTTGGATGATATCTTCAAAGAATACTCAAAGATCATCCAAAACAAAAACAGTCATCGCAAGTTCACTGCTGAAGGCACAAAGATTATTTTTAAGTTGAAGAATCAAGGTCTACGAGCTATGAAGTCAAGATTCAAGGATAGAGTGCTAGAATTCAGAACATTAATTCCGGGGTGACCTCCCTTAGGGGGAGATTGTTAGGAATATAAATATTCATATGAAGACTCGGTCACCCCAAGTACTTATTAGCACATCATAGCTCGTAGGATAATTAGTAATATTAGTAGTAGTTTAGTTATTATTAATATTGTGGAGTGGGTCGGGTCTTTAGCCACTGTCAGCTCGCTCCATAGTCCACTAGGGGCCCCCTATGTAGTAGTATAAATATCCCTCTCCACCAAAAGAGAGGGTTGGACCTTCATTACAATCTAATACATTTCACTTCTCTTTCTCTCACTAAGGTTCCAACTCTCCTACCTCTCTCTACATTTTCTTCTATTCGATCCATCTACAAGTCCCAATCTTGTGTTTCTTTGATTGTGAATATACTACGTAAATAACCCCTTTAAAACGTATGAAATTACACCTCATCACCCTTTCTATTAGAATCGAGTCTCTAGGTTAGGTTAGGGTTTGATTGTATAAACAACTATCTATCGTTCAATTTGGTTGTAAGGGAAGTCTTGTACCCTGGTGGTCAAGCTTAGTTCACGGAAGAACTAGTTGGGGTTTGATACTTCCGGTGGGGAAGTCTTTGTGGTCTTAGTGGTTAGTCAAATCACAAGATTCTTTTGGGTGGTTTCCAAGGGTAGAATACCGTTGGAGTAGCTTTTCTTAATAAGTGTTGATCTTTGTGCATATCGGTGGAGTAAAGTTGTAACAGTTTTGTAGAAAACTAGAAGGGGGGTTGAATAGTTTTTACCGATTTAAATTTAGTTTATGAAACTTTAGATCGATAGTATGTGAAATCTTTGGATGTTGAGATATAGATAATGCAAGTTACTATGAAAAGAAATAAATACGACAATAGTAAAGAGATAAAAGGATTGAAGCGCGATACAATGATTTATAGTGGTTCGGCTACAAGGACACCTTCCTTGCCCTACTCCACTCCCCGAGTACCCAACTTGAGAGTTCGTAAACACTATGTCAACAAGCTCCTTCAACCGGTGGAGAAACCTCACAACGTCGCTTACATTTTTTCCGGTACAAAGCTAAATACCGAGTACTTTACACGAAAGAACCAATCCAACACAACTAACACAACAACTTTGAGAATACAAGAAGAAGTATCAATAACAAGAGATAACTCAGTGGTCTTGAGGTGATGAAGAATCCGAACAACATGAAGAGAAGAATGGCTCGTACGCAAGAAAGCGTGATTTCGTCTTGTAAGAAGAACCTTGAGAACACAAGAGAAAAAAAGCTACAAGAATGATCTTTAGATCTGAGGTTAGAGAACTTAGAATATAGAGAGAAGATATATCTAAGTGGGGTGAGAAACAAGAGAGAAATTGTTCATTATTTATAGGCAAACTGAGCATTGTTCACCCGGATCCGGCGGATCCTTTCCCAAAGGGATCCGGCCAGTGTAAAGCCAGGGATCCGGCTATCTGGTAGTACCAGTCCGGATTTTGGGTTACAATTCCGAGTTTTGGGTTATGGGTTAAGGTCCATGGGTCATGTGATGTCATGCATGATGTCAAAGACTTCTTAGGTCATGGGTTATTGACTTTAGGTCATGTGTTATGGACTTTGGGTCATGGGTTATGGGGTTTACCCATTATTTATGTCATGCATGATGTCATGTAATGGTTCATGGGTTATGGGTCAAGCTCCATGTATCATGGGTTATGGATTACCCAACTCTTTTTCATGTATTTCATTTATTACAAGTAAATCTATTTTAGCTAATGTATGTAAATAGTAAATGGTAAATGTAAAAACATGTAATGTTTAGATTTATACTTTTACATAATCTTATGTTTGTTATCGAAAAAACTTAAAGAGATCGCTAAATATTAATAAACGTTTTTAACAGGTTTGTAATCCACCGAAAAGATTATACTTAGTAATAGTATCGGAGTCGTGGATTCGCAACTGGACATACGGATGGGGAACCAGTATAAATCATGGTGTTATTTACTCGCTTTATATTTTGGTTGTGATTGTAATTGATTGTTATAATTATTGTATAACCACTTGGTGATCTTTGATACTAGAAGTTTGTAAACTTCATGTTATTCGAAAAGACCGTATTAACCCCCCTCTACGGTTCTATAATTGGTATCAGAGTGGAATACACAAGTTAGATAACTTGGGATTTATAATTGCATCCATACACTTGCATGTTTGAATAAATTGTATTTATAAGATATGACTCGACTTAGCAACCATGTAAGCAACTAGACAATTAACTAATGGTTTAACATATATGGTTTCACAATAAAGCACTAAAAATGAGTGCATACAAGGAAGGCTAAGGTGATTTGGGTGTAACTTTTAGCGGGAAATCAACAATGCTCTTCATTAATATTTTGGAATCCACCGAAATATCATGAGAACTGCGAAAAAGATAGGCTTAGAAAGATGTACTAAGGATATCTTGTACGAAAAATGAGTACATAGCAAGGGTGTGGGGTAATTACTTGACCAATGAAGTCAATGTAATTAAAAGAAACGTAGGCTCAAAACAAGGGTTAATCATAATGCCTCTTATCATTTAGTAAATCCTAACCACACGAATGTGATCTCACTAGCGATCTCGAAATGCATCACCAAAGCAAGTTCTAGAATCTAATGTACTACCACTATATTCTCAAGCATTAAAGGTAGATGCTTTCCTATATATCTAAAGGCGAACCTCACATTTTTGGGGTGCAATTTTGAGTAGTGAGGTTTTTGTGCTAGCTATATAAATTCTATCCAAGAGACGTTTTATTAAGACTAAAGTTTCAAATGTAAACATGTAAAAAAAATTAAATTTGTGCTAAAATCACCTTTACAAGTTTTTCTTTTGATTTATTACAAAATTATTTAAGAACAAGACAAGTAACACATGCATGGCTAGTTTTTAAAGTGTCCATTTTTACCCTCACTATACTTAAATTGAACATTGTCCCCAATGTTCTAAAAGTACCAAAAATTGTAAAGGGAAAAATAAAAAGACATGAAAGAAACCGGTACTCCCCTGATTTGCTCGGTATGAATGGAAAACAGAAATATGGTTAAATCCTCATCCAAGATGATGTAATAGTCTAAAGATCCGCTTCATGTCCAATAAAACCAGTAAATCTTAAGAAAACACAAATGAAATGTTGATCCTAGTTATGCACTTGATCGAATCCCTTAGCTTGTAAAGGTTTAGTTATCTTAAATAAATTCAACACAACTAAGTATAGAAACTGTCTTTAAGTTTATCAAATACAATGCGGAATCTTGTACTTGATCTTAAGAAGAACTTTGTATTGGTTGTAACAGTAAACAAAGAACTCAATTATATCAAACAAAACGCTTCAATATTATTGACAATAATACAAATACTCAACAGTATTAGGGTTTTACAACCTTGAAACTATAACTCTATTACTCAATGAATACGTATATATCTCTATGCCCTAGGACCTCCTTTTATAGACTAAGGAGTCCTAGTCGGCTTACAATAACTTTCTATGCAAAATAAATCTTTTCTATATTTATCTAAATGTGTTACACGGTATTACTATACTTATCTTACACATAAATCGACTTAATACATTAGCAGCACTAATCAATACTCCAACAGCACTAAACTTTAACTCTGGCAGTATTAATACTTCAGCAATAGTAAGTTGGTACTATCAGCACTAACTTTTCTTCTAGCAGCACTAACATACTTAGTGTATTTCATTGAAGTTCAGCAACATTACCAGCAATAGTAATATACACTAGCAGTCTTAATCTTTGTACCAGTAGTAGAAACATACTTAAAGTATTTAAATTTAAGTACCTGAGCAGTCTTAATCATGTAAGCAGCCTTAACCATCTTGAGCAGCATTAACACCTTGAAAGCTTTAATACCCAACAATTCTCCCTAATAACCCTCATTTTGTACATATTTTATTAGCATTATTCGTATGTTTTTGCATGTTATTTGGTTGTATTTGTGAACATTTTATGCTTAAAAGGTGTAAAAGATGTATTCAGGTTCAGGTACAACTATGTCAAAGGAAATAAAGAAAAAGACGAAGAAAAGCTATGAAATCAATTAAATATTCAAGAAAAGATCGTCTTCAAAGATATTGAATCGTGCTACGATTAATTCCGATGTTCAAGAGAAAGATGTGAAAATAGAGTCAAGATTAAGTGCCAAAAAGAGTGTTAAAGGATGAAGTTATATGCTAACCAAAGGGTGAAATACTTGTGCAAAATACTTCTCAACCCAAGGTTGAAGCTGAAATTCAAACCCAAGGTTCATATCTCAACCTGATGTTGAGCAATCATTTCCAAACCGAAGGTTCAAAAGCCCAACCTGAGGTTCAGCAGACATCCCAGCCGCAGAATCACGATCCCAGCCGTGGGTTCAGGCACTTAAAGTCTTCCAAAGTTGCATTTAAGTGAAGAATTAAGTACCATTACTCCAAAGTCCGATCATCTACTCCTAATAACTCATTTTTCCTGCATCTTTATGACCCTTTGTGCCCAAGAAACATGCTTGGTGACCAAGGATCATTCATCCATAAATAAGAGAGCTTGGCTATGCATCAAAGACCTATAAAAAATAATCTTTCTCATACCATCTACAACCAATTCTCTCTACACTTGGAGGATTCTCTCCTACCACTCCCCACCCATTTCTAAAGGTGTTGGGGAGTTGGTTTGGTCTACATTAGCAAGACATATGACGTGATCATCCTTACAACATGAGGCTTGATTATAGTTCACACCAATTAAACACTACATATATCACCAACAATCCTTAGTACCAAACACCCCTAAGTCATATACTCACAACATGAGGTCGATTTCCAGGAAGGTTTAGGGATGGATGATTTGTATTTTGGTAGTTTCTTTTGGTTGGAATCACATGGTTGGAATTGTAGCACTTGATGCCTTGACTCTAATGTTTGGTATTGTTTCTATTTAAATTCAATCATATTAATGTCTTTGCTTATGTTGATCATGAGAATTCCTTTGTGTGTTGTGTTACTTGTTTGATTACTATTATCTCTTTATACTAGCTTAGGGATTATGTAGACTTTCGTGTGAATGATTGAATGATTAGTTGGTTAGAAAAAGTGATTGTTCTCATAAGTTTGTTTAAATATAATTCGTGTTCTAAAACTTGTTGATTAAACATTGTTGGATTTAAAGGTTGAAAGGAATTCTAATATTGTTTAATTCCAAGAAGTTGGTGGCCAAAATGGATTGGTATTTGATAATTGACAACTATTAAGTATGCAAGTTTTTAAATGAATTCGGGAATATTTAATCACGAGATTGGGTTGAAAGGACTCGTAAGAACTAATGTAACAAATCATCTTTTTCATACATTTGATAACACAAAGAGCTAGCGTAATGGGATGAGATATGGGCCGAAAGGACTCACCCATGAAGCTAGTAGAAACATGGATTTTCTTGATATTACCCATTGACTAGAAAACCTTGTGAAAATCGATATGTGCCTTCTATTTTTCACCCAAACATGTTCAACATTCCATCACGATTGGTTACTATTCCTAAACAAGTGTTTGTGTGCTTACATTATGCTTTTATAATTGCTTTTCTTGTTGGTTTGATCCGTGACAATCATAACCATCAACTTTTTACTTGCTTAAACAATCAAACAACATTTGAGTACAACCAAGTCTCGTGGGACGACCTTGACTTACCAATCCTCTTACTACACACGGACGAGTATACTTGCTCGTATGTGTTCCTAGTTAACTGGTAATTCTTGTATTATAAATTTAAAGCTTGTTGGAATGCATCAAGTTTTTGGCGCCGTTTCCGGGGACTTGTTTGTTGTGCTCTTTGTTCATTTGTTTGTTGATTGATGAATTACTTGTTTTTTCATTTGTTTGATATATTGAATTGATTGCTTGTTTGCTCGTTTTATTGTTGAATTGAATTGATTGCTTGTTTACTAATTTGTTCGAATGCTCAATTGCTCTTGCTCATGAATGATTGTTTCTTTGCTCTTGTTTGATTGCTCTTGCTTGCTTGTTTGCTCATGATAATTGCTTAATTGCCTCCTTTGCGTTTTGTTTAAAAAATCTCTTAATTCTCATCTTTTGCTTAATGATCTTGGCATCAAAATCAAGTGTTTTGGTGTTGGGATTTGGTTTCATGTGTTCTAAAAATGCTCATTCAAATGTTTGCTTACTAAGTTTGTGCTAGAATTGCTTGCGAAAAAAAAAACCCACCAATTGTGTTTGTCTTAATTTTCATTTGCTCTTTATGTTTAACTTTATTTTTAAGTTTAATAAAAATTTTAAAGTTTAAACTTGTTAATAAATAAATATATAAAAAAAATTTGTCAAGAAAAAAAAAAATCTGCGAACCGCCGGTTCAACTCTCGGTAAATTTAAAAAAAGTCCAAACCGTCGGTTCAAAACTGAATCGCCCCGGTTCAAACTTTCTGTGACCCCTCAAAACCTCAGCCGACCGGTTCAATTCTCAACCGCCCTGGTTCAACCTGTCGGTAAATTTTGAACCAGCCCAACCACCCGGTTCACACTTGAACCGCCATTTACTGTAGCAAAAAAAAAAAAAAAAAAAAAAAAAAAAAAAAAAAAAAAAGATTATTTATTTATTTTTTCTCTCCGTTACTGTTCATAAAAAAAAATTCTTAAAAAAAAGAAAAAAATGTTTTTCGTCAAAAAATGTTCTTAAATAATAATAATAATAATAATAATAATAATAATAATAATAATAATAATAATAATAATAATAATAATAATAATAATAATAATAATAATAATAATAATAGAGGAGTGGGGGCCCAGTTAGTATCTCGGCTCCCCTCTAATTTCTTTTAGATCCTATGAGTTTCTAATAAAGTGATGTTGATAATAATAATAATAATAATAATAAATTATTTATTTTTGTTTATTTGTTTTCCTTGCTTTAGTTTTAATTAATTTAGTTTTTCTTTAATAAGTTTAAATGTTTTATGAAATCGTTCCTAAAAATGTTTGAACATTACTTTCTTTTCTACTTAAACTTGTGTTTGCATTTTAGTACGTCGTAAATAAATAAATACTTGTTTTTAAAATAAAAATGTTTTGAACTTTGTGGGTATGTTCACTGGAAACCCTCACGAGACTTAACTTGTCCACTCGGGCCACCGAGGGGTTTAAATGGCTTGTTGCATACGCTAAATGCAACCGTGATGCCTACGAAAGTGAGTTTTAGAATTTTACGTGTTTTTTGTAGTTTAGTTTATTTTTGCAGATTTAATAAGCTCTTGGAGATTGGATGATTGTGGCATTACTCTCTTGATTGGACATGTTTGGTTGGAAGATAAATCGATTGATCTCGCGTACTTAACATCTTATCGTATGGAGTTGATCGCGATTTCTTGAGCCCGTGATGTTTCGTTTCTCACGGTCTTTTCTTATCTTAATTTTTCCTACTTTTTCATGCTTTGAAGTTTATTTTTCACATTGAATATAATGCATAACTTAAGTGTGGGGGGAAAGTAAAATAGTGGAAAACGAAACTAGTTTTTAAATTTTCATATTTTTTGGCCAATTTTTAAAATTTTGTATACTTGTTTGCCCTTAACTTCTAGTTGTTTTCAAACATATAGGTTAATATATTAGAATAACTAGATCATCCACTGGTGAATATACGGTAAATTTTGAAAAATTCGAGATGTGTCCCGATTGACATTGCAATCCATCTTTAGGATCGATAACATTTGCTAGCGCATTTATAGCCTTTACCACTAAATATGTGAGGATTTGAGCCTAGCTATTTAATGTAGCATACATCTTTTATGCTTGAATCTTTTTGCTATGAGTGTGCCGGTGATTTTATTTATTCTAGAACTTGTACATGCAAATCATTACCAGACCGCAGTGAGATCACCTCGTGTGATATAAGTGTATTCGTGTGACAAAGATGCACCCTTAGGAATTAAACCAAATGGCCTTCCATTTTACATCTAATGATATATTAGCTAGCCACATCGGTTAGTTAACCTCCCATATGGACCCATTTGTTAGCGCTCATTTTTAGCGCTAGATACCCTTAGAACACCCTCCGAGCCAATCTTTTCATTTTGTTACATACAGAAAAATACAAAAATATTTTACACTTTAAACCTTAGCCTTACCCTTGTCAAAGTCTAAACGGTTGGTTGCTAGTTGCTTGGAATGTTGGATAGTTTTTGATGATTATTAGTTAGCCACATTTTGTCATTTGTGTGTGCCATTCCGACAAAGATGAAGGTGCACAACTTCTTATTTGTATTTTTGTGGTGTGCTTATGCAAAGTGTGGGGGAGATGTGATGTATGAAGGAGAAAGGTGTTGAAAAAAAATTGTGAAAAAAAAATGAATAAGTCATCAAGAAAAAAAAAAAAAAAAAAAAAGAGAAAAAAAGAAAAAAAAAATGTGATAACAATTATAGCCAATGTGCAATATTATTATTATGAAGATGAATGAAGATGAAGTATGCTTGAGATATCGATTAGCCAATGTGCTAAGACGTGATATACATATATATATTTGGTGATCGATATGTGAAGAGGAGAAGATTGTAACTATAATCAATTACGGGTTTGCGGTTTGTTCGGTAACTAGCAACAATGGGTATTAGACTTGACTGTATTTTTCTTTTAAAACCAATTTCATGAAAATTCCCATGCCTTATCCTTACCCTTTTGACTTTGTGAAATTATCAAGTGTATTGACATGTAGTGACCATCCGATATCTTGAGGAATTAGGTAACGTTGCTAGCGAGCTAGGGCGTGTTTTGGTGACCATCCGTTATGCAAGTAACGTTGTTAGCGAACCAAGGTACGATCTAGTGACCATCCGTTATTTGGTGATGCAAGAATTCGTTGTTAGCAAGCTATTATGTTTTGCACAAGATAGTTGCACATAAGTTTAATATAACCCTTAAGCCTAAACGTTAAAACCCGAATAAAAGACCTCTTTAGATGTTTACACTTGGTGCTTACGCCACGTCGGTGGAGTTTTGTTTCTTGTACAAGCTTATGGTATTATTTAGATCATGACTGAGCAGTATGAGTGTGATTTTCTTATATACTCCACCACCAAAAATATACGAGTGTTGAGTGAATTATACTTTCATTTCATTTCGTGAGGTGCTTAGTCATGTTATCAAGCGAGAGAATCCATAGGGTATTGTCAAACATCTCGGTTTTTCACCATTAAAGCTTAAAACGATGAATCGTATCTCGTACTTGTACTTGGTAGATTTGCATCATATTTTTATAAATCATTTTTCATGTACAATGTGGGATATATTTTTCTTAATTGCTAGATTTGCTTGAGGGCAAGCAAACCCTTAAGTGTGGGGGAGTATGCGCTCAATTTTCGCTTATTTATAATAAAAAAAAACCAAAAATATTTTTTTCGATATTTTCTAATTTTTCATAAATTTTAAAAATTTTCTTTTCATTTTGTCATTTAGTTATGTATTTTAATTTTTCTTTTCTTAGATTTGCTTGAGGGCAAGCAAAGTTTAAGTGTGGGGGTATATGATAACGCTCATTTTGTACATATTTTATTAGCGTTATTCGTATGTTTTTGCATGTTATTTAGTTGTATTTGTGAACATTTTACGCTTAAAAGGTGTAAAAGATGTATTCAGGTTCAGGTACAACTATGTCGAAGGAAATAAAGAAAAAGACGAATATAAGCTATGAAATCAAGTAAATATTCAAGAAAAGATCGTCTTCAAAGATATTGAATCGTGCTACGATTAATTCCGATGTTCAAGAGAAAGATGTGAAAATAGAGTCAAGATTAAGAGTCAAAAAGAGTGTTAAAGGATGAAGTTATATGCTAATTGAAGGGTGAAATACTTGTGCAAAATACTTCTCAACCCAAGGTTGAAGCTGAAATTCAAACCCAAAGTTCATATCTCAACCTGAGGTTGAGCAGTCATTTCCAAACTGAAGGTTCAAAAGCCCAACCTGAGGTTCAGCTGACATCCCAGCCGCAGGTTCAAGATCCCAGCCGTGGGTTCAGGCACTTAAAGTCTTCAAAAGTTGCATTTAAGTGAAGAATTAAGTACCATTACTCCAAAGTCAGATCATCTACTCCTAATAACTCATTTTTCCTGCATCTTTATGACCCTTTGTGCCCAAGAAACATGCTTGGTGACCAAGGATCATTCATCCATAAATAAGAGAGCTTGGCTATGCATCAAAGACCCATAAAAAATAATCTTTCTCATACCATCTACAACCAATTCTCTCTACACTTGGAGGATTCTCTCCTACCACTCCCCACCCATTTCTAAAGGTGTTGGGGAGTTGGTTTGGTGTACATTAGCAAGACATATGACTTGATCATCCTTACAACATAAGGCTTGATTATAGTTCACACCAATTAAACACCACATATATCACCAACAATCCTTAGTACCAAACACCCCTAAGTCATATACTCACAACATGAGGTCGATTTCCAGGAAGGTTTAGGGATGATGATTTGTATTTTGGTAGTTTCTTTTGGTTGGAATCACATGGTTGGAATTGTAGCACTTGATGCCTTGACTCTAATGTTTGGTATTGTTTCTATTTAAATTCAATCATATTAATGTCTTTGCTTATGTTGATCATGAGAATTCCTTTGTGTGTTGTGTTACTTGTTTGATTACTATTATCTCTTTATACTAGCTTGGGGATTATGTAGACTTTCGTGTGAATGATTGAATGATTAGTTGGTTAGAAAAAGTGATTGTTCTCATAAGTTTGTTTAAATATAATTCGTGTTCTAAAACTTGTTGATTAAACATTGTTGGATTTAAAGGTTGAAAGGATTTCTAATATTGTTTAATTCCAAGAAGTTGGTGGCCAAAATGGATTGGTATTTGATAATTGACAACTATTAAGTATGCAAGTTTTTAAATGAATTCGGGAATATTTAATCACGAGATTGGGTTGAAAGGACTCGTAAGAACTAATGTAACAAATCATCTTTTTCATACATTTGATAACACAAAGAGCTAGCGTAATGAGATGAGATATGGGCCGAAAGGACTCACCCGTGAAGCTAGTAGAAACATGGATTTTCTTGATATTACCCATTGACTAGAAAACCTTGTGAAAATCGATATGTGCCTTCTATGTTTCACCTAAACATGTTCAACATTCCATCACGATTGGTTACTATTCCTAAACAAGTGTTTGTGTGCTGACATCATGCTTTTATAATTGCTTTTCTTGTTGGTTTAATCCGTGGCAATCATAACCATCAACTTGTTACTTGCTTAAACAATCAAACAACATTTGAGTACAACCAAGTATCGTGAGACGACCTTGACTTACCAATCCTCTTACTACACACGGACGAGTATACTTGCTCGTATGTGTTCCTAGTTAACTGGTAATTCTTGTATTATAAATTTGAAGCTTGTTGGAACGTATCACTCCCCTAAACTTGATATTTTCTTCAAAAATAATCAAGTTTTCTTCAAAGTGTAAACCATCACTAGGAGGATGCTTCCAAACATCTTACTACTTCTTCTCTTTTGGAATAAGTATTCTCCCCATCTTCTTGAGCAACTTATAGACCATTTCATCAAAAACATTAATCTGAAGCTTGACTGTTCCATTTAGCATCTGATGGACTGTAGCCTTACTTAAAGGATAATATTTCTCAACTAGCATGTAGATTTGAAGTCCTCTCATCATCACAGTAACTCCACAGGATTGAAAAAGCTTCCAAAGCACAACTTTATTTTGTTTCTTATCCTGCCATACCCTATCTTCATGATGCCATTCAAACATGACTTTCAAATCACCCCAGAGAACTCTATCCAAAATGCCATCTGGCCTTGTTAATCCATACTCATCTTTTACCAGCTTCCATAATGTTTCTAAGTCATCTCTATCAAATTTTCTGAGCATTTGTGCAAAAGAGACAAACCTTTGAGACTGTCCACCAACTCTTATTATTTCCCACCAAGTAGTCTTTCTATGATACCCAGTTTTCCAGTCAATGATAGGCACCTTGGTCTTCAAAGGAACGTCATCAACAATTTCTTCATCATGATCACTTGCAAGTTCTATCAATTGTTGTAGATTAGTTGTTGCTTGATGATCACCTTCTTGCTCTTGCTCTGTCTGCTCAATCTCTTGCTTTTGCTCTGCTATTGGCACATCTGCCTTTTGTTTCTTAACAACCTCAGACTCTAACTCTGCTCCAGTTCTTTTCAATGAACTACCCACCACCTCTGTATCCATAGCAATGAATGTATTTACCCTTTTAAATACCTTGTCAAACTGATCTTTTATCTTCTCAAAACTAAGATTCTTCAACTGACTAGGCTTCGAATTATCCATGTTTCTCAGATATGCACTCATTACTTTCCTTTGTTCAGCTTTAGTGGGTGGTTTATTCATTTTGGCTTCAGCGTTCTTTCTTAGAAAATGTTTTCTTCTTTCTTCCAAGAGCTCCATAAATAACTTAGCCTTTTCTTCCATTGATAGCTCTTCTTACTCTTCTTGCAACATTTTCTGAGCTAATAAACCATCTGCCTCAATCTTGGCTTGAATATCATCCCATTCATCCCATTGTTGAATAAGACTGAGACTGGCTTCTTCTTCTTTTTGAGCTCTCCTTTCTCTTTCTTCCCTTATTCTTTGATCTTTAGCATCATACTCTTCTTGTTGCATTCTAGCTATTTCTTCATCTAAGAGCATCTGCTTTGACTTTGAAAGAGATTTCACCACAGGCTCTTCAATCATAATAGCCTTTCCTTTGCCCTGTTGTGGTGGTTGTGATTGTTTTGTGGTTGTTGTTGTTGTTGAAGATGGTTCTTTAATGATAACCCCTTTGACTGGTGATTTTGACTTTTTTAAATCTATCATAGCTTGAGCCAAAATGGTTTCATAATCCATAAAAGTTGTTTCAGCAACACTAGCAGTTGTTTCTTGAGCAGCAGCACTAACTTCTGGTACAATAGTACTAACTTGTTGCCCAGCAACAGTAATTTTAGAACTGGCAGCACTAACTGAAACATTAGCAGCATTAACATCAGTAGTATCAACCATCAACTTAGCCACTTCAATCACCTTCTCAACAACTTGCTCATCCATCTTCTCATCCACCATAGCCTCCCCTGAAACCATGCTCTCATTATTCCCCCCTGTTTGGGAGTATCCTCATTTGTAGCCATTTTGAGAACATCATCGGAGTTAGAGGACTCTACCCTATGAGATGTACCTACTTTATGCAATCTTTTCAACTTGTGTGCTCTTGACCTCTGTCTCCCTTCTAAATATTTGACTCTCCTCTGCAACCCCTTGATTTCATCACCTTGAGAAGTTGTAAGCTGCTTGAGGTCAAGAACATCTTTTGACAGTTTTGTACATGTTGCCATCAATTCATTTATAAGTTCCAAACTACCCTCACCACTTCGGATTGTGTTACCTATCCTGAGAGGTGGATCACTGTGAATGTTAGACTCAGCCTCAAACCTAGTTTGAGCTTCTGAGCCCCCCCCATGTTTTCTTGGTACCCGCGGTTTCCATCACCTGAGTCAGTTGCATGGGAACTTGACCCATTAGATGTTGCCTTGGATTGGGTCTTAGCTATGTTACTACTGTCCTGCTCTGCATCTAAGCCAGTAGCAGTAGTAGCAGCCCTTTCCAAACTACCTTCCCACTCCTTATTGGTAGCCTCATCTGCATCCATACCAGCACTAGTCTGAGGAAGCCGAGAGCCCTTTTTCTGTGTGAGCCTACGGGTATAGGTCTTTTATGGTTGAGATATGGATGGTAAAACAGTGGGTGTGTGATGGGTCTCAGTTGGGATTACTGAACCTTCACCCTGATTTTGAGCTTGTTCCAACATTGTTGTAAACAATGGTGTTACAACCCCTTAAAAGTCTTTTCCTTCCCTCTTCATATTAGGAAAAATCTTTTTAGAATGAGAGAGTGGAAAATAAGTTTTTGAATGAATTTTCTTTGCAGAAAATTGTTTGTCCATAAGTAATTGTAAAAACCTTGGATATAAGTAAAATTTGCTTGCAGATTTATACAAGTTCTTAACCATACCACCAAAAATCATTTTTGAAAAATTATACTTTTTGGTTTGTAGCCAAGCAGACTATGGCAGAAGCCACATTGTTGCTAAACTCATTCCAGCCAGTTGTCTTTGGACTAAGACACTGTAAGATGGTATGAATCAAGAATTTCCACTGAGGGGAGAAGGATCCTTTTGAAAATTTTAGAAAATCATGTTTCCTTACATACCCCATTAGTGCAAGGTTTTCAAAAAGTATAGAGTTTGAGAAACACTCAATTCCCTCAGTATCTGCTAGGTGAAGAACTCGCCTAACAGATGCTTCAATAATGAGTATTTCCTGCCCATCTACAAGGGCATGGATCCGTTCTTCCCCATTAATAGTTTTGACCTTTGTAGTAGACCAAAACTGTGTAATGTGGGAAATATAAATAGTACGGTTTACTGTTAATGCAAATCTAATATGACTTGCATTTAAGAAATCAATGATTTCAGTAAACCCTTCAGACACTTTGGGGCTTTTGCAAAAATGAAACCATGTTGTGTTGGTCAGCAAAAGAGAAATTCGACATTGTGTAATTTTGAAAAATCGTGTAGGGTTTTGTTGGATTTTGCAATTAAACGATAAAAACAAGTTAGGGTTTAGTTTGAGAGAGGTTTTGATTGGATAAAAACACCTGTGTGAATGATTGAAGGATAAAAACCCTTAATCGTTCAAAGTTCTAAAACAGTACCATGCACTCTCAAACTTAGCAGCAGAAACCTAGCAGCATTAAGTTAGGCTTAGCAGCACTAACTTATGCTTAGCAGCAGTAACCCAGCTTCCACCACCAACAACTTATTTATCAACACTCCAACATTTTTTTTGCTTATCCTGCAAAAGATTAGTCCAAAAACACAAAACCACAAGCAATAACACAATGCACAATAATCAGATCATCAATTATACTTAGCAGTCTTAAGTATAACTAGCAACATTAACACAACAATTCTAAGTATAACTAGCAACACTAAGTATACTTAGCAGCAGAAACAATTTATTGAATTAAATAACAGTACCAATCCTTACAAAACTTTACAAAAACAAAAAGAGATAAGAGATTTTAAAGATTTAACATTCCAATATTGGCAATCAAAAATTGAAATCTACCCACATCAAAAGCTTTTGTGAGCAAATCTGCAACATTATTGTCAGTATGGATTTTAACTATTTGAATTAACTTCTTTTCATAACAATCTCTTATAAAATGATGTCTTATCTCTATATGCTTTGTTTTTGAGTGATAAACATGATTTCTAATTATGCACATAGTACTGCTATTATCAATAAATATTTTGGTATGCATAAAATTGTACCCATAATCCAGCAATTGATTCTGAATCCAGAGCACTTGTTCACAACAACTTGAAGTAGCTACATACTCAGCTTCTGTTGTGGAATTAGCAACCACAATTTTTTTCTTGCATTACCATGAAATCAACCTACAATCTAGAAATTGACAACCTCCTGTTGTGGATTTCCTATCCAAGCTTGCTCTTGCATAATCACTATCAGTGTATGCTACCAAATCAAAAGGTGAATATTTTGGATACCAAAGGCCTAATTTAGGTTGACCTTTCAAGCATCTAAAAATTCTTTTCACAGCATTAACATGTGAAACTTTTGGTGTGACTTGGTATCTGGCACAGGCACCCACTACAAACATAATGTCAGGTCTTGAAGCTGTAAGATACATCAATTAACCAATCATTGATCTATATAAGTGTACATCAACTTCATCCTTGAGCAAAGGTTTGGAAGTTTCCATTATTGTCTTTGCAGGCTTTACATCAGTAAGCCGAAACTTCTTCAAAATTTCAGCCACATACTTATCTTGACTGATAAATATGCCATCCTCCTTTTGCTTGACTTGTAACCCTAAGAAGAATGTGAGTTCTCCCACAGAACTCATCTGAAACCTTTCATGCATCAATGTCTCAAACTCAATGCATAACACCTTATTTGTGGATCCAAAGATAATATAATCAACATAAACTTGAACTAACAGAATATCATCTTTGTGTCTTCTGATAAACAAGGTCTTATCAATCTTTACTCTACTAAAACCATTTTTCAACAAATATGTTGACAATGTGTCATACCAAGCTCTGGGAGCTTGATGTAAACCATAAAGTGCCTTTTCTACCTTGTATACCTTATCAGGAAAATCAGGATCTTCAAATCTAGGTGGTTGAGAGACATAAACTTCTTCTTCAATTGTCCCATAAAGAAAAGCACTTTTCACATCCATCTGATACACCATAAAATCTTTGTATGAAGCATAAGCCAAGAACAACCTTATAGCTTCAATTCTTGCAATTGGGGCAAAGACTTCATCATAGTTAATCCCTTCTTCTTGAGTGTATCCCTGAGCTACCAATCTTGCCTTGTTTCTCATCACAATGCCTCTTTCATCCTTTTTGCATCTGAAAACCTATTTAGTACCAATACCTCTCTTCTCATTTGGTAAATCTACCAGAGTCCAAACTTCTTGTAGCTTGAATTGTAGAAGCTCATCCTGCATAGCCTCCACCCAGCTTGGATCCTGTAATGCTTTATGCGCATTCTTGGGTTCTACTTGTGAAAGAAAACAAGCAAACAAACAGTTTTGAAGGTCTTTATGACTGTTTCTTTGATGAAGAGATCTAGCAAAGAAACCTTGTTCTTTCAAATCTTTTGTCATTCTTCTTGTTTGAGCAGCTGACTTCACATCTCTAATGATTTGTTCTTGAGGATGATGCTTATGAATTCTGGTAGTTAGAATAGGACTAACAGGGATAATATCATCCATGTTGTTTATGTAAGCCTCTGCACCAACTTCTTTATCATCAGTATCAGCATAGATATTTTCCAAAGGAGGCATGTTTGGATCAACTGGATATTCATCTTCATCAACAACAATGCCTTCTTTGTCAGCAGTATTAACAGTTTTATTATTGTTAATGCTGTTAGTGTTGTTACCATCATTAGTAGCATTAACATCATCAGAACTGATAACATTATCATCCTGCACTTGTTCCTCAGTTTCTTTTCTTGGAGATTCATCATTCTGCTTTACTTCCTCACTTGAAGATTTAACACCATCTTCTTTATCATCTTTTGAATCTTCATCTTGATCATCTTCTTGTGAACTCTTTGGATCTTGGGTAGAGATAAGTGGATCAGCAGTCCATAATGTACTTCTGTGCAGATTATGTCTCCTTTCTATCTTGTGTACCTACATCAGTATTAGCTTTTGTACCTGCAAACTCATTAGACTATGTACCTGCAGCAACTGGCTCATAATTCATTGTTTTGGTTAGGGCATCAATATTAAACAACCATTCTGGTCCACTACCTGCAACATTAGGTGTACTCTCACTAAACTTAATGTGCAAGTTCTCTTCCACTTTCCTGGTTCTACTATTGAACACTCTAAAAGCTTTGTTATTCATTGAGTATCCAACAAAGAAACCTTCATCAGCCTTGCCATCAAACTTGCCTAAGTGATCTATGGTATTGAGGATAGTAACAAGACACCCAAATGGTCTTAAAAAGCTTAACATTGGTGTTCTACCATGTAAAAGTTCATAAGGGTTCTTGTTATGAGGCTTAACTACTAAACTTCTATTTTGCACGTAGCAAGCAGTATTAACTACTTCTGCCTAAAAGGTAGTAGGTAACTTAGAATCAGCTAACATTGTTCTAGCAGCCTCAATTAGTGTCCTATTTCTCCTCTCAGAAACACCATTCTATTGAGGAGTTCTAGCTATACTATTCTGTCTCATAATACCCTTCATCTCACAAAACTGATTCATATCCCTATTCTTGAATTCAGTTCCATTGTCACATCTCATCACCTTAACCTTATGATTAACTAGGTTTTCTATCCTGGTTATGAAAGTCTTAAGAATGCCACTGGTTTCATCCTTAGTTGCTAAAAAGAAAACCCAAGTAAACCTGCTAAAATCATCTGTGATAACTAGGCAATACATCCCTTTCATTAAACTTTTCACAAATGTTGGTCCAAATAAATCCATGTGCAACATATGTAAAGGCTGATTTATTGAGTTTACGGCCTTGGTCTTACAAGAAGCTCTGTGTTGCTTTCCCTTCTGACAAGCAACACAGGTTTCATTATTTTCAAAAACTTTAGAAGGTAAACCTCTAACAAGGCTTCCCTTAACCAATTTATTCATTTTTTTGAAATTTAAGTGCCCAAGCCTTCTATGCCAAAGCTTAGATTCATCAGATGTGGCCTTTGCAAAGAGACAAGCCAAACCTCCTTTGGGAACCATGTTTTTTAAATCAACACTGTATATATTGTCTTTTCTAGGAACCTTAAGTAAAACATGACTTTCATCAGTTAACTTAAAGTCAGGAGACAAGAAAAAACATTAAGTGTCAGTAAAAAGAACACTGTTCTTTTTGTCACATATTTGTGAGACACTAAAGAGATTAAACTTAAGTTCTTTTACAAAGTACACATTATCAAAATCTAATTTACCAGTTTTGATTGTACCTTTGCCTGTGATTTTTCCTCCTTTGGGATTACTCCCAAAGGCAACATATCCTCCATCAATTGCTTCAAATTTGTGGGATAGGACATGTTTCCTGTCATGTGCCTTGAGCATCTACTGTCAACAACTCCTTGATCCTTTAACTCCACCTGTGCATTCCCTGCACATAAAGTAGAAAACCAGTTTCTCTTGGGGACCCAAGCCATTATTGACTTGGATCTGCCTTGTGCATCAACATAATTATATTTCTTTAAAACTATTGATGCACTGCTGTGTCTAGAAACATGATCTAAATCTTTAGCTTTTGGTTTCCATACCCAGCAAGCTGAGGCCTTAACAGCATAAAAATGATCACCCCAAACAGTATCAATCACTGGTTTTGGCTTAGCAGTATTAACTACTGCTTTTGCCTTAACAACATTGACATCTGTATTCCTTTGAATGGGCTTCTTTTCAGTGGAATGTGCTCTTTTTAAAAACTGTGATATTGAATTAGCACCATTCACTGTTCTTTTTGTGGAAGCAGTACTAACTGATCTAGCAGTATTAATCAATACTGCTCGTTTAGAAATATTTTGCTTGGCAGTATTAACTGATACTAAACCAGACCTTATTTGTACTGCTCTTGGAACTATGTTTCTTTTAGCAAAGGGGTGAGATTTTTGAGCAAAACTTTGGTGATTCACCCTCTGAGCATAGTTCCACACACGTTTTTCATAGTAATAACAATTATCTTGCAAATGTTCAAAACTACCACAAACATAACAAGCTTTGTTAAACATCTCAAAGTCACTTCCTATAACCTATGAGACATCATATCATTCGAATTCCTTTGGTTCCCTCTAGGCCTGTTAGTGTGTATCCTAGGTTGCTCAACAGTTCTCCTAGCATTTTGTTCCTGTGAATTAGGTTTAGCAAAATTTATCTTTTCAACACTAGGCCTGACTGTTTTCCTTTCAACCTTAGGTGTAGACTCAACCTGATCCTCATCATCAGACACCCAATATTCAATAATTGGTGCATCAGTATACTTCTTTTCAACTTTAAGCTTTTCCTCATTACTACTCTCACCTACAGGCTTATCAGCAGACTCATTCAAACAAGACAATTCTGGCAAAGGAGGTGCAAATTTTCCTGTAATGGGAGGGGGAACCTCATTATAGCCTATGCCACTACCTTTCCTCATAAGTTGGCGCTCTATTATCTTGTTAACACCTTCAGATGCATGTTCAAGCCTATTCACTTTAATTTTAATGCCCTCTTTTTCTTGTTGAACTACATCATTTTCTTTTTGAGTCTGTTCTAGTCTCTTAGTAAGCTCTTTAATAACGTTTTCTTTGACATAAAGTTTACTTTCTAAAACATTAACCTTCTCTACATACTCAGTCTCATTCTACTAAAGAATTCAAGTCTTTGCTCAACAGACTTTAAACCTACTTTATAGCCAATATTTTCTAACTCAGACTTCTTTAAATCTTCCATTAATTTTTCATTCCTAGCCTTAAGCAACTCAACAGTATCTAAACAAGATTTATAAGAACAACCAGAATCATTAGATACCTTAGAGTCAGAACTTGATGAAGAAGAATAAGCCATGAGTGCAAAGTTTGGTCCTTCTGCTGCTTGGTCACTCCAATCATATCCACCCAAACCATCACAAGACACCAAAGCTGTGGAATTTGTAGGTTCCACAGACATAGTTTTCCTTGAGCTTTCTCCATTCTTGTAGTCTTGGCTCCTTGGTGCCCTGCATTCTCTTGCAAAGTGTCCCTTTCTATGACAGTTGTAGCATTCTACCTTTGACTTATCAAACCCCATGTTGTCATTCCCATTGACTTTGAGCTGCCTTCCTGTACTCTTCAAGAATCTCCTTGCCCTCATTGTCAACATAGCCATCTGCCACTTCAAGTCCATCTCTTCAAGATCATCTGGATGAATATGTTCCAAGTCCTCATGTACAATCTGAGAACTATTAGATTGACCAGCCAAGAAAGCATAGATAACAGCATCACTCAAGTTGTCAAAGTTTGTAGAACTAGCAGCATTAACTTGAGTGCCAGCAGTAGTAACTCCATGAGCAGTTTTAACTGCTTCACTAGTGCTGCCAGGACTGTTATTGGAGGAGGACAAAAAAGCCAAGTTTTGTGAGCTTGAGGATGAGCTAGATGACCCTTTGACTTCAGGTTCATATACTTTAAGATTGTTGTAAAGGTCATCCATACTCATTGTGTTTAGATCATCCTTATTTCTCCACACCACAGTATGTGTATGCCACTCTGGTGACAAGCTTCCTAGAAACTTCTGATTTATATCTTCTTGGGGAATTTTTTCTCTCAAAAGTGCTAATTGACTGACAAGCTTCTGAAGTCTTTCAAATGTCTGATCAAGATTCTCATAACTTGAAGCAGCAAAGTTATCATATTGTTGCTTCAAAAGATTCTTCCTTGTCTTCTTAGTAGCAGCATTCCCTCCAAATCTCTTCTCAATAGCTGCTAACAAAGACTCAGCATCCTCGATAGAATTAAAAGTCAACTGATGTTCATTAGGAATGCCCATCATGAGAGTACTTCTTGCCTTTACCTCCAATCTTCTTTGTGCCTTGTCTTCAGCAGTTTTGATAGGTGAAATAGTCACAATGCCAGCATCAGATGTTTCAGTTTTTGGTAAGCTATCACCAATCTCTATGACCTCTGTTAGGTCTCATGTTTATCACACAAGGTTACTTGATTGTAGAGAGAGAATGTTAGAGAGAGAAAGAGAGGTAAGTTAAGAATAATAGTAATGACAAAAAGAATAACATTAACCAACAACCCTTCCCTTCAACGGGAGGGGTATTTATAGATTCTTACATAAGTTTGGGCATTGCCCTAAATAACATAAACATAAAAGGCCACGGCCCATGGGCCTTCTACACAGGTCGTACATTACTAACAAACCTAAAGGCCTATGCAACCTATTACATAATATGATTAATACTTGATAATCTAAGACGTGTTCCCAACAATCTCCCTCTAAGTATTGGTCATCAAGGTTGCTTGACATCATCTTTGCTTCTTTGGCTTCGACGTCATTTGGATCTTTGTTCTTTGTTCTTGATAAAGTGATATGGTAAGGATCTGCCTTCCACCAACATTCTTTAATTCTGGTTTCTTTGCGTCTTTTCCACCATGCTCATATGTCTTCTGACTTTTGTTCTTCATGTATCAAGTAATTCTTACTTCATAAGCTTCAATATTTCACTTGTGAAATTTTGTTCTGCTTGATCTTTGACTTCTCATCAGCATATGAGCATAATGAAATGGTGGTAGTGGAACTTCCGGTCTCCATGATTTCCTGCAGGTAAACAGTTAGCAATAAATCATCCGGCACTTACAGATTCGGACTTCGAGATCGTCAACAGCATAGTGTGAAGACTTTCTCTAATCTTACCCAAGGTCGTTCCTGAACTAGAAGATACACCGAAATGTATTAATGATTCAGATGAGTCGCTGAAGTATACCGAAGTATCACTCCACGACTGTAGATCGTTTGGAACCACTAAGCGTAATCCACAAGGGATTACCGAAGTGACCTGCTGTCAGGGTTGTTTGATGTTGACCCTGGCAGGATTTCCATTCAATCACTGAGAATCACAATATGTAAATTCTCTCATTAATGTTCTCGGCAGATTACTAAGACCTGCGTAGGACACTCTTATAATTCACAACTGGTGTTCCTTTTGTTGAACGAACAGTGTAACAAAGCTAAGTGTTCCTAAGAGATCTTTGATGTATCTCGTGGCTCTAGACTCAATCAAGTGCTTATATTTGGGTTGTCGGAGGCATGGAGCAGAGTGCCTCCTTTTCAATATCAACACATCTCGGAGTGAGAGGTCGATAGATAATGAAGGGTTCTCCGTGAGAAATGAAACAAGTGTCTTTTGAGAGACACCTGAGTGGCTAGAAGGTTTAGTGCAGTGCGTCACTGGGTCTATGACGGCTTAATCTTCAATACCGGTGTTACCGTAGTAATAACCAGTAGCATATGTATTGAACCCTGTGTCTACCCTAAGGTTGATCATATGGAGGGCTATTTCTTTTCACCTTTTTCTTTACTTTTCTTTTTCATTCTTCAACCCCTTCTTTCTCCCTTCATTTCTTTACTCATTTTTTCATCATACCTAGGACTTTTCTAGTACTAAACTATTGGTATTGTCCTTGGGTAGATCCCTCCGGCTCTGGCGGATCATAGGACAGTTTTTCCTAACCTTAGTCACCTTATTTCTCCATGACTATCCTATTGTTAACATATTTTATTAACACTTTGAGAGTTTTGAGATTTTCAGAAATACTCCCCCTTAACATGTGCTCATAAGTACTAAGGTAAATTTGAACATGTCGGGTAGAGTTAACACTTTTTGAATTGATTGATTTTCAATGAACATGATCGTTGCGAGACACGTTTACATCACTAGTAAAACTAGCTTGAAATTATTACCCGTCCAGATCATATTCACGAAAAATCTCTCGAAATCAGTACATTCTGCTCAGACACGTCCTTTGCGAGACCCGTTTACATCACCGGATAAACCGGCTTGAAATTATTACCCGTCCAGGACATGTCTTTTCGATTACTAACTTTTGATATCGTCAATTCGAGGTTCAATTCTGAGTCGAGCTCATACAAGATTTCAACTTTTTATTACCATATTTAAATCACATCTTTATTCTCCCCCACAAAAATAGCCTATTCATGTTGTTTTTGTTAAACTTTCGATTAAAATATGCTTTTTAAGGTTTACGGAAAGAATTTCAAAAACTTTTTGTAGTTTTAGAACAAAGATTATGTTTTACAAGTACTCCCCCTCAACAAGGGAATACTCGTTCTTTTGAGCAGAATTTTGAAAAACTTTAAAAATTCTGGTCAATTCTACTCAAAAGTAAGAAGCTTTCGCTCCTTATATTAGATTGAGGCACTTAAGCATACCTCAGGGTCCTTTCTTTACAATAACGGGTTGTGCACTGTGATGTGTGCACAAGCCATAGTCATATTAAACAAATGATGAAATAATGACAAAACTATAGACCAATGATACCATAGATTACTCAGGACGGTGGAAAGTGAGAATGTTAGGAATTCTTGCTCGTCCACCCACGTAACTTTCTAATCTCCTCATCTGTACCCGAAACTGAAGCCGTCGATCAATGCGGTCCATGAATTTTACGGCTTGCTTCACATCGTTCTTCTTCCACGTCATATGCCTCAACCACCCCTGCTTCCTCTCGTGTTTATGGTTATCCAGAATATTAGCAAGTTCAGACTTTACATGGATCAAAGTTTCATCGCTGAATTTGTGGATATCTTGATACCTCATGAACTGCGAAGTGCTTCTTCTGACATACACTACTCCAAATGGTCTGTCACCGAAGGTGTATGGACGCTTTTCTGTTATCCCTGGAGGTCTGATATCTGGCTGGAGTAAGTTCAACTTCGTCTGATAGCTCTCCGCCCCAAGATGAACGTCTTCAACTCTTGTTCGGATCACAATGTTGCGAATGTAGAGCAGAACAGAGTTGATGATGTCGTATTGGAGACGACCGGGAAGGTGCTCAAGTTTCCCTTGAACTTTGAGTAGATACATGTCCTCAATATCATTTATGTTCAGGTAGGGATAATCAGCTTCGTTGAACGTGTATTCTTGGTTATCTTGCCTCCTCACAGTGATCTTTGTCAGAAAATTGTACCCATACTTTGATTTTGTTTCGGCGCTCGTGATGGAAAGAATCCTACTCTTCTGATAAACCTTAGTCTTCGAAGTGAAAGTAAGCTTCCATATGTAAAACCATTTCTTCATATCAGGCCAGTGATAGATCCCAAGGATAACTTCATCGTTGTATGTCTCAATTGAGTTGACGAACAATTCGCTGATCTGTTCTTCAAATCCTTCTAGTGCATACGAGGCCGCCTGAAATTTTGTGAGGGATGTAGCTGTAACACCCCGTGCCCGCTTAGACAAAAAACTTAAACTTTTACGCGGAAATACTTGAACTAAAACGGACATCTGGTCACTCTTTGGCCCATTTATAAAAATCTATAAACTTTTAGACTTTAAGACTAATTTTAAATGAAACTAGACTCAATTACCTTCAAAACGATAGGTGGCACGACCCGTGACGACTTACGGATTAAAAGATACGATTTTTAGAAAATTACCAAATCTGGACTGTTGGATAGATGCGCCGTATCCCAAAAATAGATACGCCGTATCTACCCAAAACCGAAATTTGGGTTTGGATAGATGCGCCGTATCCAAAAAAGAGATGCGCCGTATCTACCCATCTGAGATACTGTTCATCAGAAGGCCCTTTTTTCCAAAATCCCCGGCCGGAAACCCGACCTCCCGAACTCGAAACTCAACCAAACTTTCCAGATTTTGTTACTATATATATGGGCTCATTTCCATCCAAAAACATTTACCATTTGACTCTCAGAAGACGTACTTCCACAATCACGGGTTTTACACCAAAAACCCGTTATGACCCATTTCATGACATATGCTACATAAGACTTCCATAACACCTCAAACTTGACCAAAATCATATATTAAACATATCAAACATGTTTCCATACATACTTGACCCATGAACAACCCAAAATGGGTACTTTTACGCATTAGCCAAACACCCCTTTAACTTAACCCATAAACATATAAAACATACTTTAACCTCCCAAATGACTACCAAATCGTTAGGACAACCTTGACATACATTTTGCCACTTGACTACACTTTACAAAACATGAAAAGACCAACGGGGTACAAACTTACACATGAGCTCGGTATACTACCTAAGCCCCTAACTAAACACTACCTTTAATCTTGCTAATCCAATTCCTTAATCCACATATCCAAGCCTCCCATATAAACATAGCCAACCTACAAAAGGGGTATACAACTAAACCGTAAGCACAAAGGCTTAGTAAGTAAAACGACCATAACATACAATTATACTTCAAACCACATAATGCATCATATACATAAAATACTTACATCAAGGCTCACTACTCAAATCTCAACTAGCACATAACATCAACATATCTATAGCATCATCTCATCACATAAGTCATAAACATGGCATCACATAGGCATAACCCAAGCTCATCTTCTCAACATAAACATACATAACACATAATGATAGAAATCCATATAACTTATGCTATCATCATTTTACTTACCTCAAACCAAGCTACATAACATCAAGAACATCATCATCATCATATCCTCCCATCATCATCATCACCATCCTTCATAAATAATAAAACCTAAGAACATAACAATGAATAACATAACAAGGGTTATCAAAACCCATCAAAACATAATCATCTTGCTAACCAAATCATCATATGATCATACCCATATCATATGATGATTTCCCACTTAAATCACTAACTTGAGAGGGATTACTTACTTGATAATCAAAGCTAAGAAGGATCATAAACATGGGTCCTTCATCTTCTTCATTAAAAGCCATCACCTAGCTCTATCTTTCCCTCCTTTCCTTATCTAAAAACCGGACCACAAGGACTCAAGAATGATATGGAGAAATCTAGATTCTCCTGGATTTATTTAGTTACAATACAAGTTTGGCCCTTTGGCAAGAATGGCACCTCAAGTCCTATTCTTTCTATTTTGGCCACACTAACTTATAACACATGTTTAACACTTGGCAACTTAAGCCCTTATAGTTACTCAACACCTTTTATATGACTACATAGTCATGCTTTGACTATTAAATGGCTATCGGGTTTGACTAAAAATTTATATTTGTTGACTAGCCAATCGCATAAGGCCCTTATCTATTGTCATCTAGGGTGGGGTCCCAACACCCGGGAAACGGGTCTAACAATTCTACCCCCTTATTTAGATTTCGTCCCCGAAATCTCTCATCTATTACTATCCAAAACCAATTCATGACATATACACGCCCTTATTCTCATGCTTTCTAAACCGATTCCTTGCAACGATCTAAATGATCGTGCAAATTCTAAACTTACTATACATGATTATAACTCATAATTCATTAAAAGCACATTTCTCATCACAAACTTATCTAAAATTTTCCACGATTGACGACTAGTCATATGAAAAATTCTACTATTTTGACTTTATATTAGTCAAACTTCATCACTATTTCACATTATACACCCCTGCACTAACATGACATAACATCATTTACCGGCCAATTTCGCATTTCACATAGTACTAACACATATCAATATCAAAAACCGGCAATTTATCTCAAAATATACAAGGTACCATACAAACGGCACCTTCAAAAATCTATCACACACAACACTTAAGCAAACTTTCTTATCAAATTTCTGGAAATGCTCACAAATTGACTTATCAAATTAAAACCTAATTCAATTTAGACGTCTAACTTAAGGTTTCACACATTACCTTAACGCCACTATAAGTTTTATTCGTATTTATCTTTTCTTATGATGTCTAACCGGTTTTAGTTTTCACTATCTCATATCACTATCCGTACTCATGTCATATTGGTCACACATAAGTCCACTCATTTATAACTCTTTATTTACATAAAAAGGCGTCCCAATCTATGTAAACAATGAATTATAAACTTATGGTTCGGCGATTTACAATTTTTCATTTAAATGAAAAGGCGTCCCAATCCATTTAAATTAAGAAACCATAAACCGTCCTACTTATATGCTTCCAACATAACATTTGTACATACTTTACTTTCCATATTTACTAGCCTTGGATCCAATCTCACTAACTTTCATCCATGCCATAAAGGCAAGCTATCACCATGACATAAAGACATCTTAACATCATGCCATAAAGGCATCTTAACATCCATGCCCGAAGGCAAGCTAACATCCATGCCCTAAGGCAAGCTGGGCTATCCCGAAGGATACCATCTTTAACATTCATCCCGAAGGATCTTTAACACATGCCAAGGATGTAGGCAAACCATGCCGGTGAAGGCAAGCTAACAATCATGCCATAAAAGGCAACTATACATCATGCCGTAAAAGGCAAGCTAGGCCATCTCAAAGGATGCCAAAACTAGAGCATTGGATCCAAGCTATATCTGTCTTATCATCTTTACTCACTTTATCTTTCATGAACTTCTATAATTAGGCACACGCTATCATTTATTAAATTTTCATTGCCTTACGCAATCTCAACATTCACTATCACGCTTTCTGTCATCTAGGCAAGTTTATATATAACTCTTGCACATTTATTATGTTTGTATTTTCACAATGCAACTTATCTTTCATCCGTCAACCCCAAGTTGACTCATACACTAACTATGTGCCATTTTTATTTAGACAAGTTCTATATATAAGTAATTGCTTGTCTATTACAATTTACACATCTCCACGTGTTCTTTCAACACACTCTTACTAATACCCGTCAACCCCTTGTTGACTATATTCTCTCAACTTACACTATCACTTCATTTAGTATATCCAACTCACACACATAAACCTTACATAGGTTTATTCTATAACACTTTCGCAAATCTCATCATACACATTTCAATATATAGATTAGCATGATTATATACGTGTTTTACAATTCTTTCTAGCACGCTTCAAGTCACTTATGACTTCTAGCACAATCGGCATCTCATTCATCACTTCTATTCCTTTATTACTAACACGTTTTAATTATCATGTTTTATATGCACATGATCTCATCACGTCTTAACTATACTCTTTAACTTTCTCATTTTAGTTAGCATATAAAAATTTCATGCCCTCAAGCATCTATTCGTTATTATAACAATCATGTCTTTCTTTATCATCAAGCTACAAACATATTTCATTCTTTACTTCTTACTTATCTAAATCTTTTTAAGAATTTATGCTTTTCAAATAATTAACACGCTTCTTAACTCTTCTCACATATCAATATTTTCTTTTTAGCTTTACCGACCACAACTAGGTTACACATAACATGCATTCCAATGCATCTATCTCATCTCATACACTTCTACGTAATCATGCTCTCAAGCATTTCACATAAAACTTAAACATACCATAACTTACCATAGACTTATCATCGCATAAACGACGACACTTAACATCATATAAGCAATCATATCATAACGCTTAACACTTATCCAACAAGTGTTAAAACATTCATATCAAAATCAAAGCATAAAGTCTATGGCTCATATATCACATTGCATAAACCATCCATGTCTAAGCATCATCACATTGACTGGCAATAACTACCAATCTACCTTATAACTAAGGCATCATGGAACTATAATTCACTTACTAATCCCGTCTCTAATACCACTTAGCCTTGCTACCCGCATTCCATCACTATACCTCTATCATACATTCACATATCGCAATACAATCCCCGACACCAACCAAGGTGCACGGCTATCTAGTCATATAAACATTTCAAGTCCTCAACGGACTTACATCACATAATCACAATATCAACACTGGCACCAACCGAGTTGCTCGGCCAACTAATGATCTAAACATCTCAAGTCCCCATGGACTTGCATCTCATACTTAACAACACTATAACAAGCATACATCACTTATCATCAAAAGGCTCACTAACATAAAACATATTCCGTCTAACACTTAGCAATTAGTTTCCGCGCAATCTAACACTTACGTCAAATGTTTCTACGAGTGGTTTAAGACTAGGCAACCTAAAGGAAACCTAATTCACTTAAACCGAAGCTTTGATACCAATTTGTTACACCCCGTGCCCGCTTAGACAAAAAAACTTAAACTTTTACGCGGAAATACTTGAATTAAAACGGATATCTGGTCACTCTTTGGCCCATTTATAAAAATATATAAACTTTCAGACTTTAAGACTAATTTTAAATGAAACTAAACTCAATTACCTTCAAAACGATAGGTGGCACGACCCGTGATGACTTACGGATTAAAAGATACGATTTTTAGAAAATTACCAAATCTGGACTGTTGGATAGATGCGCCGTATCCCAAAAATAGATGCGCCGTATCTACCCAAAACCGAAATTTGGGTTTGGATAGATGCGCCGTATCCCAAAAAGAGATGCGCCGTATCTACCCATCTGAGATACTGTTCATCAGAAGGCCCTTTTTTCCAAAATCCCCGGCCGGAAACCCGACCTCCCGAACTCGAAACTCAACCAAACTTTCCAGATTTTGTTACTATATATATGGGCTCATTTCCATCCAAAAACATTTACCATTTGACTCTCAGAAGACGTACTTCCACAATCACGGGTTTTACACCAAAAACCCGTTATGACCCATTTCATGACATATGCTACATAAGACTTCCATAACACCTCAAACTTGACCAAAATCATATATTAAACATATCAAACATGTTTCCATACATACTTGACCCATGAACAACCCAAAATGGGTACTTTTACGCATTAGCCAAACACCCCTTTAACTTAACCCATAAACATATAAAACATACTTTAACCTCCCAAATGACTACCAAATCGTTAGGACAACCTTGACATACATTTTGCCACTTTACTACACTTTACAAAACATGAAAAGACCAACGGGGGTACAAACTTACACATGAGCTCGGTATACTACCTAAGCCCCTAACTAAACACTACCTTTAATCTTGCTAATCCAATTCCTTAATCCACATATCCAAGCCTCCCATATAAACATAGCCAACCTACAAAAGGGGTATACAACTAAACCGTAAGCACAAAGGCTTAGTAAGTAAAACGACCATAACATACAATTATACTTCAAACCACATAATGCATCATATACATAAAATACTTACATCAAGGCTCACTACTCAAATCTCAACTAGCACATAACATCAACATATCCATAGCATCATCTCATCACATAAGCCATAAACATGGCATCACATAGGCATAACCCAAGCTCATCTTCTCAACATAAACATACATAACACATAATGATAGAAATCCATATAACTTATGCTATCATCATTTTACTTACCTCAAACCAAGCTACATAACATCAAGAACATCATCATCATCATATCCTCCCATCATCATCATCACCATCCTTCATAAATAATAAAACCTAAGAACATAACAATGAATAACATAACAAGGGTTATCAAAACCCATCAAAACATAATCATCTTGCTAACCAAATCATCATATGATCATACCCATATCATATGATGATTTCCCACTTAAATCACTAACTTGAGAGGGATTACTTACTTGATAATCAAAGCTAAGAAGGATCATAAACATGGGTCCTTCATCTTCTTCATTAAAAGCCATCACCTAGCTCTATCTTTCCCTCATTTCCTTATCTAAAAACCGGACCACAAGGACTCAAGAATGATATGGAGAAATCTAGATTCTCCTGGATTTATTTAGTTACAATACAAGTTTGGCCCTTTGGCAAGAATGGCACCTCAAGTCCTATTCTTTCTATTTTGGCCACACTAACTTATAACACATGTTTAACACTTGGCAACTTAAGCCCTTATAGTTACTCAACACCTTTTATATGACTACATAGTCATACTTTGACTATTAAATGGCTATCGGGTTTGACTAAAAATTTATATTTGTTGACTAGCCAATCGCATAAGGCCCTTATCTATTTTCATCTAGGGTGGGGTCCCAACACCCGGGAAACGGGTCTAACATTTTGTGAGGGATGTAGCGTAGCGTTTCTCTAGATTGGTGTTGCCGTATGGTATGTGCTTAATCACATACCTTTGTTTGACCAAATCCGGACCCAAATAGACCAAAAACTAACCATAAATGCCAAAGATATTGTGTTTTTGTGTTTGTTTCTATGCAGGTACGGATATCATGAAATAGGGACAAAATCAAGAGAAACCGGCAATACCGAGCACGAGATTTGGAAGAGTGAATAAAAGCCGAAGCCGGGGAAGCAATTTGCGACATTAGATCAAGATATGCTCAAAAAGTCAAAATCAATCCTCAAGTTTCATCAAATGACAAAAGTAGCCCTTGCATAATACTTTTGAAAAATTGCAGAAGAGGTCCCTGAAGTTTCAGAATTTACACTATTGGTCCTTGTCAAATTTACTTCTTAAAAATCCTATACTAAAAACACCAACCGGATCATTTGTTCTTATTATAATCACCCAATCCAATACATAAACCCAAAGCCCACAACACACCCACCAGCCCACCTTCTAATTAAAAAACTCATACCCGATCCAATCCCTATTACCCGGTCAAAAACATTTATTAATCCCAGTCAATAAAATTAACCCGCCACCCAAATCCCCCAACATTTACTGTTTCATGAACCCTAAAACCCAATCCCCTAAAATTACCACAATTAAGGGTATATTCGTACTTCACATACGCTTCTAGAAGGACTGACATGGTCTGACAACACCAGGGATTGCCAGTATGGACAAACGAAGCAACCTCATTGGTTGAAACACATCATTGAGCAAAATCAAGGGTTGAGATGAATGATGATGACAAGATGGTGAAATGAAGGGCTGAGATTAGTGGGATGAAACCCTAGCTCCCTCAGCTTAAGGCTATAAATAGCCTTTTTCATTCACGATTTGGAGTGGTTAGGTTTTAGGATTTAGGAGTAGGATAATGTAGGTAGAATTTAATGCTTATAGTGCTTATTTGTATTTTTCTCTTCCGTCTTCAAATCATTTGTACTCAATTTAATATTTTAATGAAAGTCAAATTTAGTCAACATCACTGTTCATCTGCTTATTAGCTTATTCTGGTACTATTCTTCTCTTTTAGTCTTATTTGATCTTATAATGTTATTATTTGGTCAGTTTGATAGTGGTATAGCTTAAAATGCATTTTTCCCTTTTATAAGCTTAAAAAACAGTCAAGTAGCTTGTAGCTTTTTAAGTGCTTATTTTCCAATTAGAATTTGCTTATTAGTGGGTTAATCAATTAGATAAGCAGTATGAATTGATATCTCAGCTTTATTTGGTGACTTGTAGTGTAAAAGTGCAAAATCAGATTTTATAGGTGTGTTTGGGATTGGGATTGAATGATGCTGTGAGATAAAACTCATTCACTGTTCATGTGCCTATTAGATTGGTTTTGATTTAGATTAATTAAGGCTAGTTAAGCTGAATTTGTTAGGATTTAAGTGGATTTAAGGCCTTTTGAAGTTTTTGATTGATAAGTGAAATTGTAGGATTAGGACTGCTCTTATAAGCTCTCTATAAGCTCACCTTAATTTGTCTATCATTTTTTGGTACACTTATGTTCAAACTAGTGCTTTAAGTGAGAATCTAATAGTAGGATAGGTAATACTGAGTATCAAAAGAGTTAGGACCTAAAAACTTCAACTGCTACATCAGAGTCTTTAGTGCAGGCCTGCTACATAAGCCTGCTCAACTCAGCTACTTATTTGATTTACATCTACTTATTCCCTTGTCATTATTGCCTGAAATTTGGTTTGGAAGAAGTCAGTAGTACTAGCTTTTAGGTTCTGAGTCTGGATTTCTTGGTTCAGCTTATTAAATAGCTTATTTTCACTCTGCAAATGGCTCCCATTGGACTGATTCAGGCCTGCAAACTATTTTGTCCCCATATGCATCTGTACTTGGATCAAATTGAGCAATTGATTGTTAGAAATTGGGCATTTTGAGTTTATAAATAGATTTTGGTATAAGCTTTCTGCATCTGCTTTTGGTTTGCTCAAATTAGCTTTTACCTTGCTGCTAGATCAACTTAAAGTCTCCTGTTGACTCATTTGTTCTTGCCATTAACTAGTTTCTGCACAATCTGCTTATTTGCTTATTCTGAGTGATTCTCTAGTCTGATTAAGTTGATTTAAGCTTCTATTGGTGTTTTAAACTATACTTGATCTTTTGGCAACTTTTGGAACTGTAGTGCTTATTCTAGGGCTTATTTCAAACTGCTTATTCCCCAATTCAGCTTATTTAGGTTTAGCCAAGTTCCCATTTCATTTTTCTTAGATTCTTAATATTATTTAAGATTTTTCTGCAAAGTTTCAGATTTTTCCTTCAAGTTTTACTATTTTTAATCATTTAAATAGTTTAAATCAGTTTTAAATTCATAATAAAATAAAAATCAAAAAAACATAATTCTTTTTCCTAAAAATTTCTTTTATCATTTAGAATGTAGGAAAATTGTTTTCATGCCCGTATGATTAGTATTGCTCTAATTTCATTTTTATAGTTGCGCTAATACGTAGTTTTTTATTTATTCGCGCATTTTTAGGATTTCCCTTACGTTTGCCTTAGAATAGAATTTTCCCTTGCCTTATTTACTGCTTTTAGTTTATGTTTCATCATTTTAGTTTTAAAATCATTATCACTCACTTTTATTCACCATTCACTGCGCGATTCACGATCCCGAAATCACTAATTCCATTCAATTTTCGTCGGGACAACGAACTTCGGGTTTTCACATTATTTACCTTTTGTGAATCTCCCTTGATCTATAATTGTACAATCAATTTTTGGCGCCGCTGCCGGGGAGGGTTGAAGTGAATTCGTGATTCCGTTTTTCGATTCGTGTTTTGAAGACCCTTCCTCGTGAAGTTTTCGCTTTCATTTGTAAATATTTTTCTTAATATAAAAACCCCAAAAAGATTTTCTCTTCAAAATTTATTTTCCTTTTTCTTTTGTGATTTTCCATGTTTAAAAATCCAAAAATATTCTTCTTAATCCTCTTATACGTTTGATTCTTTATCTCTATCCCTCTATCCGTTTAATTCCTCTTCTCTATGTCTTCATCTTACCATTATGGTTGTCTATGGTGTGGAGGTCCTCATAATGGTGGGAATTGTCCCGGTTGTAGCATGGTGGAATCGGGAAACGGGTTTGTCTATGACCAAAATCCTTATTCTTACCATGAAACACCCGAGTATTTCAACCAGCCACCACACCATGAGATGGAAACATATTCTTGTGAACATTGTGGAGGTCCACACCCGAGTTTTGATTGTCAAGCAAGGAATACGTTTGTCTATGAACAAGTTCCATTTAATCAAAACTTCGGGTATGACCATTATCCACATAAGTCACCGAATCAGTCACAACAATCATATTGTTGTAAGTACTGTGGAGGTCCTCACTATAACTCTGATTGTCAAACGAGGAATCCGCTTGTCTATGAGCGTGGTCCTTGTAACAATTATGATTATTCTTATCATGACCAACCTCCACAGTATGAAATGATTCAAACACCACCTCAGCCAATCAATCCAGAAATTCTCCGTGATTTTCAAAATGCACTAAATGATCTTAAAGAATCTCTTAGTAAAAGACTTCCCCATGAAGAACCTCGTCAGAAAACTTATGAAGAACTTCTAGCTGAAGAACAAGCAGCTAGAGTAAGCTCCCAATATCGTCAAACTTTTGTTTACGATGACGACGATGATGAGGATTCTATGTGGGGAGTTTGTGAGAGTTTGTCAGCTGCAGCCACTCCCGTCCAGCAGAAGCTTTGCAGTAGTTCACCAGTTGCTGTCACACCCGTTGAAAAGCAGGAAGATACAAGAACTATGGGTGAATTATTAGAAGAAGAGCGGAGGCAAGTTATAAGAGCTCTATATGCTATGCATAAGATCGGCAACGATCATGACGAGGAGTGTGCCCCTGCAGATCTTCAAATATCAGATGAACTTCCGAGTGGCAATCCCACTCCGCCTATCATTTCCGACTCTTCCCCTTCCCTCACTCCGTCTGAGGGAAGTGATCATCTATTGGAAGAGATCGATGCTTGTCTTAAAGATAAATCAATTTCGCCAAAAATTGATGATTCTTGTCTTGATCCGGAGGGAGATATGCTTTTACTTGAAAGATTATTAAACCAAGAACCATCTCTTTCTCTCCCTCCGAAGGAAGTTGAAATCAATCCACCAAAGAAATTTGATGACCTTGTTCCCGAAACCTTCAAAATAACTATCACCAACCCTCTATTTGAGTTCGAATCAGAGTTTACTTTGATTTCTGATAATCTAATCTTTGATATTCATATGGAGGAGAGTGATGAGTCCATGACGGAACATGAGCTCACAGATTCTCATCATATGATTGATTCTCTTCATGAGGAGTTCTCAGATGAACTCGCTCCTATCATATCTCCTCCAGAGTATGATTACTTTGCTTTTGATGAAGATCCTGACCCGAGGGGAGATGTACTCTATCCTAAGAGTTTGCTTGTCGATGATATCATCCCGACCCTCCCTCCCGAGGTTTTTGTTGATGATAACCATAAGAGCTTCAATGATGATATTCAAAATAAGGAAAATGGTAATTTTGAGGATGAAGAATGGATCTTCATTGTGATAAAGATCCTTCTCCTTTTCTTCACCTATCCGGTGACTTCTCTTCTTCTTCACTCCTTCGGGAGTGAAGACACCATCTTTGACCCCGGCATCTCTCCTTCTTTTAAGCCGTGGGTATCTCGTCGGAGTGGAACTTTCATATGCTTCAATGTTTATCCAAACATCTTGAATGAAAGTCCGATGGAGATTATCTTTTCCACTTGCTTCCCCAAGAACAAATAAATTCGGGGCGAGTCTAAGCTATGCGACTCGATAAAAAACAAGCGCTTCGTGGGAGGCACCCCATGCTTATCCATCTATCTTCTTTCTTATTTCTAATAAGTGACGTGAGGAGGGCTACCTCTTCCATTTCTTGTGTTTCGTGGTTGTTTATGTGTGTCCAGGATTTGCCCGAATAATGAAGACTCTCGTGCTCGTGGTTTGCTTCTCTCCACTCGAGTTTCATCATTCGTTGCTTATCCGATATCCTTAATCTTATCGTTTTACATTTATCTTTGGCATTATTAATAAACGGCCTTAGGTTTATGTAGGAGAACCCTTACCTTTAAGACATTGAGGACAATGTCTCATTTTAGTCTGGGGGGGGGGGGGGGTGATCTTTCGATTTGATTTTTGCCTTGCATTTTTTGCCGTTTACTCTCGCAACCCCGTTTTTCCTCCAAAAAATGAAAAAAAATAAAGAAAAATGAGAAAATTTTTAAAATTTTTGTAAAAATATAATAAATTTTGACATTTTGTTGACTTTCCGCTGGTGAGAGTAGGAATAAAATTCTGACTTGATCGGGCGTGTTGAGCCCTAGCTTGTTCCCTTAACCATTTATAATCTATAAGCTCGTGCTAGTCTTTTATACAAGGAGCTATAAAATGCGAATTCTTTTTAAGAGTTTGCAAGTTCCCGTATCGACTTTATATATGCATGGCTTGATTATAAGGCTAAGCATTCGCGGATCTTATTATTTAAGATTTTAAATTTGCGAAGAACGAGAAATGATAGAGTTGTTTATAAGTTAGATTGCTAAACGTGGAGTAGTTGGATCTCTTTAGAGCTCATTGAAGTTAATTGTGGCTTCTTGTTCCCATAAGCTTGTTTCACCCAATAATAGTAATCTAGGAATAATTAAAGGTATTTTGGTTTTGGCGATAATTAGTTTTTACTCCTTCCTTAGAAAATCCTTGCTTATGAAAGTTGGGTACACATCAAGGTACTGCCAGTGTTACGGTGTAATAGGCAACTGATTCCTGATAGTACGTGCTATTGTCTCTATTGCTATAAAAGCCGTAGGACTCGGGATTTGGCAAAATATATAATGAATAATGAATAATAATAATAATAAATAATTCAAAGCCGATAAAAGTTTTCTGTTTCCTGACGGTTCGCTCCCGTTGACTCAGACTTCAAAAAGGCAGAGGAAAAATATCCAAGGTCAAAATAAGACTCCCGATTCTTGACGGTTCGCTGCCGTTGTATAGGTTGTTTAAAAGGCCAAGGATCAATATATGTGCTTAAATAATGTTAAAATTGCCAAATTTCGACTCCGGGGGTGTCCTAATAAAAGCTTCTGTCTCTGGACTCGTAGATGAGTTGTTTCGGTCGTATATAAAAGGGATATCCTCAAAATCGTGTTAAATCAGAGACCTTGATGTGGACCTCATTTTTGTATGCAACGATTTTCGAGGGAAGGTTTGGAAACTACTTAGCATCTAAACTAGGTATCTTTATCGGACTAAAACTTATCGAAACGAGAGTATGAAGAAATTCATTTCTCACCAAAAATAAAATAAATAGAGGAAAATAGGAATTTGGGAACAAGAAGTAATACACAATTAGCTTTTATGGGTAGTGTTGGCAATCTAACTTGTTAATAACAATGATTTCGTTTTTAAGCTTAGCTTGGGGACTCGTGAAAAATCAGGAACGACGAATTTTATTCGTATGGTCACTTCTTTATGAGTCGTGTTTCCTACTCGATGACCCTAAAAGTTATCGTGAGATAATGATTGTCAACAAAGCCGTCACATGACCGTAAATTAGATACTCCAAATCTTTGTTAAAGAAGTATGCCTTGTGTATCTTCGGATTGTGGGCGTGTCCAACGAGGGGTAAAGGTTGAGAATAGTCGTGAAGTTGAAAATTATCAGTCGGATGAGAATCTCGTGCATCATTCCCGTCAACATTCTCTGACATTGCCCTTGCAACTTGTTCCAAATTGTACTCGAACTCCAGGTGTGATGTTGTTGCTGTCTTGAACTCAGAGAACACTACTTTATGAACTTTGATGATGTCAGATAGTTGTAAGTGCTGAACCTTCGTCACTTTCTTTAGTCGCTTCGTAAAGTCCACAATAGAACCTTCAGCAAGTGCAGCATCTTCTGGTGCATCAGGGTATGCATCCACCATCTTTTCAAACCATGTGTATTGTGCAGCAACTGGGTTGACCCATTCGGGAGCAGGCCTCAGAGGTGCATCAACTGGTGGTGCAGGAACATTTGCAGTCTTTGGGGGAGCAGTATCAGTGTCAGCTTGTTCCATGGTGATGTCGTCATGTGGTTCGGTTTCATCAAAATCACCCGTCTCTTGAGGTACGAAGTCCTCATTGCCAGTTTGCTGAATAGTAGGGGTAGGTTGTGTTGTAGAAGGGCCCTCCTTTCTTGTGCATTTTTCCCTTTTCTTAGCTTGATCGTCCTTGTCCGGATCATCATGACGACGTTTACTGGGCTTGTCCTTCTTGCATGCCTCGCCATTCTTTTCAGCTTTCCTGATTGAGTTACGCAAGGCCTGACGAAGCTCTTTCTCTTCAGGATCATCAATGACAGCCTCGAGCAACTTTTCTTTGAGATCATCAACAAAAGGCTTGGATGGTAATGTCTGAATTGTAATTGGTGTGGTTTGATGTTGGTTGGCCACAGCCCTATCCAGCTTTCTTTTGACGTATTCTTTTAGAAGACCTGGGAGTGTCTCATAAAGATGCTTGCTGATCTCTTATGGTAGCGTATTGTTGATGTAATGATCTGTTGCTCGCTCAATATCATAAGTTTTGAATTCGTCGATATCATCCTGTGGTGCTGTCACTCGTTTTTGTAATGCTGTGATCTGCTCTTGTAAGGCTTCAAGTTCATTACTGTCAGATTGTTGAACTGTAGGTACTGGTGATGGTGGTGTGGTCTTTGAGGTTTCAACCACTGGTGATGGAATGACAGGTGGGGTAGGAATACTTTCGTTACCTTGGTTATCATCTTGTTGGTTCTCATCATCTTTATCACTTTCTTCATTTATGTCATCCTTTTCTTCACCATTTTCATCATCTGTTGCGTTCTCATCATCTTCACCACTTTCATCATTCTCGTCTTTATCATCATCTTCATCTTTTTTATCTGTATCTTCTTCATCTTCATCCTTGTCCATTTCTTCATCTGATTTGGATTATGAGGATGTGTAAACGAATTGATCGGATTCTGACTTATCCTCAGATTTTGTTGGTGATCTACTTACAGATTTACTGTGTGTGGCTTCAGAATCTTCTTGAGACTGTGACAATGGCTCGTCATCCTTAGGATGTGAAGCTGATCCTTCACCTTTCTACATTCTTTTGAGTTTCTCCTGATCAGCCAGGAATTTAACCCTGCTTTCTTCTGTAGCCCTCTTGAGTTGTTCAATCTCTTCTTCTCTGGTCATGGGTGGTTCAATGGGTTCAAATGATTCGTCTGTCATTTTAATGGATTTTCCCTTGCCTTTGCCCAATCCTTTATCAAGTTTTACTAGTTCTGTCTTGATCTTTACTGGCTTTTTCCTTCGTTCCTCCCTTAGATCTATATGCTCTTCTTCCTCTTCCTCTTCAGAAGATTCATCTCTAAGCTTTAGCTTCTTCTTTAAGGCTTGGGTGATCTTTTTAGTCCTTGTAGAGGCTGTAATGACTGTTTTACCTCTTCCTCTACCTCTGCCTCTGGTTGCCCTAGTACCCTTTACTGTAATCACAACCTTTCCTGCTCTTTCCACTTCATCATACCATACATAGGACTCATATGGCTTCACCGGTTCAGATAACAACTTTGGTGGAATTCTTAAGCCTTGTTTAGTTGTGTTGGTTGCATGAATCCTTACTCTGGTAAGCATGTGATCCATGTTTACTGTATGAGCTTTCTCGTTTGGACGTCTGTCTATCTCTGGATGTCTTGCCATGAAGTGAGAGATGATCAGTTTGGTGAAGCGAGGGAAGGGTACCTTGTAAGCTTTCTTCTGGGCAAACTGTCGAGCTTGGTAAATCATGTCTATCCAGAAGTATTGTACGAAATCCACATGGTAAAGGTTTATAACACCGTGAAAGAACTTAAGGTATTCGAGTCTAGGGTGTTCAATTCTCGTTTCCTTGCCTGTTATGCAGTGGCTAAGGATGGTGAATAAGGTCAACCAGGGTTGTGGAATATGTTTCCTGTCAACCTTAGAGTGAGAGGTAAGTTCTTCGCCTGATTCTCATAGCCAATGTTCTTCAATGTTTTGACTATTTGCTCAAAAGAGGGATCTTTGCGAAATGCACCTTTTGGACCGGACTCTGGTGCAGGAAGATCAAGCACAGCTCGAAGAGTGTTAACATTGAATTTGATTCTCTTGTCATCAATGGTTATTGCCATCGTCTTGGTATCTCTGGTGATAAATAACTTGTGCCAGAACTGGTTAATATAAACTTCTGGTACACTTGCTGACTTAGTCATAACAGGAATGACAAAATGTCTCTTGAGAATCTCCACCATTATCTGGCACGATTGATGACATGGTAATATCTCGAAATCCACTCTTGAGTTGGAATTACTAATCTTGCGTTCATCTCCTTCTGGGATCATATCCTCTCTAGCAACGGATGTATGAGACATGATTATCCTGTATAGCACAAACACAAACAACAACACATAATAGAAAGTGTATATATATATGTTAGTGTGAGTGACATATTACATGATCTTAATCTAACTAATATGATGTATCACTTAGAAAGACATAATCATAAATAACATGCACATATCAAACAGGCAACCATGTTTTGCATACAATCATATTAAAGCAAACCTCATTTTTCCTTCTCCTGAACTTTTAAAAAATTATCTAAGTCTGAAAAAAGTTGGTTACTTGGAAAAATTGAGTTACTCGGAGGAATATATGTGAAATTGATCCTTAATCGGAGGATTTTAGACAAAACTGAAAATATCTAGTCTAACTCGGAGACTACATGTTTCCTTACTCGAAAACGTTTAAACATCCTCCTGACTCGGAGATAATCAACTTGATCGAAAATCTGATGAACTTTGGTTACTCGGAAACGTTTATATTGCTTACTCGGAAAAACTTAAGATCTTGAGTTACTCGGAGAAGTTAAAGTTTTATTACTCGGAAAGTCTGATATTCTAAAGTTGCTCGGAGACAAAATTACTTACTCGGAAAATTTTATAAAATTTCTCAAAGTAGGAGGATTACAACCCTTTACTCGGAGGATTTCATAAAAAATTCTAAGTAACTAAGTTTATTCTCCTTGCTCGGAGAATATCATTCTTACTCGGAAAACTTTATCCTAACTCGGAAACATTCAAACTCACCAAATCATCAGTTAGACCTTTGCAGACTACAAGTTATGATCTAATAGCATCCTAACCATGCCCTAATCAAGACTAAACACCCAGAAATCCATAAATAACAACATATAGAACACCACAGACAATTCTACTTCATGCAATCTATCGACTTAGACCATGTGTTTGATTCACTCTACCAATCATTACCAGCCAATAATTCGAGCCAAAGAACCCTAATTATCTCAAACTGCTCTCTTTGGTGTTATTTAATACAATTAACCAGTTGCAAATCATTCTTAAGCAATGTGTTAAACTATGGTACAACATGAATTAGACTAAGGATTAACACACAAAAAATACCCAATTCGAATCTTAAAACCCTAAATCGCGTATGAACAATTTGAGCCACAGGAAAGTTTCAAGAATTCAAGTGAATGATTACAACACATAATTGAGCGTGTATAACACTTACAAATATGATTTTAGAAGAAATCAAAATCTTGTGTTTGAGAGCAGATTTATGGCGGGTTTTTTGGAATGTGGCTGTGAATATGTGAGTTAAAAAATTGAGTTTGGGCTTATATAGGTAAATGTTTGCACTTATGTCACTTTGAGCCCCTTAACCCGTTTTTCTGTTCACATATGGTCCTAAAGAGGTAAATTCATGACTTTTTGACACTAACAGCCCCTTCAGGTTTGGAATGGTTAACACCTTGATTTAATTACTTGAACAACTTGGGTTATTTTCATTTCTCCCCCTTGAACTAACACATGCATTTGAAAGTTTGACAAAATTTTGGTTCAAGAGATCATGGAAATGTAGTTGGATGAAGATGTTGATAAATAAATGAAAATTTTGAGAAGAAAATGTGCAAAAGTTAGAAAAAATTCTCCCCCTCAAAATATGTTCGTGATTTGAAATTGATTAGATTTGAAATGATGAGAACATATTTTGATTCGATTGGAGTTTTGCACACCCTAAGAGATGAAAAATGGTTTTTTTTTCTTTATTTTTATTATTATTATTTTTTTAATGATAAAATAAACTCTTTATGTGTTACAGAAAAAAAATGTACAAAAATAGCGTTGATGTTTGACTCTTTTAACTTTGTTTAAGAAAAGTGTCTAAATCGTCTGGAGTCAAACATCGCATACCAATCTGGTGAACTAATCCCACAAATCTTGCATGAGGCAAGGCTTTGGTGAACAAGTCTGCCAGTTGATATTCTGTACCCACAAAGTAAAGTTCTATTGTACCCTGTTCCACGTGCTCTTTGATGAAGTGGTAACGAAGAGCAATATGCTTGGACTTTGAATGCTGAACAGTGTTGCACGAGATAGCAATGGCACTCTTGGAGTCGCAATACATCGGAATCTTGTTGAAAACATATCCGTAATCCATCAGTTGTGACCTCATCCAGATGTCTTGAGCGCAGCATGCTGACATGGCGACATATTCTAATTCAGTTGATGACGGTGATGTACAATCCTGCTTCTTTGACTGCCAAGATACAAGCTTGTCACCTAAGAATTGCACTCCCGCAGATGTACTTTTCCTTGTGTCTAAGCATCCTGCATGATCAGCGTCTGAAAAGGCAATTAGTTCAAAGCCAGAATCCTTCGGATACCAGATCCCCAAGTGAATGGTTCTGTTTATGTATCGAAGGATTCTCTTAACCTCAGAGAGGTGTCTTTCAGTTGGTCTAGATTGATAGCGGGAGCAAAGATATTTGGCAAATACTATGTCTGGTCTACTGGCTGTTAGATACATGAGTGACCCAATCATACTACGGTATTTGGTAGGGTCAGATGGTGTCCCATGTAAATCAGCATCTAGCTTAGGGGATGATGCAGACATCGGTGTATTATAGGTGTCACTACTTGTCATGCCATGCTTTTTCAAAATTTCTTGAGCATATTTGGACTGGTTTAAGAAAATACCACGGGGTGATTGATGAACTTGCAGTCCTAAGAAGAACTTCAGTTCATCCATCATGGACATCTCAAAGTTTTTTTTTCATTAATTTAGCAAAAGCGTTTGAGTATTTCTTATGGGTTGAACCAAAAATGATATCTTCCACATAGATTTGAACAATTAAGATGTCCTTCCCGTGTCTTTGTATAAACAATGTTGGATCAACAGAACCTTTTGTGAAATGATTAGGAATGCAGACAGTTTATCGTATCATGCCCTCGGGGCTTGTTTAAGGCCATAGAGGGATTTCTTGAGCCGGCACACGTGATTCGAATGTTCTGGGTCGACGAAGCCGTCTAGTTATGTGACGTACACCTCTTCACGGAGTTGTCCATACAGAAATGCCGTCTTCTCGTCCATTTGATATAGAGTGATATTCTTGTGAGCTGCATTTGCCACAAACATTCGAACGGCTTCAAGTCTTGCCACTGGTGTGAAAGATTCCTCAAAGTCGATACCCTCTTCTTGATTGAATCCTTTAGCGACCAGACGAGATTTATTATGAATAACTGTGCCATCAGCATCCAACTTGTTCTTCCAGATCCATTTCAGGCCGACAACGTAAACTCCAGCTGGTCTCTCTACCAATTCCCAAACTTCTAGACGCTTGAATTGATTGAGTTCTTCATGCATTGACTCAATCCAATTATCGTAAGTGAGAGCTTCTTTAATGTTTTTCGGTTCTGATTGACAAACGGTGAGGGCATAAATGCAATTTTCACCGTCTGTTTGGAGTCTCTTGCGTGTCATGACCGGATTGTCTGGATTACCAATCACGTTCACTAAAGGGTGATCCTTAGTCCACTTGTGGGTTGAAGGGTAGTGTTGAAAATTTTGGTGCATCTTTGACAAATCCAAATTGCTCGTAGAGGACTCGGAAGTATCTGGAATGGTGGGAGCCGGAGCAAATGGATTGAAAAGTGCGTTTCCATCAAAATTTGAGGGTGTGGGTACTTCAGAAGGTGTTAGAGGATCTTCAGCGGCTGTCTCAGTGTTAGAAGCTGATTGATCTACTGATGATGATGGTTCCATTGGAGGTGCATCTGCAGCAACTGTGGTAGATGTCGTTGCTGTTGTAGCAGGTGCCTGTATATGAACAGGGTTTGCAGCGGAACTGGTGGATACCTCAGGAGCACGACGAATGAACGAATCATCGAACAGCGGAGCAAACAAATCTTCTAAGTCCTTACGGTTGAGAGATAGTGGTGCAGCTGAATGATCAGGAAAGTTCAGACGGTTAGAATCGGGTCCTAACCTGTTTTGCTCATAAGCCATATTCGTAAGTTCATCAAAATGAGCGTGTATTGTCTCTTGAATTTTTCGGGTTCGACGGTTCCAGATACAAAATCCTTTAGAATTCTCACAGTATCCAACAAAGATGCCAATATCAGCTTTGGCTTTCAACTTTCCAAGGTCATCACGATCATTATTTGGGTAACAGAGGGCCCCAAATACATGAAAGTAATTTATGTCCGGTTTTCGTTTGTGAACAAGTTCATATGGGGTTTTGTTATGCCTTTTGGTGATCATACAATGGTTTTGGGTGTAGCACGTGGTTGAGACAACTTCAGCCCAGAGGTAATCAGGTGATGCGTGGTTTTGTAACCTTACAACAGGTTTTACCTCTCGAGGGATCTCAAGAGACTTACAACCCCACCAGGCAGTGTACCTGACCGATGTAGTATAGTGTAGTGGTAAGTACGGGGGATTGATCGTTCTCCACAGGGAATAGTGTTCGTTAGGTATGAAAGACTACTCTAATAGGTCTAAGGGTTGAGGAAGATTCTTTTTGTGTTTTTATAATTTTTTATGAAAGCAAGTAAAATCTCGGGTTTGAAAGAGTGGGCGGAATTAGTTGCTAGTCAACTAACCCAAATTTACTACGGATGCAAATAAAATAAAATAACAAAAATGAAAATGTGGTGAGAAACTTATGTGTAGAGAAATGTGTTTACTTAGATTTCCTTACTCCCTAACTATCTTTTACCGGTTAATTAGTGTGTATTAGTCGCGTGGATGACGGGTGTATTCCTTAATACCATTTGTGGGGTGGCGTACGTACTTCCCCAACTCTACAAGCTCCTACTTCACTCCTATGTCGAGCCGGCTAGGAAGCTCCTAACATGGGATCACTAGAATTCGCTTGTGCATTAAATACAACCATAAAAACCTTTAGTACGCCTTTGGTTCATGTTTCTTAAGACGTTCAAGCAAGTTACCGAATAGGAAGTTAGCCAGTTTTCTTAAGCCTAACATAGATAAACAATCATCCAATACAACTAACAACACACTAATAACCAATAATCAATAGCTAGGTTTCATTAGATCTAAGCAAACACAAGATAAATTTAGCCTAACATGTTAATCAAAAGACAAGAATAAGATAAAATCAAACAACACATAGACATATTGAATGATTAATTGATAACTTATCTTCAATGTAACATGGAAGATCTCAAGGCAAAAAGCCTTGAAAAAGGAGCTAAAATCGTCTTAGGGTTTTCTCCCAAAATTCCACACACTAAGCTCTCCCTCTTGACAAAAAATTAGAAAACTATATATAGATTTTTGGATCTGACGGCGTCACCTTATGGAGTGTGACGCCGTCACCTCGCCGCTTCTAGGGTTCCCGGATGACCTTCTTGACGCAGTCCCTCTTTAGCTCTTCAAAAATCCATTCTGGCTTATCAAGGCTTGACGCCGTCGAACCTTGAACGTGACGCCGTCCCCTTTTGATTTAAGCCGTGACGCCCTTGATCAAGTTAAAGCGTGACGCCGTCAGAATTCACATGCTATTTTCACTGGCTTATCATGAGTAAATTTCACGTCCAACTTTTCTTGCCAAGGCATGACGCCGTCCAGAGTAAATTGTGACGCCGTCAAAGGTAACTTTTAGCCGATTTTTGAGACTTTGCCATTTTCTTCACTTTTATGCTCCAAAAACGTCCAAAATGCCTCCTTTTCCAGATTTCTCCTCAAAAGTACCTAAAATGACAAAAGGAACGATTTAGGGCGATATTTGATCAAATAAATACGATTTAGGGCTTAAATGACCCCTTAAAAGCGGTACACTTTTCGCTTCATCAAATACCCTTACACTTGAGATTTGCTTGTCCTCAAGCAAATGCGCTTTTATTCTAATCAAAATACAAGTTAGGGGTCATTTAATGCAAACATAAAAGTAATTACAACAAATAATCGTTCCAATTCAATCATAATAAGCACGGAGATTACAAACTAGCACCTCACAAGTAGTGTTTAGATACTCACATCTCTCAAGTGTCATCAAAATAAATCTCATAAATGAAAACGGATAATATCTCTCACTACCTGTCATAGCAAATAGATTACCATAGGCTTGGGAAAGGATCGAAAACCTCCTTCACTAGGCGTAAGAACCAAAGATAAACTATCAAAGAGGGCTTTTAAATGGGTTATAACGTTAGGTGTAGGGAAAAGGAAAACACGGTTTTGTTGGATAAAGGATATTTTACTGGTGGCGAGTTAAAAATCTTGATCAATTACATGTACTATACAATGTTGCTAAGCCAAGACTAGACTCAATCTTAATCTAGAAATGAAATAACAAAAACAAAAACAAAAACATAAAACAAACATAAAATGAAACGGGATGGTAGTCCGTATGTTTTTTTCTATTTTTCTTTTTCTCATTTTTTTTTTTTTTGTATTTTTCTTAATTTTTTTTTTTTTTTTTTTTTTTTTTTCATACACTTTTGCCCTACCATCCAAAATAATACATCATAGGGGCATTGCATTCCCCTTACACTTGAACTTTTACATAACTTTACAAATTACTATTCTAATGACTCGAATTAAGATAATTGAAAAACTTGGAGTACTTTTTTTAAAGTTATTAGCACATATGGGGGTAATAAATGATGTTCTTCCCCATTACTCCATTACACTAGTACTTTACCCATGAGTCCCAATCGTCCCAAAACAATATGTACAAGGATATGACTCGACTTAGCAACCATGTAATCAACTAGATAATTAACTTGGGTTTAAACAAATGTTGTAACAATAATGCACTAAAAATGAGTGCATACAAGGTAGGCTAAGGCGATTTGGGTGTACATTTTAGTGGGGTGTAAACAAATTCTTCCTTTAAGTAAAATGCTTAAAGGTTGAAACGAAAAGATAGGCTCTGAGGGGTGTACTAGGGGAATCGTGTACTAAAAATGAGTACAACGCAAAGGGTGTGGGAGAATTACTTGACCAATGTAGCCGAAGTAATTATAACAAAAACACAGGTGTAAAACAATGGGTTAATCCTAATGCCTCTTATCATGTAGTAAATCTAACTACACGAATGTAGTCTCACTTGTGGCCTTGGAATGGTCCTAACGCAAGTTCTAGAATCTAAGTGCTACCGGTACACACATCATAGCATAAATGCTTTTCCTACCAATTCTAGGGGCGAACCTCACATATTTGGGGGTGGAAAATTTTTTAGTGGTACGGTTTTTGTGCTAGTCATATAACTCCTATCCGTGAGACGCTCATTAAGATCAAAGTTTCACTCCTATATGTTGTAAAAAATTTTAAATTTGGCACTAAAATTGCCCTAACAGGTATTTGTCTCAGTTTTATTACACATCTACTATTGCCCTAACAGGTATTTGTCTCAGTTTTATTACACATCTACTATTAAACAAACAAAAATCAAGCGTAAGAGCATTCTCTAAAATCGTACTTTTACCCTCCCCTTACACTTAAGATGAACATTGTCCCCAATGTTCAAATTACAAGATGTAAAAGCATAAAGTAAAAGAATGAAATCAAATACTCCCCTGATTCGTTCGGTGGATAATGAAGTTACACGGTTAGATCTTCCTCCAAGGTAATGTTGAAGCTCCATGACTAATGCATCGCCATAAGCTTGATTCCATAAACATCTCCTTGTCCAAAATAACATGTTAAACCTGAGAAAACAAACACGAAAACCTGCATAACATCGGCGGGAAAAATCTATATATGAGGATATAATGCTTGTGGAATGATAATTTTGCAGATTCCTGGAGATTATAAGTTGGAGATTTAATAAAAGCTTTTTTAAAAACAAAACTTTCAAAAATTTCTGAAAATTAAATCTGACGCCGTCAGGTTATAAACCCTGACGCCGTCAGAAATGACCTGACAAAAATTTTCATTTTAAGTTTCCGGAAAATTTCTGGAAAAACCTTTACCTTACTTCCTGGAAATCCTGCAAAACATCATTATGACTCGATACAAGCATTTGACTCAAACAAATACGAATATGTATGTTAATTTATTATTATTACGATTCATGTTCATATGTGTTCTAATAAACCGATTTAGATTTCCCTTACACTTAACTTTTGCAAAATACCTTTATATGTAGTTAAGACGAAGTTAAAAACAAAATAAAGCATTTTCACAATTTACTTTTGAACATGAATCAATACTAATAAAAATTAAACACACATACGGAAACAAATAAAATCAAACAAACAAATAAATAAACACCCAAAGCAAATAAAACAAATAAAGCTTGGGTTGCCTCCCAAGAAGCGCTTTTCTTTATTAACGAGTCTTGTAGCTAGACTCAAAGTCACGGGGTCTACGTTTTTCCGTTCTGCTTCTCAATTGCCCCTCTAATCATCCTAACAACCTCCATATCAATTTTGTATTTAGGTCCAAGGTTTAAGCAATCTTTATAATAAAGGCTTCTCTTATTCCAAACATGGTCCATGCCTTTTTCTTTATCCTCTTCATTGATGTCCTCAATCGCACCAATGTTGTCCATGTCGAATCGAGGCACAAAACGAAATTCATTAACCCGATAAGGCATCCTATATGTGATCCTATCTATGTGATTAGAAAACTGAACCGTGCCTTTCAAACGGTCATACCTTAAATTGGATGCTTCGATAAATGGCTTACCTAACACAACGCGAGATAGGCGGCAGTCAACAACACTTGCCATATCTTCTAAAATCATGAAGTTGGTGACAAAGGTAAAGTTCCCAACAAGGATATGTATATCCTTAATCCTTCCAACGAAGTTGCAAACTCCGCCTGGACACTTGGGGTCCATCCTAGGCTCAAGTGGTGTGTTTATGATTTGGCTATAAAGGCATGAGGACATAATGTTGATTGGGGATTCACAGTCAATGTAAGCATGCTCAACGTATTGGTACCCAATCATACATGGTATCTTCACATTCCCAGGATCACCTCTCTTAATCTTTGGGTCAATTCTAACAAAAGGTGGTCGAGGGTTATCAACTAGGTTGTTATAGTAAGCAATCTCCTCCTTAGTGGGGTATTCATTGAAACAATCATCCAACCTAGGATCTACCTTCACTTCCTCAATTTTCTCAATCAACTTATCAACCGTAAGATTATTACGTTCTAAGTAATTATCTGAGTATATGGCGGTCCCTAAGTTGTTCAAGGCATAATCAAGCTCTATATCAATCATTCTACTGAGCTCCCTGAGCTCACTAATCTCATTCTCAAGTTGGCTACGCAACAAAGCCACTTCGCCAGGTGTAAGGGGTGGATTCGCGTTTTCCATAATGGCAAACTGAATAGTCAATGAAAATCTGTTACGAACAAAAGCACAAAGAAAATAGATAGACTAAAGAATACCTAGAAAAATAAAATAAAAAATCTCACTAGAAAGGAATCTAGTGAGTAGACCTAATAGAAATAACAATTCAACCTAAACAATAACTATTCCCCGGCAGCGGCGCCAAAAACTTGATGCGTGGTTTTGTAACCTTACAACAGGTTTTACCTCTCGAGGGATCTCAAGAGGCTTACAACCCCACCAGGCAGTGTACCTGACCGATGTAGTATAGTGTAGTGGTAAGTACGGGGGATTGATCGTTCTCCACAGGGAATAGTGTTCGTTAGGTATGAAAGACTACTCTAATAGGTCTAAGGGTTGAGGAAGATTCTTTTTGTGTTTTTATAATTTTTTATGAAAGCAAGTAAAATCTCGGGTTTGAAAGAGTGGGCGGAATTAGTTGCTAGTCAACTAACCCAAATTTACTACGGATGCAAATAAAATAAAATAACAAAAATGAAAATGTGGTGAGAAACTTATGTGTAGAGAAATGTGTTTACTTAGATTTCCTTACTCCCTAACTATCTTTTACCGGTTAATTAGTGTGTATTAGTCGCGTGGATGACGGGTGTATTCCTTAATACCATTTGTGGGGTGGCGTACGTACTTCCCCAACTCTACAAGCTCCTACTTCACTCCTATGTCGAGCCGGCTAGGAAGCTCCTAACATGGGATCACTAGAATTCGCTTGTGCATTAAATACAACCATAAAAACCTTTAGTACGCCTTTGGTTCATGTTTCTTAAGACGTTCAAGCAAGTTACCGAATAGGAAGTTAGCCAGTTTTCTTAAGCCTAACATAGATAAACAATCATCCAATACAACTAACAACACACTAATAACCAATAATCAATAGCTAGGTTTCATTAGATCTAAGCAAACACAAGATAAATTTAGCCTAACATGTTAATCAAAAGACAAGAATAAGATAAAATCAAACAACACATAGACATATTGAATGATTAATTGATAACTTATCTTCAATGTAACATGGAAGATCTCAAGGCAAAAAGCCTTGAAAAAGGAGCTAAAATCGTCTTAGGGTTTTCTCCCAAAATTCCACACACTAAGCTCTCCCTTTTGACAAAAAATTAGAAAACTATATATAGATTTTTGGATCTGACGGCGTCACCTTATGGAGTGTGACGCCGTCACCTCGCCGCTTCTAGGGTTCCCGGATGACCTTCTTGACGCCGTCCCTCTTTAGCTCTTCAAAAATCCATTCTGGCTTATCAAGGCTTGACGCCGTCGAACCTTGAACGTGACGCCGTCCCCTTTTGATTTAAGCCGTGACGCCCTTGATCAAGTTAAAGCGTGACGCCGTCAGAATTCACATGCTATTTTCACTGGCTTATCATGAGTAAATTTCACGTCCAACTTTTCTTGCCAAGGCATGACGCCGTCCAGAGTAAATTGTGACGCCGTCAAAGGTAACTTTTAGCCGATTTTTGAGACTTTGCCGTTTTCTTCACTTTTATGCTCCAAAAACGTCCAAAATGCTTCCTTTTCCAGATTTCTTCTCCAAAGTACCTAAAATGACAAAAGGAACGATTTAGGGCAATATTTGATCAAATAAATACGATTTAGGGCTTAAATGACCCCCTAAAAGCGGTACACTTTTCGCTTCATCCCAGAAGTAATCAGGTAATTGAGCATTAATCAACATCGTCCTTGCAGCTTCAACTAATGTTCTGTTGCGTCTTTCAACCACTCCATTCTGTTCTGGGCTGCGTAGAATAGATGTTTGTTGTTCAATCCCCACTTTCTCAAAATACTCACGAAGAGTGTGGTTCTTAAATTCGGTTCCTTTGTCTATTCTTACTTTTCGAACGTTGTTGCAGAGCTGAACCTGAATTTTGGTGAGAAAGGTGATGATCATCGAAGGAGCTTGATCTTTGGTGCGAAGAAAGTAGACCCAAGTCCATCGTGAGAAGTCATCGACGATTACTAGTATGTAGCGCTTTCCTTTGATTGTTTGCACTTGCATCGGGACACACAAATCCATATGAAGAAGTTGCAGAACATGATCCGTACTATGCTCGATTTTTGGAGGAAAATGAGCACAAGTACTCTTCCCTTGTTCACATGCTGGACAAAGGTGATCTTTGTCATACCGGAATCTAGGAAGACCGTCGACTAACTTATGACGAGCAAGATCGGTCATGTTTTGAAATTCAAGTGAGACAAACGTTTATGCCATAACCATGCTTTTGTAGATTGTGCCTTAGAGAGTAACCAAATTGGAGAAGAGGCGGTCATATTTGAAAAGGAAATGGTATACAGATTCGTTCCGCGTTTTCCTGTCATAAGATCATTTCTGTGTAGATCTCGAACAAAGCAGGTTTTCTCCCTAAATGCTACTTCCAAGTCACCATCACAAAACTGTCCAACGGAGAAGAGGTTATGTCCAAGGCCTTCAAGCAAATGTTCCCGTTGACATAGTCCCCATAGCCCATAATAGCGGCAAAATGATCATTCCCGAATCTGACAGTGCCTATGAACTTTGCGACAAAGTTTACTAGAAGATTAAGGTTGCCTGTCATGTGTCGGGAACACCCACTATCAACAATCCATAGTACGATTTGAATCACCTGCATCACAAGAGGACAATGCAGATGGAGAGACGGTAATGGAGGAACCCGTTGGGTTAGTAGCACAGTTATTAGGCATCTTTGGTAACCAAGTAAAACTAGGTTTATGATGAAGCCAACGTTTCCAAGTCCAAATAGATTCCGCTTTTCTCTTAGTAAATGCACTAGGTGAGTGGATTGTTCTAGTAGCAACTATGGTCTTATCTACGGTAGGCTTAGAAACTACTTTTGCGGTTTTCCTAATATTGACTTAGCAGCGGTAGTGAGCCTAGAGGAAGTGCTAAGTGTATGTTTCTGCTTACGAGACAAAAGGGTTTTTGCAACACAATTTTGATGATTATCAGACAAAACACTTGTACGACAAAACACACAATAAGCATAAAAAAATAACATCATTCAAAACATCCAAAGTTTTAGCATTCGTTACATCACAATTAGAATTACATGTTTTAAGGCTTGATTCTACTTTAGACATAACATGCTTGTTATTCATATTCCTAGTGTGAACTTCTACTTCTTGATCTTTAGGGGAGCTGCTCTTAGGTTTCCAGGTACTAGTCTTCTTGTTAGTCTTGGATCTGCTAACCTTAGGAGAGGTGCCTAGTCCTGTAGAAGTAGAAGCATGCACATTAGTGGTCTGGGAAGATTTTTTTTAGGTATCTCGTCTACTTTATACATGCCTGGTTTAATCACATTCTTGTTTACAATTCTCCCTTTTTCAAGTACTTTGATTTTCTCTCTCAACTCAATGATGATGTGTTTTTGTTGTTGAATTTTTGAGTCCAATTCTCGGTTTAATCGAACAGTGTCATTTCTGTTTTAGCAAACTTTATCAATGTCCTTTTCATATCCTGAAATTTGATGTTTTAAAACAACATTTTCTTTTTCAATCCCAGTTTTTTAAGCATGACTGTTTTGAAAGGACCAAGAATCTTTTTGATTTTGTAGTTTTAACTCAAAGTCAAGACTCTGAGTTTGACACCATCGTAATTTTTTGTTGAGTTGGAAAATTTCTCTAGAAATTTTTTTTCCACATCATCATTGACTTTTCGAAGTCTCTCATTATCTCGTTTCAAATTATCAATCTCAACATCTCAATATTACCAGAATGAGCATCAACAGTCATTGCATTACAAGCCACAAAAATGGAATTCATAATCACAGATATAACATCAGAACATAGAACATTCTCCAAGAGTCGATCTTCTTCTTTTTTCAATGCTTTATTTTTAAATGTTTCTTTTGAAAGCTTGGTTTCAATTGCTTCGAAAATGTTCATCATGGATGCAACTTCTGATTGAAGTTCATATTCCCAATGTGTAGCACAAAGTCACAGGTGTTGAACGTGTGGCAAAAATTGCTTTTGAAAAACTTCTCTCTTTTCTTTTTCATAGAGAGAAAGAAAAGTAGAGACTTTTATTTCAGAATTTCGTTCAATTGCATCTTTCAAAAAATTTATGTCTTCCATAAAGGTATTAAAATATCTAAGGACACGACATTGTTTTGGCAATGGGGCAATTACACCTGGATTTGGTAAAGGGCCATTAACTTGTGCTACTTTGGTCACAGGGCCTACCTCAGAAGATTCATTCATTTCAATTAAAGACCATGTTTGTTCTGATTTATTTTGTTGTGGCACGAAGGTGTCGCTAATATGAGGTACTCTTGAGTAATCATATGGTTTATTAAAGTGGACATTACTCATTTTAGATCGACTCTCGTCCTCTTGTTCCATTTCCTCTTCATTATTATACACAACAACACGCATGAAATAATCATCAAACAAAAGTTCTGCACTGTATAACTTTGGATTTTCCTTGAGTGCTTTATGTAAAAAACTTGGTTTATCACTCCCAATAGCAAAGCCATATCCTTGGGGATGTGGTTTTACAATTAATTTTTGAATGGTTGTTATTAATTCACCAGTTTTATACACAACGTTTTGAAATTCTTTAAGTTTACATTCCAACGCAAGAATTTCCTCAAGGTAGGAATCAACTCGTTTCCTTGAAATTTGTTGGTGTTCAGAAAAATTATCTTGACAAGAGGACAACTCTGTTTTAGTTTTGGTAAGTTCAGAGTGTAGAATGTCAACTTATTTTTGAAAATCTAATTTTTCTTGTTCCTTTTGTAAAATTAATTCATTTTTGGAAATGGTTAATTCACGTACTTGATGTTCTAAATCTTGTGCTTTCACATAAGATTGTTGGAATGCAGCCTCAAAGCTTTTCTCCCGTTTTTCTTTAGTTTCATAGTTTGAAAGTTGAAGTTTGTAGCACTCAAGATCTTTAGTTAACAATGCAACTTTTGCTTTTAGATTCCTATTTATTTCGTTGCACTTATCAATTTGGGATTTCTGTGCATCTAACTGTGTTTGGGTGGTCAAAAGCAAGGTCATGAGCTCTGAATTTGGATCAGGAAAAAGATTATCTTGTTCAAATTGATCATTATTATTATTATCATCAAGAGGATCATCAAATGAAACAACGGGGTTAATTTGATCTTCATCAAATGTAACGACGGTGTTTATTTGGTTATCGACTTGAGAGAATAAGAATGAGTCATTTTGACCAACATTTTCTTCAGCCGATGCAGATGCAGATAGTGAAACAATTTCATCAATGAGACATTTTGAAGTAGGTACCTGAGACAAGCCATCGGTATCATAAACCGGGCCTGTTTCACTCGTGTTCATTTCCTGCATATTAGCCATCAACATCACGGCTGCGTTGGCTTCTAGATCTTCCATGTCATCATCTGAGTAAGCATTAGCCATGAAGTTCTGCTCCTTCTCTGTAAGAGTGCCTCCAGCTTCATCTTTAAGAGCCAGAAGAAGAGCTTCCTGGGGCAAGCATTGGCTATGTGACCTTTCCCTCCACAATTATAGCATTTAACCATGGTGTTTCCAATCCCAGTATTCCCTGTCTCAACAATTCCTGCCCTCCTCTGTGTGTTACCAACGTTGTTCCTACTACTTCCAGCTGTAGTAAACCTCTGTCCACCTGAATTTCCCATTGAGCTACCCGAACCATATCTCCCAGAAGCTCTGTTTTGAATCTCAACACTGCCATCATTAACAACTGCCTGATTACGGGTGTTGGATGAGGAACGAAGTCTGTTGTTAGACTTGTTGGAAAATTTGCTAAAAGCCCTTGCAATCAAAGCAAACCCTTCGTTCAATGAGTTGAACGCATCGTCCTCATCATTTTCGACATGTGAGTAAAGCATGAAATCGGTGTTATCATATGGAACTAGTTGATTATCAGCTTGCTGCAGTGATGTTTCATATGGAACGAGTTGACTTGATGAAGTCTGTGGGGGATAAGCAGAGTAATTTGATGGTTGGACAAAACTCTGTGGTGTTTGTGGTGCAAGCTGAGACTGAGCTAGCAAAGCAAGTGAATTTGGAGCTGATGATGGTGTGTAACCTCCACGAGCTGCTCTGTCTTTGTCAACTTCTGATTGGTGATGCTTCAAATAATCATACAACAACCCATAAGAGGCGTTGTGTAGGTTCTTAGCTTGTCGAACAAAAGTTACATATTTCTGCTAATCAGGTCCGAGATAACTTAGGAACTTGGTGTTCACTGCAATCTTGGGTAGTTTGATGTTGTGACGGTCCAAGTCATTAATGATGTTAGTAAACCTATGGTAGTAAAACTCTAAAGATTCCCCTGCTTCAATCGTAAACATGGTGTATTCCAGGTAGAGCTTAGATTCCATATCCTCTTGGTTTAACTCTGTTCCTTCCATGAGAAGATGTACATACTCCCACATGTCTTTTGCAGTCTTTTGTGCATCGATACTTTGAAAGATAGGATTTGGAATTCCTTGAAGTATGTAAGACATTGCAACTTCTTGCTGATGTACTTGTTCTGTTGTGAGCTGAGCAACAGGAATAAAAGTTGTAGTTGCTGCTCTTTGAGGAATGGCATTGGGATCGCCAGGAACCATTGTAGTAGGTACTGGATATGGTCCTTCAATAATTACCTTTTTCAGATACTTACTATGGGGTTTCTTGAGTTCGATAAACCGAAGAAAGCTAATTGACCACTGCACGTAATTACCCGGAGTAAGCATTGGTGGTGTATCTAAAGATCCTGCCTCATGTCTGTATTGTTGACTGCTTATCGCTTCGCACATTTGGTCAAACCAGTGAGGTTGTTTTGGAGGTAGTTGGTAATTTTGCATCGATCGTGGTTGAAGGAATTGTTGTTGAGGAACAATTTGGTGTTGCTGCATGAGGATGTGCGGTCGTTGATACTGTGGTTGAGGATACTGTTGTTGATACGGTTGTTGTTGTCGATACTATTGTTGTTGATTGTGGAAGTAGTGGTAGTTTGGAGGTTGAGACATCTTGTAGTAACTTGTGGATGTTGGATCATTTAGGATAACGAAGGTTGTTGATGAAGATTAGGTTTGTAAGTAGACGAACTAGAAGAAGTAATCCTTGCTCGAAAGTTACCCCTTACTCAGAAAAGACAAGAACAAATCCTTACTCGATAATATGTTGCTCGAAGAAAACCGTTAAACGTGAAGCTTCCTTACTCGAAGAATTCTTGCTCGAAGGATAAGAATTCACCAAGTATATAATCCCCTTAGTAGGAGGATTATAAAAGTACTTCTGAATTCCTAACTCGGAATTTAAGCACAGAACTTAGGGTAATTCTTCGAACTTGAAGTTTGTTACTGCTTACTCGAAGGATCACTTTTCTAACTCGAAAAGTTCTTGCTCGGAGATTCCGTTTGCTCGAAGTCTTCTAACTCGAAGACGCTTGTTCGATGGATTATTGCCTGGAGAATTTCTTCTAACTCGAAGAGTATCTCGAAAAGGATAAATCTTACTGAAGTATCAAGCTCCTAACTCGGAGAGTTGAAGTTACTTAGATGATATCTCGAAGTCTATCTTCTAGCTCGAAAAACTTCAAGTTATTTCTCAGAAAATTACTCCTAACTCGGAGAATGCACTTCCTAACTCGGAAGCTAACTCGAAGAAATAACCTCCTAACTCGGAGGATTACGAGGAATAGTAACCGAAAAACTTAAAATTTATTACCAATCGAATCTTAAACAACCTAATGTACCCCTTGGCGATTGATACCACTTGTTAGGTCTTAAGTTTATCACACAAGGTTATTTGATTGTAGAGAGAGAATGTTAGAGAGAGAAAGAGAGGTAGGTTAAGAATAATAGTAATGACAAAAAGAATAACATTAACCAACAACCCTTCTTTTCAATGGGAGGGGTATTTATAGAGTTGTACATAAGTTTGGGCGTTGCCCTAAATAACAAAAACATAAAAGGCCACGGCCCATAGACCTTCTACACAGGCCGTACCTTACTAACAAACCTAAAGGCCTAAGCAACCTATTACATAATATGATTAATACTTGATAATCTAAGACGTGTTCCCAACAACCTCCCACAGAGAGTAGTCAATCATCTGAATATACTGCTCGATTCTCATTCTCCAGAGCTCATACTCACCAGGCTTGAGCATTGGTACCTTTGATGCAACAATCATATGTGTAGAATCTGAATCCATGTCTTTAGTAAGGTCTAAACAATCTTGAGTTTAAACAAGTTCTTCTTGATCATAGCTTCTAGATCACAAGCTCTGATACCACTTGTTGATCCCAGTTATACACTTGATTGAATCCCTTAGCTTGTAAAGGTGTAGTTATCTTGAATAAATTCAACACAACTAAGTATAGAAACTGTCTTTGAGTTTATCAAATACAATGCGGAATCTTGTACTTGATCTTAAGAAGAACTTTGTATTGATTGTAACAGTAAACAAAGAACACAATTATATCAAACAAAACACTTCAATATTATTGACAATAATACGAATACTCAACAGTATTAGGGTTTTACAACCTTGAAGCTATAACTCTATGACTAAATGAATACGTATATATCTCTATGCACTAGGACCTCCTTTTATAGACTAAGGAGTCCTAGTCGGCTTACAATAACTTTCTATGCAAGATAAATCTTTTCTATATTTATCTAAACGTGTTACACGGTATTACTATACTTATCTTACACATAAACCGACTTAATAAATCAGCAACACTAATTAATACTCCAGCAGCACTAAACTTTAACTCTGGCAGCATTAATACTTCAGCAGTAGTAAGTTAGTACTAGCAGCACTAACTTTTCTTCTAGCAGCATTAACTACTTAGTGTATATTTCCTTAAAGTTCAGCAACATTACCAGCAGTAGTAATATACACTAGCAGTTTTAATCTTTGTACCAGCAGTAGAAACATACTTAGAGTATTTTCATTTAAGTACCTGAGCAGTTTTAATCATGTGAGCAGCCTTAACATCATGAGCAACATTAACACCTTGAAGCCTTTAAATCCCAACAGTTCTCAAGAACTCTATTTGATAAATTGAATGAATGCTTATATGGATCAAAAATCATTTGGACGCATATTACATTGTTTTTGCACATGTCTCTAAGAAATTTTCGGTCCTCAAGTACCAAAAGTGCAACTAAGGTTTTGGTGTTTTTTTTTTTTTTAGGAGAAGCGTTATGCGCACTGCACTCTTTTTATCCCATTGGCTTCTTTTTTATAAGGTTGTTAATAAGGCAGTTTAGAGCGTATAGTAAATGAAGAATATTTAAGAAGGAGTATTATAAATATTGTTTATAGGCTTACTTCTATTCTTCCTAATCTTTAGTAACAATTTAGGATTTTCCTATTAACCTTATAAATACCTCCTAATTGTAATCTATTGGTATCATCTCTCATAATAAGAATTATTTTTTCCTCTTTAATTCTTGTATTATTGTTTATTATTTTGTAACAATAAGAATATTAAAATGTATTTTGCTACTTGCAATATGAAAATATAAGAGTTTACCATATTGTGTTATTAAGAACTGCAATAAGGAAAACAGTATCAATTGGTAAAAAAAAAAAAAAAAAAAAAAAAAAAAAAAAAAAAAAAAAAAAATCATTTTGCTCAAACCAACTCCTATATTAGTGTTATTATATATATATATATATATATATATATATATATATATATATATATATATATATATATATACTAAAAACCATTTTTGATGTGACTTAAAGGAGTACAATTAAGAATGTTAATCTCAAACCCTATTGGCCGATAAATAATAAAAAAAATACCCTCACGGTAAGCTTAACCTATGTGTGGATTTCTTATTGGCTGAAAGGAGGTGCTAACTTTACTGTTCACCTCCATTTCCGCTTAATTACATCTTAATACAGGTTTATCAGTTACACCGCCTTCCACACCTTCTATAATCTTCCACACACAACTTCACCTTAAAAAAAACACACACACAGAGACATATCTATCCTCCAAAAAGTAAACCCAGTGATACTTTATTAAAGATCTCTTTTTCATATCTTTAGTTTCAAAATGAAGATGTGATTCGATCAAACCCACTGATACTTTATTAAAGATCTCTTTTTCATAAAGAGGGTAATTTGGTTGTTGTTGCTGGCGAGGAATTGCCGTCGTTTGACGCCTACAACTTCCAATAAGGTTGGCTGGAAACCCTAATTTTTGGTGTTAGCCGATGGCGGCGTACCGTATCTTGGCGGGGTACCCACATCGAATTTGTGGTTGCAGCCGTGGCGGGTTACTGCCAAAAGAGGTCCGGTCAAAAAATACCGCCTCTCTTTATTTTCAAGGTTCCGATTTAGGGGTTTTTGCTGATGGTGTGGTCTGTTAATTTATTCTTGATTAGTCTTCTGATAAAGGTATACCTTCTTTTTGGTTCGGTTTGATTACGATATAGTGTTTAGACTTTTAATTTTTTTTTTTTTTTTTTTTTTTTTTGGGTATGTGTTCAATATGTGGCTGAATTGAAGTTTTGCTGAATATGTGCCTGATTAATACTGGTATATGGAAAAGGCAATGATGATAGTTAACGGACTTTGATGATTGTTATAATCTGATGCGAATGAAATGGACCGTTGAAAACTTGTGAGTAACCTGGCGAGGCAATGACCGGACGGCATGGTATAAACGGTTACTATGCAACCGAATCTGTTTGCAGCCATGGTGAAATTCAGAAGTTTCTATGACCCAGTCCGAAGTTACTAATCTGAGACTAACTGTTAATGTTTCAATGATCAATAAGAGACAATTTTCTACTGTCACTCATGTCACAATTTGCATTTGTGGGTGATTTTTGCTGAAACTGTTACTTATATGCTTCCGTAGTTTTGTGATTTACTGGAATTTATATTTTCATTTTCCTGCTTTTGCAATTATGAATCTTTTATTGGTAACATATTTTCATATATTGATGGTCAGAGAGCGTGATACATACATATGATTATGAGTTGTGATGATTCTTATACTTTGACTGAAATGAAACGGGTAATTAGAAATTTGAATGTAGCATGGCGTGGCTATCAACGGGCGATATAGTGTTAATGATTTCTATGCAACCGGGTTAGTTTGCACCCATGTCCGACTTCATATGTTTGTATGACCTGATTATCGATTACAGATCTCAGCCTAATTAATTATTGCATGACCATACGAGGTTCACCGATACAAAGGATTTAGTTAACATCACGTTTTTAGATACATGGCCTTGGTTCCTCAGCTTAAAGGTAGGCATGCCGACGTATTGTTCTTACGGGTATGGCGGATACATAAGTGATGGCAATGTCGATTTTGCCAGGCTGTGATGAGTCTGAATAGTTTCGGTTTAAAAAAATAGACCTGTAGCCTGCATGACCGGATCTAAACACACGAATTGTGTTGGAGATACTTTGAGTGTATACTTAGTAGCACGCGGAATTTACCACCAAGTACTTAGAAGATTTAGTGTTTGGTGATTGTATGTGAATTACAATGCTTAACCAAACGATTTGCTTCAATAACTATGTAAATTACAATGAGATCGTGAAGCTATATCAATAATGCATGTTTGTAAAACTTAACCTAGGATCTCCTTTTATAGGACAAGGAGTCCTTTAAAAGTAAACTATCAATCATATAATCCTATACAAATAAGATATACATCATATCTTTTCTATATTTATCCATGCACGATTCAGTCTTTATCTAATAAACAGTACTAATTTCTTATACCAACAGTACTAACTAACTTAGTACTGATAGTGTATTCTTGAACAATCTTCAGCAGTACTAATTTATGTATCAGTCGTACTAACTGTTAGTTTAATTCCCAACAATCCTCCCCTAAACTTATGATTTCTGTGTAAATCAGTAAGTTTTTCAAATTAAACTCCAATGTTGATGATGGGGTGGATTCTTTCAAACACTTATCTTCAATCTTGAATCACTTGAGAATTTTCTTCACATATAATCTTTTTAAGAAACCATAACAGTAAGTACTCCATTAAAATCTTCACAATCTTCACAATTATTTCTGATTTTGAGTTGATATGATATCCTCCCCTGAGTTACATAATCATCTTTAACAGCAACGAATTCCTCCCCTGTTTGGAAGAATCTTCACCATCACATGAACTAGAACATATGACATTTGAGCTCAGCCTCTAGTATGACAATATGTACAAATTTCCATCAATTCAGTTGTGTAGTTACAAACTGCTCTCAACACCTCCAGATGTGTGACCTTCTGAGAGAGGTGAATCATAGAGCATAAACTTAGTATGAAACCAAGTTTGAACCATCAGTACAAACTAGTTGAAACTAGCAGTACAAACTGTTTAGCAAAAAGTTTTCAGAGATTAGGATAAACTCAATGTGGAGATGAAAACAGTTTTATCCACTTATAGTTTTTAGCAAACTATCAGCTATCAACGGATTTGATATGTCTTTACCAATAGCCGTTTGCTTTGGACTAGTCAACTCTTTACACTTAGATATGGTGAGTTGATGACCATCCAGTTTTTGGTAAACTGTCAACCATGAACGAATTTGAGTAGTCTTTACCAGAAACCGTTTGAACTGTACTAGTTGGTTCTTATGTGGATTAGACATGGTGAACCAATTACCATTTGTTGTGTGATAAGTTCTCACACTTGACATTTCAAACCACCATACTTTCCAAAGCATAATCCATATTAAAAAGCTTTCTTAACCTGAAAGGTTAGTCCAAAACCAAAGAAAACACAATACACAATATTTTCTTTTAACAGTTATCACATATGACTAACAAATGTCCATAAGCAGTACCTAAAAACAATGCAGCAGTACAAACTATACAAATAGCACAACTAGCGGTACAAAAAAAAACACTTAGACATTAATCTTTTGAAGGATTAAGCATCCCAATACCCGTTACCAAGTACTGAAACCTTCCTACATCAAAACCTTTTGTTAATAAATCAGCAAAGTTGTCATCAGTATGTATTTTAACAACTTTTACTAATCTCCTTTCAACACAGTCTCTTATAAAATGATGTCTAATTTCAATGTGTTTTGTTTTTGAATGTTGAACTGAATTTTTAATAATACATAATGTACTGCTATTGTCTATGTGTATAATTGTGTTTAAGAAATTGTACCCATAATCAAGCATCTGATTTTGAATCCAAAGAACTTGAGCACAACAACTTGCTGCAGCCACATATTCAGCCTCAGTAGTAGAAGTGGCCACCATAGTCTGCTTCTTACATTGCCAATAGATCAATCTACAACCCAAAAATTGACAACCACCTATTGTAGACTTTCTATCCATGCTAGCACCAGCATAATCAGAGTCTGAGAATGCCACCAGATCAAATGCAGACTCTTTAGGATACCATAGGCCTAAATTAGGTTGAGCTTTAAGGTATCTAAAGATTCTCTTTACAGCTGTTAGATGAGACACCTTAGGATTGATTTGGAATCTTGCACAAGCACAAAATGCAAACATAATGTCAGGCCTGGATGATGTGAGATACATCAAAGACCCAATCATAGATCTATACATGTGCACATCCACATCTTCACCACTGTGATCTTTTAATAACAAATGTGTCTCCTTATCAACTGGTGTGCTAACAACCTTGGCATCTGTAAATTGAAATTTTCTCAAAATTTCACCAACATATTTATCTTGAGAGATAAAAATTCCATCTGGCTTCTGTTGTACTTGAAGGCCAAGAAAGAAAGTAAGCTCACCCATAGAGCTCATATCAAACTGATCTTTCATTAATTGCTCAAACTCTCTGCACATTTCTTTCTTTGTAGAACCAAAGATGATGTCATCCACATAAACTTGAACCAATATAATATCACCTTTGTCCTTTTTAATAAAGAGAGTTTGATCAATTTTACCCCTATGGAACCCATTCTTCAACAGATAAGTAGCAAGAGTCCCATACCAAGCTCTTGGAGCCTGATGCAATCCATATAGAGCTTTTACCACTTTATAAACCTTGTCAGGATGGTCTGGGTCTATAAAACCTGGAGGTTGAGAAACATAGACCTCCTCATCAATAGTACCATACAGAAAGGCACTCTTCACATCCATTTGATAGACCATAAAACCCATAAAGGAAGCATAAGCAAGAAATAGCCTTATTGCTTCAAGCCTGGCAACAGGAGCAAAAACCTCCTCATAATCAATCCCTTCTTCCTGAGTATAGCCTTGAGCAACCAGTCTTGCTTTGTTCTTTATCACAAGACCCCTCTCATCCTTCTTGTTCCTGAATACCCACTTAGTACCAATCACTCTCATTCCCTTTGGTAGATCAACCAGAACCCAAACTTTCTGAATTTTGAATTGAAGCAGTTCTTCTTGCATTGCCTCAACCCAACTTGAGTCTTCTAAAGCTTTTAGCACATTCTTGGGTTCTACCTGAGATAGGAAACATACAAACATACACTCATGCTCATCTTCATGATGTTTTTCCTTATACACAACACTAAGAAAACCATGGTGATCTGGATCTTGACTCTGTCTTCTTGTCTTGACTCCAGATTGTACATCTCCAATGACATTGGTAAGTGGATGATTTCTATGCACAATTGTTGAAGAAGTAGAAGAAGCTTCATAGTTGATAGGCATATTGTGCAGACCATCTCCAAAGAAATCAAAATTATCAACTTGGGGAGCAGTGGTAACTGGTGGATCAAGATTAGGTTGACTTGGTCCAGCATTATCAACATTCTGGTCAGCAGTAGAAACTTGTGACTGAGCAGTACTAACTCCATTTGTACTATTCATTGGAATTTCAGTTTCTTTTCCCTCTTGTCCAATGCCTATATTAGCTTCCTTCTCTTTGTGTACACCACTTGATGATGGAATATCAACATTCTTTGTAGAAGAACTATATAGTGGACTATCTTCCATGATTGGCATCAATAGACAATCTTCATCATCTTCATCTTCAGAACCTGCATTTTTGTTAGTGTTTGTACCTACAACAGGAACATAATTCATGGAATCAGAAAGACTGTCAATATCAAAGATCCAATCTGGACCAACACCTGCAACATTTTGTTTATTCTCCAAAAATTCTATGTGAAGATTCTCTTCTACATGCTTGGTGCTTGTATTGTACACCCTAAAAGCCTTACTGTTCAGAGAATAACCAACAAAGAAACCTTCCTCAGATTTCCCATCAAACTTTCCTAGTTGGTCTTTGGTATTAAGGATAGTAACATGAAAACCAAAAGGTCTCATGAAGCTTAAAGCAGGGGTTCTACCTCTAAGAAGCTCATAAGCAGTCTTATTGTGAGGTTGCACAACTAAAACCCTATTCAACACATAACAAGCAGTGCTAACTGCTTCAGCCCAAAATGAAACTGGTAGCTTAGAGTCAGCTAACATTGTCCTAGCAGCCTCTATAAGAGTCCTATTCTTTCTCTCAACTACTCCATTTTGTTGTGGGGTTCTAGCTACACTAAATTCCCTCTTAATACCTTTTTCTCTGCAAAAGTCATCCATCACCCTATTCTTAAATTCAGTCCCATTGTCACATCTGATTATTTTAACTTTCTTATCAACTAGGTTTTCTACTTCAACAATGAAGGTCTTAAGGATTTCACTTGTCTCATCCTTAGTTTTCATAAAGAATACCCAAGAAAACCTACTCTAATTATCAATAACAACAAGTCAGTATCTTTTAAAATTCAAGCTATTCACAGAAGTAGGACCAAATAAGTCCATATGCAACATATATAAAGCTTGAGAAATAGAGTTCTGGGCCTTTGGCTTACATGAGGCTCTGTGTTGCTTACCTTTAAGGCAAGAAACACAGGTTTGGTCATTCAAAAAAGTTTTGTTAGGTAATCCTCTTACCAAACCATTTTTAACAATTTTGTTAATGGTTTTAAAATTAACATGACCAAGCCTTCTGAGCCACAACATTGATTCTTCCAATGTGGCTTTTGCAACAAGGCAAGTAAGACCTTCTTTAGGAACAAGGTTGTTCATCTCAATACTGTATGTATTACCCTTTCTGGGGATTTTAAGCAATACTTGATTTTCATCATGTAGCTTGAAATCAGGAGAAAGAATAAGGCAGTCAGTATCAGTAAAAAGAACCTTATTCTTTTTATCACATATCTGTGACACACTAAAGAGGTTGTACTTTAACTCTGGTACAAAATACACATTATCAAAATCAAGATTACCAGTTTTAATTACACCTTTACCAGTAATCCTTCCTCCAACACCACCTCCAAAGATAACAGGTCCTCCATCGAGAGCAATGAAGTCTGAAAGGTATGACATGTTACCAGTCATGTACCTGGAACATCCACTATCTGAGTAGCCTCTGTCTTCTTCACCATTTGAAGAATGTTCCTGCACACAAAATAAAGGTTTTAGTGCCTTTTGGGGACCCAAACCATCACTGGCTTGGATCTGCCTTGTGCATCAATATGAGAAAATTCATTGAAGGTCATTGATGCACCATTGGTTTGGTTAGATTTTCTAACCCAATATGCTGAGGCCTTGACAACATTGCCCCATTTACCCTTAACAGCATTAAAGTTTCTAGCAGTAGTAACTACTGACCTAACAGTTGGAACTGCAAGCCTAGCAGTTGGAACTGCTGGTTTAGCTTTAGACACCTATTTTTTATTGGTCATTGCTGTTTTCTTATAAAAATGCCTTTTAACTGTTTGTGCATGATTTGAAAATTATTTTACACTGGAAACAGTTTGTTTGTTCTTAAACCATTTGTTTGGTCTAGCAGTTGAAACTCTTTGATGCCAGACCTTAACATAGCTGCTCTGGGTGACATTTTATGATTCACATTAGGGTCAGTCAACCTTGTTGGACTATTTTGAGTTACACTAGCATTGTTATTCCTATTCACTCTTGAATTCCCAAAAACATTCTTTTTCCATGGGTTAGAATCACAATAAGCAGCCAAATGGTCAAAACTTCCACAAACAAAGCATACTTTTCTAATCATAACAAACTCATCATCCAATTGCTTAGATTTTGAGTGGTTCCAATTCCTCTGATTATCTTTAGAAACTAGAGATCTGTTCTTAGACGTATACATCTTAGCATACTTGACATTTTTCCTAACTGGTTTTATGTTTTCAGTTTTAACCACCTTAGGAGCATGTTTAACTTCTACCTTAACAACATCAGGTTTAACCTTAACCTGGTCATCCTCATCATCAGATGTCCAATCCTCAATAATTGGAGCGTCTGAGTTCCTATCAGAGGACATCTTTTCCTCAGAAAGAGATTTATCACTAGCACTAACATAGGAATCCTCAGCCTTAACAAATTTAACAGGATTCTCACTAATTTTAGTACCATATCCAGGAAAATCCATATCTTTAAACTCTTCTAAACCTGTATGAGCCAAATCAATTACTGGAGGGACAAACATTCCTCTATTTGGGGATGCACCTGACTTATAACCTAAACCAGACTTAGCTTTATTTAGTATTTGACTCTCTACAATTTTCTGTACCCCTTTTGATGTGTACTCTAGAGTGTCAACACTTAACTTTATATTTTCTTTTTCTTTCTTAAGTGTCTCTAGTTCATATACAAGTCCACTCATCTTGTCATCTTTCAATTGCAAATCTCTCTTTAACACAGCTATATCATCATTAAAGTTAGACTCATTCTTTCTATAAAAATCAAGTTGTTCTTCCAAAACAGCTAGTCCTCTTTTATGATTAGACAGACTAAAATTCACTTGATTAAATTCTACTCTAAGATCATCATACTGTTTCTTAAGAGTTTCATAATCTTTTAAAGCATGACAAGTGTTTGAGCATTTTTGAACTATATGTACCTCAGAGTCTGAAAAGGCCATCAATGCAATGTTGGCTGGCTCCACTTCCTCTTCCATAAAGCTCCAATCAAAACCAGCTCCATCCACAGCAACCATTGCCTTTGAGGAAGAAGTTTCTCCCACATTCACTGTCCTCCTATTCTGACTGTTCTTTCCATTCCCATTGCTCTGTTGTCTAGTACTTCTACATTCCCTGGCAAAGTGCCCCATCTTGTGACAATTATAGCACTCCACCTTGGACTTATCATACCCAGATACATCTCTTCCATTGAAGGTGATCTTGTTCCCAGTTCTTTGATAATACTTCTTAGCCCTAATACTTATCAAGGCCAACTGCCACTTTAAATCCATAGCTTCCAAATCATCTTCAGCAATCTGAAGAAGGTCTTCATTGTAGATTTGAGACCCACCAGATTGTTCTGACACAAAAGCATATATGGTCTCATCAGTCAAGCCAGCAGTACTAGTTTTTACACTAGCAGTGCTAACTTTAGGGCTAGCAGTACTAACTGCTTCAACATCATCAGAACTGTTATTGTTGGAAGATAATAAGAATGCTGTATTTCCAGAACTTGAACTAGTACTTCCTCCTTTCTTCACCTTTTGTTCAACAATCTTGAGATTGTTGTACAATTCATTCAGTGACATCTTTTCCAGTTCTGGCTTATTGCTCCAGACAACCACATAGGTGTTCCACTCAGCAGGTAGACTATTGAGAAACTTCATATTGAGATCTTCTTGTGGAATCACAATTTTCAGAACATTTAGCTGGATGACAATCTTTTGCAGTCTATTAAAGATATGATCAAGTGATTCAGAGTGTGAGGCACTAAAGTTCTCATAACTCTGCTTAAGTAGGGTTTTCTGTGCCTTCTTGGTGGCTTCATTCCTAGCCTTCTGATCATTCTTCTTTTTGACTCTCTCATCGTTTGTGACTGGCTCAGTGTTGAGCTTTGTGGTCTTGGAACCATCCGCACGTGTTTCCTCAGAAGTAGTTGGTTTGAAGGAATCACCATTGATTATGATATCCCATAATGCATAGTCTTGCACCATGAAATATTGCTCTATTCTGAGCCGCCATAGATCGTATTCATTCTGTTTCAGCATGGGGAGTTTAGCAAGGATAGATGTTTGTGGTGTCTCCATGTCCATCTTCTTGGTAGCAAGAGAGTAAATACTTCTGGATCTTCTAAATCAAAGTATCAGAAACCTGTCTCTGATACCACTTGTGGAGATCGTTAAGCTCGAGGTTTGTTAGACCTCATCTAGGAATTAACACAATAATAATGAATAACAATATTGTATGCAGCGGAATAATCAAACGAATCATTATTATTAAACAAGGTTTGTTGAATGATTCTTGTAGCTTATACAAACTACGAACCCTAGGCATCCATTAGAGGACTTGATGCCTAGAAACACACACACCTTTAATGACTACATTGTGGAAGACCTGTTTATAAAAACCTATGCCCCATCTCTTTATAAACTAGAGATTAGGGTTACAAAGACTCTAAATATGACAATTAAGGTCCTTTATCTTTGTCTTCATAAGTCTCCTCCATCTTTCATATTTTGTCACTATCAACTCTATTTAATTCCTAACACTGCATTCGAGTTCAAGGTTAGTTGTATTTTGTGTCCTTTTTTTGGTATTATAACGAGAACTTGCTACCTTTTTTATGAATTGCTTCAATGGATATGATTTGGTTGAAGACAGAGGAGGCCAAAACTGGATATCAACAAATGCTGATGTATACAATGTGTGGTGTTCTGATTATATTCGTGTCTATCCTACCTGTTTTAAAAATTGCATTTAGAAAGAAACTGTCAATGTGTTCAAGGTAAATCTGGAATTTATTATAGTACTGATTCTAGCTTTTTTACTTGAATTTTATGTCTTTTTTTCTTTCTTCTTTAGCTTTTTGTAGGTAATGACCTGATGCTGTATTATTCATATTGAAACGTTTATATCGAGTCACATGGGTCGTAGAATATTCAAGAGGTAAATACCTACAAAGCACTCAGCCATAGGTAGCTGAATATGCATAGTATATTGATTCATATCAACGTATATTGAATAAAATCACAAAATTGATTTTATTTGATGCATACTATAACAACATTAAAAGCATATGACTTGCTAACTGAATAACCAAGTTAATATTGATTCTTTTATTCATTAACATGTATAGGTAGTCAAACCAGAAGGAGTTCATGTATTGGGTATAAAATGTGGCGGTTACTACTGATTTGGACAAAACACATGCTCAATCTCTTTGTCTGCGTAATGTATCTCCTTTTCCATTATAGTTAACAATTGTTACCACTGTGTTGTAGATTGTTATTTGTTTGGACAAGAATTTTATATTTTTAAATTTTCAATATTTTTTTTTTTGCTGGTATAATCGATTCATTGCAAAATATACGTGGTACTTCGTGCAGACCCAAACAATAGTAAAACATACCTAGCATTTCACATTTTCACGGGCTAATATTGGTCGTGCAAATTCGTTAGCCACAGGTAAGCTGAATTCCAGTTTCGGCGACCATTTAACTAATATGTCATAAATATGTAACTGTATTTGTCCTGTTAAATACTACTCAGGTTTCAGTCTACCATTTACTGATTTTATGAATGTCATTATGATCTTAGGTACGGACATGCAAAGAGGAAAAGGTATCAACACGTTACACAAAAATAATAGGCCTGTGCCTACGACTACTTAAGGTGATTTGATTATTTATTTCGAACCACATTAGTCTGAATTTTCAGGCTACTATGTGTTAATTTCTTGGTTGTTGTCTTTTTTACTGCTAAGGCCAGGTGTGAGCCATTACAGAAGGAAGTGGCTGCTGGATATGTTGTTTGAGATTGATTACTCTCTTAAAAGAAGGTAATTATTATACTAATTAAGCTTCAAGTGCTTAAGTTTTTACATTAGCATAGTCATGGATTACTCTCTAGAGTGTTAACCTTTGATATCGTGTTACTTATTTACCAGGTTGTGGAACAGGAAGGGAAACGAATAAAGATAGCTCTGATTTTACCAACCTCTATGAATGGGTTAGTTTCTCACACTACGTTTACTGGTAATCCATCCGTGGACAACAGACTTATTTTCCATTAACGTTACTGAGCGTTAGGTTGCACCAGCTGACTGTATAGAATAACACCAACAAATCGTCATTGCAAACGCTTTTGGTTTACGAATTTACACTACCTTAATTGTGACCTAATTAGCCTAATATGAAAAATTATCCAGTTCTATTGTAATAAAGGTGTGTTTTTTACTGGTAAGATGTAATATTGGTGGTTAATCCTACACAATCTACTATAGATTTATTGGATAACATTGCCAGTCTTCATTTTTTTCCCTTATGTATTGTTAAGTTGTCTGATTTTGTGACTTTTGTGTTTTTCAGGGTAAACTACAATATTTGACTAAATGGTCAGTGTTTCTTTTTCGTGTTTGATGATGTACCCTCCGAACGGGTTGAAGGACTCCCCTTCGAGCCTGTGTGAAGCCCTCTCTTCGGAGGCCCAGGTTAAATCTCCTAAAACGTTTCATTGGCGTAAAACCATTCATCTATGAAGTGATTACCGTGTGGAAATCCGCCAATCGAAGCCCTAAGCCCTTCGGGGTATCTCCTTCGAAGGAATTAGAACGGAGAACCACCTTGACCTGGTCATACCCACGTTCCCTCTTCCCTTAGGCTTTCCCGCCAAGGAGGAGATCGTGGGCCACAAAGCCTTAGCGATTACCATAAATCATGGGACGCCCCCATGATCTCCGAATCAAGTGCAACCGCCCTCTAAGGCCTATTTCTACCCTATAAATAGCTTAGATGGGCAAGAACCATGGTAATGCTAACTGAACTCTCTCGATTTACTACAAACTTACCATACCACATACTTACTCGCACGCCAGAGGTGGTTCGCAGGGCCCAACCCCTGTGCAATCACTTAACGTAGTGTCTTAGTATTTCTTATTTCAGGTTGAAGACAAGCTTGGCGCAACCTTAACACCCCATATATCCTTTGATCATCATCGAAGGTCTGGTCGTGCAATTTATTGTACAATCAGTGGTGCCATCCGTGGGACCGCTACAATTGGTCTCGTTATTTCCAAGCTTATAACCAACCAACTACTTTCACTATATATCCGGCATGGATCAAGGGAGAGAAGATACTCCCCCACCGGGTTTCTCGACCTTGGCGCCAATACCAATCAACGACTCCAACAACCTTCCCCTAATAACCGCCTCCACGTTCACAACACGTTCTCACCCAGAAGTAACACCCAACCATCATGCTTCGACATCAGCCAATCCGGAGCCTATTATTAGCCCAGCCTTTGTCGAAGCCAACCACGAAGCGTTGGAATCTCTCTTAAGGGCTCGCAAAAGGCAAGTTAGGAATGCTGAGATGCGAAGGGAATTGGAATACTCAAGTGACGAGTATGATGAAGAGATTAAAATGGAGCCTAGGCCTTCGGCCCAAGGAGCAACACTCTCGGCCCTAAAGATTGGGTCACCAGTGGGTCGAAGGCTAAGTAGAAGGTCCTTCGGGTTTGAAGGAGTCCTGGAGAAGGCTCCGACTAGAAGAGAAGGAACGGTTGTCGAAGGTTCCAACGGGAGGAGCCAACGAAGGGAAGAGACGGGGGTGAATTTGCCTCCATTGTTGGCAACTCATCTTGGAAGGACCGAAGCAGGGGTTCCATTGCAGCCTTCTCACGCATCAGGCGTAGAAGGCAATCCGCCTACAATTAATATGGGAGGAAGTCTTCCTCCCAATGGTATATACCCCTCGTTCCAAACTCAGTCTTATCCTCAAGGTTTATATCCTCCAGTAAATGGGCAGCCTAATAACCCAAGTCTCCCTCACCCTTATGGGAGCATACCTTTCGGGCATCCTATGGCGTACCCTCTGTATGCCATGGGAAACGGTTATCCGTTCGCCATGAACACATCTTATCAGTCCTACCCAAGCCAAACTCCTATGGGAATACCCCCGAACAATAATCCGTATAATATTGTTCCTATGTATGCACCACCCTATAATTGTCTATACTCGGACCCTATGGGTTCGGCTACACCCTTCGTCCGGTGGATAGAAGACTTCCCATTGCCTGATGGGTTGAAAATGCCTTCACATATTGGGACTTATGATGGGAAGGGGGATCCGGAAAATTTCCTACATTTGTTCGAAGGGGCTATTAAGATGCAAAAGTGGGTTATGCCTGTGGCCTGTCACATGTTTACATATACCCTACAGGATTCTGCCCGTATTTGGTGGAATGGGCAAAAGCTTGGCAGCATTGTCAATCTTGATGATCTCAAGGCTAAGTTTCGATCACACTTCAGTCAGCAAAAGAAGTTTACAAGGACCCATCTGACGGTGCACAACATTAAACAAAAGGAAAACGAAAGCACAAGGGCCTTCGTTACTCGGTACACCGATGAAACTTTACAGATCTTGGGTCTACATGAAGATCAGCGTATTTTGAGTTTCGTACATGGTCTTCGAAATCGGAGGTTGGTGGAGTTCTTATCCACTGACCTTCTGACAACTTACAAAGGGTTAATGGAAAAGACATATACTTTGATTGAAGCAAAGGAAGTATCTACTAATGGTGCTCCGATCGATAGAGACAGCAACAGCAAATTCTCAAAGCATTCTATGTGGGAAGGGTCAAAGAACAAGAACAAAAGCAGAGACAGGTTTTGTCCGTACAAAGGTCCTAACCACGGCTTGCTAGGAAGCTTAACTAAGTCTCTGAAGGAAATACTTGCAACGGAGAGGGCCGCTAAGGCCTTCGAAGCACCCCCTCGCATGACAAGCAAGGGTAAAAACAGGGATACGAGAAAGTATTGTCATTTTCATGAAGACTATGGCCACGATACAAACAGTTGCAGGGAGCTAAAGAAACATATTGAAGAAGCTATAAAGTCCGGGCAATTGGCACATTTGGTGAAGGGTATAAAGAAGGAAAAGGAAAAAATTTCCGACACTCAATTGGCCAAAGATACTACTCCTCTCAAAGCCCCAATACTCATGGTTCGTTGGGGCAAAGCCAACTTAAAAAGAAAGGTAACGGAGCAGGAGGTAAATGAAGTAGGGGAGGTAACATTTCCTCCTCTTACAGGCCAAGTCCCTTTGAATGATCCAGTGGTCATCAAAGTCCTAATTTTCAACCGGGAAGTAAACAGAGCCTACATGGACTGCGGAAACTCCTGCGAGATCATATACGAACATTGTTTTCTTAAGCTCAAGCCTTCGATCCGGTTGCAACGGGTTGATTCAAAGATACCTCTGGTAGGGTTCTCTAGTGAGCATTCGTGGCCTTTGGGAGAAGTACCATTGGACATAACAATTGGAGAAGGCAAGCTCGCATGGACATAAACCCTCACATTTACTATCGTAAGGTCCGACTCTCCCTGCAATCTGTTGATAGGAAGGACCGCCATGCAAAAGATGGGTGTTGTAGTCTCCACCATACATGCAGCGGTAAAATTCCATACACCTTATGGGATAGGAACCGTATTTTCTAGTTACAATCAGGGAAAGGCAGGAGACGTTGGTAAAAAGATCAAAGAAAGTCCCGAAGAGCCTCCGAAGGCCATCCTAAGTTGTACAGATGCCGAAGAACGTATTGTGGTAAATGAGCACTATCCTGAGCAAACGGTCGTAATCGGAAAGCAACTCCCTGCCAACTTCAAGGCAGACTTGGAGAAGCTACTTAAAGCCAACAAGGATGTCTTTGCATGGACGTACTCAGACATGACAGGGGTTTCTCGGACTCTTATGATCGATGGCAAGCCCTTCGGCACAGAGCATAAGTTTAATGAGTTCAAGCACACGGAACCAATTAAGCAGAAGCGACGAAGCCTTGCACCTTAAAGGAACGCAGCCGCTTGCAAAGAGGTGGATGAACTTGTACGAGCAGGAATTCTAAGAGAAGTAAAATACCAAACCTGGGTAGCTAATCCAGTTATGGTATAGAAGAGTGATGGAGGGTGGCGAATGTGTGTTGACTTCACCGACATCAACAAGGCTTGCCCAAAAGACTGCTACCCTCTGCCATAAATTGATTGGAAGGTCGAATCCCTCTTGGGGTTCCGTTTGAAATGTTTCTTGGATGCCTACAAAGGGTATCACCAAATACAAATGGCGGAGGAAGATGAGGAGAAGACAACCTTCTACACAGGAAAGGGTGTCTATTGCTACAAGAAAATACCCTTCGGTCTGAAGAACGCAGGGGCAACTTATCAACGGTTGGTAGACAAAGCCTTCCACAAGCAAATAGGGAGGAATTTGAAAGCCTACGTTGATGACATGGTAATAAAAAGTAGGACTGAGGAAGACCTACTCTCCAACATTCAAGAAACCTTCGATCAATTGAGGGCAATCAACATGAAGCTTAACCCAAAGAAGTGTTCCTTTGGCGTGGAAGAAGGACAATTCTTGGGGCATCTGATTACGAAGCAAGGGATTAAAGCTAACCCTTCGAAAGTCAAAACCATCACTAATTTACAAGCTCCAAAGTCATTAAAAGAAGTACAAAGCCTAAATGGGAAGCTCGCAGCACTTAGCAGGTTCCTGTCGAAAGGGGTGGATCATTCTTTACCATTTTTCAAAACACTCAAGGGGTGTATAGATAAAAAGACTTTCCAATGGAGTTGTGATGCAGAAGCCGCTTTCCAAAAGCTGAAAGAGTTCATGGAAATCTTACCAACACTTACGGCCCCAATCAAAGGCGAGGTGTTGTTCATGTACATTGTGGCATCCTTCGAAAGCATCAGTGCTGTTCTTCTGGCAGAAAAGGATAAGAAGCAAGTCCCGATCTACTTTGTTAGCAAGGTCTTGCAAGGGGCTGAAAAAAACTATCCAGAGTTAGAAAAGTTGATCCTAGCCTCGGTTTATGCTGCAAGGCGTCTTCGAAGGTACTTTCAAGCTCATCCCATCACAGTATTGACCGACAAGCCAATTAAGCAGATACTGTCGAAGCCTGAGAAATCGGGTAGAGTAGCCAAATGGGCCATCGAACTGGGAGAACATGACATAGAGTACAAGGGTCGAAACTCCGTCAAAGGCCAAATACTTGCAGATTTTCTTGCTGAAACACCCTCCGGACCAAGCCAAGACAGGGAAATCCCAAAGAAAAAGCCCCCAAAGGCGAAGGAGGGGTGGAAACTATACACAGACGGAGCCTCAAGCTCTGATGGTTCGGGAGCAGGTCTGATGCTGGTTAGTCCGGAGAAAAAAGAGTACACTTATGCATTACGTTTTGAGTTCGAGGCTACGAACAATGAAGCAGAGTACGAAGCTTTGCTAGCTGGCCTCTGACTCGCAAGGGACATGGAGGTTCGTGAGCTCTCCATTTTTGTGGACCCGCAGCTAGTCGCCAACCAAATCAAGGGCTCTTATGAAGCAAGGCAGCCCGCTATCAAACAATATTTGGATAAAGCTATTGAACTCTTTGAGGGGTTCGAATCCTATGAGATAACACATGTTCATAGAAACCAAAACAAGAAAGCAGAAGCCTTAAGCAAGCTAGCTTCAATGGCATTTGCTCATCTAACAAAGGAGGTTTTAGTGGAAATATTGGCCAATATGTCAATTACACAAAGCGACGCATCTGACGCAGGCTCCAACTGGATGACTCCAATAAAGGTGTACTTGATAAGTGGCATTCTGTTTGATGATCCAAAACTAGCACGAAAGGTCAGGGTCAAGGCACCCCAATATAGACTTATGGGGGATAATTTCTACAAAAGGTCTTTCTCATCTCCATGGCTTCGTTGTGTGGGACTGAAACAGGCTTCGAGCATCATCTATGATGTCCATAAAGGATCTTGCGGAATGCACGCAGGTCCTCGCTTCATTGCCTCGAAAATAACGAAGTTAGGATATTATTGGCCATCCATACTGGAAGACGCAACTGAAATAATACAAGCATGTGCGGCATGTCAGATACACTCAAAAGTTCAAAGACCATTAGAGCATGACGTGACCTCTATCACATCAGCAAGGCCTTTCGGCCAATGGGGATTCAACATAGTCGGACCTCTACCGGTAACCCCAGGCGGGGTACAATTCTTGGTAATAGCCATAGATTATTTCACCAAATGGGTCGAAGCCAAACCTTTGGCATCAATAACAGAAAAGCATGTGGAAAAGTTTGCGTGGGAACACATAATTTGCCGATTTGGAGTCCCACAATTCATCACCTCTGACAACGGGAAGCAATTTACCGAAGGGGTATTCCCATCTTTCTGCGAAGGCCTAAACATAAATGTTCACTTGTGTTGACAGGGACATTGTCATTGAAATCGAGCTAAGGTTAGGGCAATACCAGCATGAGTGGGTAGATGAACTACCCCAAGTCCTTCGGGCATATAGGAATAAGTCCTTCGCATAAAACAGCACAAACAAAGCTAAGGCCTACCCAACGTCATATCGGAAGGCTGCGGCAACAAAGCATACAAGCTCGAAACGCTGGACAGAAGTGTCATGGATAAGACCGGAAATGATACTAATCTTCATAATTTTTACATACAAGACTTAATATTTTTAAAGCACTTAGCCTGTTTTTCAATTTCATGTAACGCATTCTTCTCACTTGGAAAAGAAGCATTAATGGTAGGTGTCTTATTGTTCATTTCTTAAAATGATGTAATCCTCCCTACCCAATTAATTATATAAAATATTTCCCTCAAAATATCTTGTTTCGTTCTATACAACAAAGATTTGCTCAACTAAGTACTTTACAAGTTTCAATATCGAAGGATGATTCAAGACATATGTCTTGTGTAAACATAACATCCATTACAATTCACATTAACTTTCCTACAAGACTTAGGGTATTCTAAGCCCTTTGCATCTTAAGGATAAAAGACGGAGTGGGTCGCGACCCTCTGTCGTAGTTTGACTATACGATTGCTGAAAATCTTGGTCCAAAATACACACAATAAGGTCCTAACCTTAGGTTGTAAATTTACGTTTATACATAAGCGTAAGAGAAGACAAGCATGATATCAAAAGCGGGACACAGTCCCTTAAATTGGCATTCATAAGGCTACATATGGTCATAGCCAACATTAAACATCAAAGCAATTGTCTGTAGTCTGGGTCGAAGCCCAGAAGGAAAGATACATTGTTCAAACAAACAGGCACATGCCTAATAAAACATCATAAGAAATTGTTTAAAGGGTACATGCCACCCTTAAGACTAAATTAATGCCAACATGGCAACCTTCATGCATTTTTTGAGGAATTTGGATCCTCTTGGTGAGATGGAGATGGAGGCTTCACATATGCGGTTCTCTTGGTTGGAGAGGGAGGCTGTATTTTCTTTGGCTTCTTGGACAGGAGATCTTCTATGGAGGCTGAGGGGTCCTTGGTTGCTTCGGTGAGGAAAGGGTACTCTGTTGTGGTGTACGCGTTACCAGTATCGTTATATTCCTGCTCGGACGTTGGGCGGTAGTAAGGTACCTCCGACAACACCACCGGTTTCTTGGTCTCGGCGATTTCCTCCAACGTCGTGCATTTACCATAGAATATGGCCGCGTTCACCAGCTTTCCCACTATCGCTCCCACCTCATCACTATGGTACAACTCCATCGCAACATAAGGAACAACCTTCGACACCACCTCAGCCCTATCTTTCTTCAAGCTCTTGCATTCGAGTTTTAACCTATCCATCTCTTGACAAAGCTTGATCTACTGCTCTACCAACTTGTATCTTATACCCCGAAGAGCTTCATACCGAGGATTCTTCTCAAAATCCAACATGGCCGCATCACACTTGGCCTCTAGCTCAGCATACTGCTTCTCCCTGTTCTTCTCCCTAGCAACAATAACAGCTACCTCTTCCTTGGCATCTTTCACCATACGAACCAGCTCCCTTGTCCGGGTGTTCAAATGATTATCCAACATGGCTTGCCTGGTATAACTCTTGTCGTGCAAGTCACACGGCCCTTCAATGGACATATCATTCAAGGTTCTCCTCCAGCTAGCATGAGTAACATTTTCAACCAGCAGATGACAGGTGAGAGCATTTGGTAGCTCCTTGGTGTTCGGCAATCCTGCATAGAGAATATCCATTAGATATGGAAAACATTAAGAAAGAAGGGACTACAAGCGATTCTACTTACCATGAATATCATCATCAGTGACTTCCTCAGTCGAATACATGATTGCTTTCCCATGAGACTTCTCTTTCTTTTGCTTGGTAGTCCTTGAGGTAGGAGTGGGGATGTTCAACTTCCTCTTTGGGTGGCCTTCGAAGGCTTTGCACTTGTGCCCTTCCTGCTTCGCACCCTGTCTGCGATGCCAGAGGACCCCACAATTTTCAGTTGGTCACCCTCGGAGGGAGGGTCATCCGAATCAGCGATGTTCTCCACAAGCTGGGGGGTTCCCTCAGTATTCACATGTTTTGAAGGATGGACTACCGCAAGTAGCTCAACTTGTGAAGCATCAACATCATTGTTATTCACAGACAAAGATGGAGACCCAACTCCGTAGCACACATCTTGTGGGTCCTTAGGGATGAAGCTAACCTCCTTTGCACCTCCTGACACAACAAAGTTCCTGAATGCCATTCCTGCAACAACAAAAGAAAAGAGATAAATATCAGCAGATAAGTTATTTGTTTTATTTAAATGGGAATGTACATACTTTGTCCTTCACAAACTATCTCAGGCTTTGACGGAGACCCCTCCCAACGGTCCACAATGCCAGCCATAAACAAGATTGGCTCAAGGAATGTTTGCACATCAACTTGATGACGTGCAAGACGCTGGTACATAGGACTGCTTCTTATTTCATAAGGTAATGGGTCATTGAATCTTTTGTAAACAAACATAAATGCCTCATCTAACAAAGCTGGATACTCAGAAGGTATGATTGTGTTCTCAACATAGAAAAATTGCCCTTTCCAATTTCTGATATTCGAAAAGGGTCTTGTCACTAGGTAGGTCACATCATGTTCATCTCTCTTAGCAATGGTTATCCAATCCCCACCAGGATATAGGTTAACAAAGCCCCTAAGCACAGTTAGTGTGGGCTCATAACCGTACGCTTTGCACATGACAATGTAGGTGGTTAATTTGGCTAGGCTAAAGGGATTTAACCTAGAAATGTGAACTTTGTAGTATTGCAAAAACTCCAAAATTAACGGATGGATAGGTATCCTAAAGTTTGACTGAGTAAATGCATGCACATATAAGCCCACATACCCTGTGGGAGCATCAAAAATATTTTGATTTTCGCTCGGAAGCATGATTTTAAACTCTTTGGGTATGGGATAATCACGAAGAAAGTCAGATAATGTTTCTTTTGACATAGTACATTTTTGTTGCCTAATGATCCTTTTTGCTGCCATACTCATATTGCAATAATAAGATCAAGAAATCAAAGAAGGATGATGGAATATTACCTTTTGAGCCAACGGAAGCACAAAAAACACAGTAAGGTGTTTGTGTATTTTGGGCGGAAGGTAAAAATGGGCTAGGGTTTACCATACCATATAATTTTATACCCATGGTATTTTCAATCTTGGCCGCACACGTGTTCATCCATATTTGATGCATTCACGGATTTCAAATATAATTTAAACTTTGAAAGGATGTTTACTTTTACTGATATCATAGCCGTTTGGGTCTAAGTGGCAAGCGGAAGGATAATGATTAAGTTGCATTAAATGCGCAGTTAGTTAGGCATTTATTTTATTTTCGCACGATTTTGTAACACGAGGGACATATTGCATGTTGATTTTTGAGTTAAATGCAATATAAACTTGTACGTATATATCACTTTCGACTGGGGGGCTTGATGATGTACCCTCCGAACGGGTCGAAGGACTCCCCTTCGAGCCTGTGTGAAGCCCTCTCTTTGGAGGCCCAGGTTAATCTCCTAAAACGTTTCATTGGCATAAAACCATTCATATATAAAGTGGCTACCATGTGGGAATCCGCCAATCGAAGCCCTAAGCCCTTCGGGGTATCTCCTTCGAAGGAATTAGAACGGAGAACCACCTTTACCTGGTCATACCTACGTTCCCTCTTCCCTTAGGCTTTCCCGCCAAGGAGGAGATTGTGGGCCATAAAGCCTTAGCGGTTACCACAAATCATGGGACTCCCCCATGATCTCCGAATCATGTGCAACCGCCCTCTAAGGCCTATTTCTCCCCTATAAATAGCTTAGACGGGCAAGAACCATGGTAATGCTAACTGAACTCTCTCGATTTACTACAAACTTACCATATCACATACTTACTCGCACGCCGGAGGTGGTTCGCAGGGCCCAACCCCTGCGCAATCACTTAACGTAGTGTCTTAGTATTTCTTATTTCAGGTTGAAGACAAGCTTGGCGCAACCTCAACACCCCATATATCCTTTGATCATCATCGAAAGGCTGGTCGTGCAATTTATTGTACAATCAATGTTAGTATTTGTTAAGTTAATGGTTGTTACATTATTAGTGTCTTATTAATGTTTAATATGTGTAAATGCATATGAAAATTCTGTGTATGCATAGTAGAATGTAACAATTAATATGCTGCTTATTAGCTACGGATTTTTGACTATGCTAAAATACGGGTTATTGTAGTCAGTTGAACACATTGTCTAATATATGTTGAGTTCAAATCTGTTACTGTACATATTATGTTACCCACATATGCATAATGTATTTCAAGATTGTACCCTTTTGTTCTAATTTGCCTGTCGTTGTTGTTCTGAGGCTTATTTGTTTTAGGATAGCAAGTTGTTTTTTTTACATGGTATATGACAGTTGGCAACCTTTTAATAAGTATTGTTTTTGTGTAGTAGGATGACTTGCTACCTTAATATGAATTTATGATTCTTTTACAGGCATGTTACAACGAAATTGACTGGAACTATCTCTCTCAAAGCATCAACATTTCGAGAAACACAACAAAAATTAATGACCCGCACCAAGTAAAAAGGCTTCCTGTAGCAATGACTATTTCTAGCATTTGTTCAAAGCTGCTACAGCGCGCGAGCTCAATAAAAAAAATGCCACAACAAGTACCGTTAACACATTCAACAAATGGCACAACAAGTACCGTTAACACGGTTAAGTCGATCTTAATTCAGAAAAAAATGAAGCTCCGCAGTAATTTATCCTATTTGCAGCCAAGTTGGAGATGACATGGATATTAACTAGGCGTATTAAGTATTAACTTTTCAAGTCGTTGATGTTGTCTTTCATCTTTTTCGTTTTACCCAGGAAACTCTTGATTCTGAAACTTTATACAAGTACCTAAATGCCGACCTTGATGTCGTGCCTTATTCATAGGAACAACTTATATTTGGATCTAATGTATATAGTGATACTTTACAACTCGGCTTATAAGCATGCAGTTGTCGGCGTACAAAACCCACCGTTTGTGGCTAACAACATAATTGCTTACTCCAAAACGCGTTAACATAATTGTAATAGACACAAACACGGCTGCTCGCAGCAACGCGCGGGCAAACCCGCTCATTAATCACTAACACACAAAACATACTAGTTGCTCATGTACTCACACATTTGTACTTAACACAACTTATTTTTACCAATGCAAACACGCAATTCAGTTTTGTCACATTGCGTGCCATCACGGATAAACTTGGTATAATCAAAGTCTATTGTTTTAACTTTTGATTGTACTTCACATTGCTTAAGACAAACTAAATGATTGTAGGTTTAAATCTTGCTTAAAACATGTGAGATATGTTTATCACAAGAATATTTGTAGCCGTTAATTTTTTTTACCCGTAGTATAAAGATTTATATTTAACAACAATTTTTTAATGAATTTATAAACAATTGAAGTGGACTTACCAATCTCACTTCCGTTATGAGATTTCAGTCTAACAAAAACTCAATTTCATTTTCCACAAATTTACTCCAACGAAACCATCTTCGATCTGTACTATATTAAACAACAATCTTAACAACCAGTTTCAAGTAATTTAATTCCTTACAATCATTTATTTCCACTTACTACATCTTGATCTTAGTTTATTACTGAATTATTTCATCAAATCCAGTGCTAAATCCGACTTCTCCACACCATAACCAAACCCCTAATTCTCATTCAAAGATAACGTAAGTGCAACTCTTCATTCAATTCCCCAAATCACTCTTCACTTATTTCCCTTATAACTGTCATAAGTATACTTGCCCACCAACTGTTTGACATATTGCCTCAACCAAACAAAACCTCTTTATTTTGATTTTTCGACCATCTTGGTCAAAGAATCAAAATATGAGTTTGGTTTAGGGTTCTTGGACCTTCTCGGTCCCTGAATCGGGGTTTGTTTCTCTCTTTTTGGGCTCCATGGAGGTTAGTGGTTGTTCTTCAGTGGGTGTTTGGCCATGTCCATTTAGAGGTTTCCATTGTTGCCTAGATGGAATGGCGGGGTCCAAGGGGTTTCCTAGGTTGGTTGTGCATATTAAGCGTCTCCATTTGTCATCGGATGATCGAAGGGGGGCCTTGCGAGAGGCGCTCTCCACGGATTGTGAATTGTTTGTTTCGGTTAGGGAGGCTTTAAAGGTCTCAGATCAGTGGTTGTATGGGGAGTGTATGTGTTTACATGCTCTCAGCCGGGCATGCCATCATGCTGATGGGATGGCTCGGTTCAAGCGGGTTGCGGAAGATGTGGACGAGTTTATAGTGGGGATCGCTAGGCTACATGTTGAGAGGGGAGTGGTTCCTTTGGGAGGGGTGGTGGTGGATGAGGTTCTCCTTGACCGTGTGTTCTCCCTACCTATCATGACTGTTAAGAGCATCCCTCATAGTTGTCGTATGGCGTTTTCTCATGCTTTAACTGCTGCTCTATGTAAGGTGGCGGCTATGCCAACGTCTATTGAGGCGTGGGTAAAACTTTTGTTGTTACCACGTTGCACGTTGCGTGTTTTTAGGCCATCTAACCGTCAAGAGCGTAGGTCTGGTAATACGAATTCTTTGCAATGCCATAGTATTCAACGGTCGTTGGCAGCTTGGGGAGGGGATGGTTTTTCTGAACTTATCCTATCGCTTTTTGCCCAACCCCTGAGGGTGGTCGCGGGTAAGGATGAGCTTGCCTCTGAGTCTATTAGATCAGCGGTGTGTACCAATGTTAAACAATGTTTGAGGAAAGTTGCGGACGGGCATTTCACTACAGCCGTTAAAGTGTTGTGTTCTTCGGGGGTTGCACCTCTTGGTACGGATACTTTGACAGCGTTGTTGGCTAAGCATCCCATACTGCCCCCTCCGGTTATGCCTGGTTCCTTGCTCTCTGAGCCTCCTCTTGTTGTAGATGTTGATAGTGTTCTTGGGTGTATTCAATCCTTCCCAAAAGGGACTTCTTGTGGGCGGGACAGATTTAGGGCCCAACACATTTTAGATGCATTTTGCGGGGAGGGGTCGGCGATCGCTGTTGAGTTACTCAAGGCTATCTCTGTGGTGGTTAATTTATGTTTGGCTGAGAGGTGCCCTAAGGTTTTGGCGGGGTTTGTTGCTTCTACGCCCCTTATGCCGTTGCTCAAACCAGACAATGGGATTAGGCCTATTGCTGTTGGCGCATTTTGGAGGAGGCTGGTCTCTAAAGTGGCTATGAGGGGTGTCAGGAAGGAGATGTCCAAATACCTTTGTGATTTTCAGTTTGGGGTGGGAGTCCCCAGCGGGGCGGAGGCCGTGCTCCTTAGTGCGAATAGATTCTTAAATGAGTTTCACTCGGATGGGTCGTTGACTATGCTTACTGTTGATTTCTCTAATGCCTTCAACTTCGTGGATCGGACTACCCTTCTACATGAGGTTCGGACTCGATGCCCGTTTCCCTATGGGTGGAGTTTTTTATATGGTCAGTCGGCGAGGTTATATGTGGGTGATGACCATATTTGGTCCACCACTAGTGTTCAGCAAAGGGACCCTTTAGGGCCTCTTCTTTTTGCCTTAGTTTTGCACCCACTTGTTCACCGGATCAGGGATTGTTGTAAACTTCTTTTCCATGCTTGATATTTGGATGATGGTACGATTATCGGAGACACTAAAGAGGTAGCTAAAGCCTTAGATATAATCAAGGCCGAGGGGCCCCGCCTGGGCCTCGAACTCAACATTAAGAAAATAGAAGTTTTTTGGCCGTCATGCAATGGGGTGAAGGTGCAGGATGGGTTGTTTCCCTGCGGGATTGGGAGGCCAACGTTGGGTGTGAAACTCCTTGGAGGCGCTGTTAGCCAGGATGCGGGGTTTATTAGTAGTTTGGCTGTGAAAAGGGCATCTCGTGCTGTGGAACTAATGAGTTGTCTCCCAAGTCTGCAGGACCCTCAATCAGAGCTCCTTTTGCTCCGCTCATGTATGGGCGTCGCAAAGCTGTTGTTCGGTCTCAGAACGTACCAACCTATGTATATAGGGGAAGCCGTTTCTATTTTTGACAACGGCCTTCGGAAGGCGATAGAGGCTATTGTGGTTTGCGGGGGCCCTTTTTTTTGGGATTTTCAATGGAGGCTAGCATCCCTTCCGACTCGGTTTGGTGGGTTGGGTCTATGTTCGGCAGAGGATGTATCTACTTATGCTTTTGTGGCCTCGAGGGCGCAATCTTGGAGTTTGCAGGACCACATTCTTCGGGGATGTGGTATTGATGGGGTTAACTCTGATTATGGGTATGCGATTGATCGCTTGCGCATGTCCCTCCCTGATTTTGATCTTAGCGGTTTATCTAACAAGGACACCGCCCCCCCCCCCTAAAGCCCAGAATATTTTGGCGTGTGGCTTATTTAGTGGAATCGTCCAAAGCTTGGGAGTGAAGTTTGATTTATCCTCTCGACAAAAAGTAGTGTTTGAATGTATCCGAGCTCATCATGCTCAGAATTTCTTGACGGTTATCCCCATTGAAGGACTAGGCCAACATATGTCGACTCTAGAGTACCGGACTATCCTTAAGTACCGGCTAATGATCCCTCTGTTTCCGGTTGATGAACCTTGCCTAGTCTGCCGCAAGGTTTGTTTGGATTCTTTTGGCGATCATGCGGTCCATCGTAAGAAGTTACCTGGTTTCAAATATAGGCATGATTTGGTTAGGGATGTTCTATATGATGTTCTTAAACGAGCAGAAATTTCTTCTAAAAAGGAGGCCCCCGTGAACTTTCTAACGGATCCGCTTGAAGGGAGGTCTACTTTACGGCCGGCTGATATACTTGTGTTTGGGTGGGCCGGGGGGAAACATGTTTGTGTGGATCTTACTGGGGTGTCCCCTCTTGTTGGGCTCAGGGACAATGGGTTTGTTGCGGGACAAGCAGCGTTGAAAGCGGAATCGAGCAAAGTTGCTAAACACGAGAAGGCTTGTTTAGAAAATCAACACGTGTTTATCCCTTTTGCTTTTGATACATTTGGTTTCCGAGCTCCGGAGGCAGGGGAGTTTTTTACTAGGGTTCAACGGGTTGTGCAAAGTAATATTTCGACTCTTAAGACACAAAATTACATCTTTAGTAGGATTGGGTTTGCTATCCAAAAGGGAGTTGCGGCGTAACTTGTTGCCCGTTTACCCGCCATCTTATTGTATTTGATATTTTCTATATTATTGGATATATATTACATCAAAAAAAATAAAAAAAAAAAAAATAATAATAATAATAAAAAAAAATTGAATAATTAATAATGTACGTCGTATATAAAATATGTAAAATGATAGGCGTTGTGTCCTTCATTGTTGGACTTTTCTAGGGCCACTCTTGTGTGCTTAACAACTGTTGGATTGTGACATACTCAAATGTCGGATGTGGATTGCTTATATTTTTACATAAAATAATAGTACGATGAATAAAAAAAACATTTGTTTTACTAAGAGTTCATTTGATAACATTAACTTAACACTAGTATTTTATATGATTTGGTTTCATATTATAATTGGTCAAGCATGTGAGACTAATAATACATTTAGTTCGTTTGGTTTGTAAGCGGGAATCACAATCACTATGCATTTGATAAATAGATGGTATGAGATTGATAGAAAAAGTATAATTAATGTTGTTTGGTATATTTTGTGGGGACACGGGAATCACAATCACTATGCATTTTTCGAAATTATTTTTTAGAAAAAAATTATTTTTTGAAATTATTTTTAAGAAAAATATTATTTTTTAGAAAATTATTTTTTTGTAAAATTTTTTTTTTTAAAAATATTATTTTTTAGAAAATTATTTTTTAGAAAAAATTATTTTTTAGAAATTATTTTTTTGAAATTATTTTTTTCGAAATTATTTTTTAGAAATTATTTTTTTTCGAAATTATTTTTTAGAAATTATTTTTTTTTTCGAAATTATTTTTTAGAAATTATTTTTTAGAAATTATTTTTTCGAAATTATTTTTTTTCTAAATTATTTTTTAGAAAAAAAATTATTTTTCGAAATTATTTTTTAGAAAAATATTATTTTTTAGAAAATTATTTTTTTCTAGAAAATTTTTTTCGAATTTTCTATTTATAAATTATTTTTCAAAAAAAATTAGAAAAAAAAATTTAGAAATTATTTTCGATTTTTTTTTTTTTTAAATTTTTTCGAAAAAGTGTGAAGTTTACTATTTTTTTTTTTTTTTTTTGAAATTTTTTCGAAAAAGTGTCAAGATGGGCCCACATGAATGAGGAATGAGAATTAGAAAGGAGCCTCTCCCCCCAACTATGAGTCTATGGGTATCCTTTCATAGTTTCATTCCTAACTTGCTAACCAAACATTTGCAATGACTATCATTGTCATTGATTGATTCCCATAGTTGCATACTAATAATACATTTAGTTCATTTTGATTATCTTTATTTATATTTTACATTCGTACAAAGTAGGCTTGATTGTTTTCTACTCTATGATAACTTGAAAATTCAACAGCTGATAGATTATCGATCCGATCTTAATGTCACAAATTAAAATATGATTTACATAGTACATATTATAGACTGTAATGAATCTTATATAATACTCCATTCAAAAATGATATGGAGTATTTTTAACCACAATAAATACAAGAATTTTCAAAATTTTGTTGGTGCATTTTGTTCGTGACCCGTTGGTCTATATGAAAGGGCAATGTGAACGATTAATTTGACTACGTTACCAATTCGAGCCATGTATCAGCAATTGACTAATAACACGTATGTCGTTATACTAAAAATAGAGACCTTAAAGCAGGGCGAAACTTATATTCAACTTGACTGACGTGCACTTTCATAACATATTACTTATTTTCTTCATTTTTATACTATTTTTTGCATAGTTGTTAAGATCCCGATTTTGATCTTAGGATCTTACGATTTTACGATGCTACATAGCAAAAACGATCCCGATCCTACGTACGATCTTTGCAAGCATAAGATCTCATAGAATATCGATCTTGACCATAGGATCTTAAGATCTAATCCGATCCGATGTTACTTTTCACGAACAACAAATTAAAAAACTACAAAGTTATAGATTATTTTTTATAAACTTTTAAAAAACAACATGTTAATCTTCTTTAAAAAAATACATAATCATAATTTAAGACAACATTTTTATGAAATATTCCTATAATTTTGTGTTTATGATATATACTAATTTGTAGATTTGTATAAGAGATAAGTACTAATCTAGGACAAAATCTTTTTTTTGGTCCCCACCATGGTCAGTTTTTGAGTAAATTCCCTAAATGGTCATGCGCATCTGCGCAACTCCGCAACCTATCTCAGAACGTGACACGTGTACATATTCTGGGGCCCACACCAACTACTAGAATTACTCAACCGCCGGCTACTCAACCCAATAGCTAAAATTTTTGCATCGTTAGTCCTTTGTTACGTTTTCGTCTGTTTTTTTACGTTTTCGTCTGATTTTTTACGTTTTCGTCTGTTTTTTTACGTTTTCGTCCGATTTTTTACGTTTTCGTCCGATTTTTTACGTTTTCGTCTGTTTTTTTTACGTTTTCGTCCGATTTTTTACGTTTTCGTCCATTTTTTTCGTTTTCGTCCGATTTTTTACGTTTTCATCTGTTTTTTTACGTTTTCGTTTGTTTTTTTACGTTTTCGTCCGACTTTTTACATTTTCGTCTGTCTTTTTATGTTTTCATCCATTTTTATACGTTTTCGTCCACTTTTTTACGTTTTCGTCTGATTTTTTACGTTTTCGTCTGATTTTTTATGTTTTCGTCCGATTTTTTTACGTTTTCGTCTGTTTTTTTTACGTTTTCGTCCAATTTTTTTCGTTTTCGTCCGATTTTTTTTTCGTTTTTGTCTATTTTTTAACGTTTTCGTCCAATTTTTTACATTTTCGTCTGTTTTTTTACGTTTTCATCCATTTTTTTACGTTTTCCTCCGATTTTTAATATTTTCGTCTGTTTTTTTACGTTTTCATCCATTTTTTTACGTTTTCATCCGATTTTTTAGATTTTCGTCTGTTTTTTTACGTTTTCATCCATTTTTTTTACGTTTTTTGTCTGATTTTTTATATTTTCGTTTGTTTTTTTTACGTTTTCATCTATTTTTTTTACGTAAAAAAAACAGACGAAAACGTAAAAAAAAGATGAAAACGTAAAAAATCGGCGAAAACGAAAAAAAATCGGACGAAAACGTAAAAAATCGGACGAAAACGTAAAAAAACAGACAAAAACGTAAAAAAAACATATGAAAACGTAAAAAATCGGACGAAAACGTAAAAAATCGGACGAAAACCTAAAAAAGTGGACGAAAACGTATAAAAATGGATGAAAATATAAAAAGACAGACGAAAATGTAAAAAAACAAACGAAAACGTAAAAAAACATATGAAAACGTAAAAAATCGGACGAAAACAAAAAAAATCGGACGAAAACGTAAAAAATTGGACGAAAACGTAAAAAACAGACTAAAACGTAAAAAATCGGACGAAAACGTAAAAAATCGGACGAAAACGTAAAAAATCAGACGAAAACGTAAAAAAACAGACGAAAACGTAAAAAAGCGGACGAAAACGTAACAAAGGACTAACGATGCAAAAATTTTAGCTATTGGGTTGAGTAGCCGCCGGTTGAGTAGCCGGCGGTTGAGTAATTCTAGTAGTTGGTGTGGGCCCCAGAATATGTACACGTGTCACGTTCTGAGATAGGTTGCGGAGTTGCGCAGATGCGCATGACCATTTAGGGAATTTACTCAAAAACTGACCATGGTGGGGACCAAAAAAAAGATTTTGTCCTAGATTAGTACTTATCTCTTTGTATAATATTAAGAAGGTTATTAAAAAAATGGCATTATAGTAGGATCTTAAGATCCCGATCCAATCTTACGATCACGATCTTGCAAAGACAAAAACGATCCTGAGTAAGATCTCGATCTTGAAAACCTTGGTTTTTAGTTTTGTCTGTTTGAATTTTGAGTTAGTATGAGTTACGAAATTTAGGCTAGTCGTAATGGAAATGCAAAGCGACCTTTGGAAATGCAAAGGTTTGTGTGCTTGACGCTTTTTTTTTTTTTTTTTTTTTGGTCATGTGTTTGATATTAAAGAGATAAGCTGACGTGCCAAATTACTAACACTCTGTTCTAGAGTTTTTTTTTAAGAGATAAGTAAAATAAAGTAATGCAATGTAAAGAAATAGGGAAGAGTGGAAGTAAAGTTTATAGATTTTTGCATGTTCTTTAGTTTATAGTAAAGTAAAGTAAATGAAAGTAGGTGGTCCCACTTTATACTTTTTATATTTGTGGAATTACTATTATAACCTTGCTCCATAATAAAAAAACACTAAAGACAAATGTTCTTTTTGACATTAATTCTTTTGATTTTTGTCTTTATTCACTTTACTTCACTTTCATCCCATATATGGGATGAAAGTTGGGACAAAGAAAACCATTTACTTTCATCCTTCTCCATTTTCTTTCCTTCCTTCAAAAAAACTCAAAAACACACTCATCTAAAAAAAAAGAGTAAACTACAAAATACATCCCTGTGGTTTGGTCAATTTCACACAATACATCCCTCCCAAAAAAGTTGCGCTATACACATCCCTCCGTTAGTAAAAGTCAAACACAATACATCCAAGAGGACGAACGGTGCAAAGATTGTGTCGTTAAGTTGGACACGTGGCAGTTAACTCTTTTTAAGCAAGGGTATTTTAGTCCTTTTATTCACAACTACTCACTCTTTTTCTTCTTTAATCAAACAACAAACACAAACAGCAAACACAAAAAAACCCAGTAAAAACACAAACTTAAACATAAACACAAATCCAAATCCAGAAACACAAAAACGCAAACACAAATCCAGAAACACAAATCCAAACAACAAACACAAATCCAAAAACACAAATCCAAACCACAAACACAAATCAATTCAATTATGATTTTCATTCAAAAATGAATTAAAGATGAAGCAGATGAACAAAAACAGACCACACCCATAATATTGAGACTCAGTCCACAGCCATCATCAGTCCTACAATTAATCTATAACAGAAAAATTAAAAATCGAGCATGTTCGATTGTAAAAGAAGCAACCACAGTTAAACCCAAACCAAAATACCAAAATCCAATTCGAACATCCACTCCTAATCTATCCTAATCCATCACCTCAAATCCTTTTTAAACAACAACTCGAACTTAAACTGGAATATCAAACAATCGATCTTAGATGGTACAACTTTAACACAATCTTTCTGTAAGATTTTTAGTTGAACCGTTTCATCATAGATCTTTTGATGACTAAAACTTCATTTCATAATCCGAATCAAAAGATAAGAAAGATAACAAGTATGTTATTTTGTGTTCTTGATTCGTTCTTTAACCAAGTACAAAACGAAAATCTAAACAAGTCGAACCTACCGTGACCCTCCAAAGGGTCTTGAAACCTTAAATTGCTTTCTTGATTCGTCTTGTGCTGAATCTTACATGTGTTTGTGTTCGTAACAAATCTTGTTTATGATCTTGTTTCTGGGTTATATATTGAAGAAAGGGTCGAATGTTTTTGTGTTATGTTTTTGGATTTGTGTTTGTGGTTTGGATTTGTGTTTGCGTTTTTGTGTTTCTGGATTTGGATTTGTGTTTATGTTTTTGGATTTGTGGATTTTGATTTGTGTTTGTGTTGTGGATTTGTGTTTCTGGGTTTTTGATTTGAGTGTTTATGAATTATTGTCTTTGACTGTGAAGAGTATTAAAAGAAAAGAATGGTGAGAGTAGGTGTGGTGTTAAAAGGACTAAAATACCTTTGCTTAAAAAGAGTTAACTGCCACGTGTCCAACTTAACGAGACAATCTTTGCACCGTTCGTCCTCTTGGATGTATTGTGTTTGACTTTTACTAACGGAGAGATGTTTATGGTGCAACTTTTTTGGGAGTGATGTATCGTGTGAAATTGACCAAACCACAGGGATGTATTTTGTAGTTTACTCAAAAAAAAAAAAAAAAAAAAAAAAAAAAAAAAAAAAAAAAAAAAAAAAACAAAACTTGAGAACATAATGTAATAGTCTTATCTAAAGTTGAAAGCTGGACAATGAAAAGTAAGGAAATGAATGATATGTTAAGGTAGTATAACATATCGTTCAATTGTGAAAGTAAATAATGGACGGTGGATATTGGTTTTATATTTGAAGAAAAAAGAATACTATTATGTTTAGATCACTAAATTAAAACGATTTATTTCTAAATTGTGACCACTTTTATTAATGTTACATATTTCTGGCATCTATTTTGTTAACTAAGCTAACAACCCTTTACTGTAGGTTGCGATCCCTTAGAAAGGGGATGCAAATTAAAAAGTCTAAAAAGTGTTTTCAACCATCCGATAAGTCAAATAGTCAACATATTTAGATCTAACGGTTCCTATTTAAATTGAAAAAAAATAACACACTCCCTTCTAATAGAAGGATACGATAGTAATTTTACAAATAAAAATCACTCATACCACTCTCTTTCCCTCCATCAACACACACAGTTACTCACACTTCTTCTCTCTATTTTCGATCAAATCACTCGTACGACACTTTCTCTCTCTCTATTTTCGATTAAATTTTGGGGGAAATTTTAGGGTTTTATTTCCGATTATATTTCCGATTAAAATTTGGGGAGAATCACTATACTCGAAGATGAATCAACCTGGTAAGTTTATCATTTATGTTTTAATTTTGTTTTAGAATAAAGTCGAAGAATTAGGGTTTTTTAGAATGTAGTCGATTAATTAGGGTTTTTTAGAATGTAGTCGATTAATTAGGGTTTTTTAGAATAAACTGTTGCGTTGTAAGTAGGTTCATCAGTTATTGCTTGTTATTTTAGAATAAACTGTTTAAGTTCATCAATTAGCGTTGATTGTGTTTCAAAGCTTTTCAGTTCATCACTTAGTGTCAGTTATTTTGAATTCAAAGTAATTTCATCAGTTAGCGTCGGTTATGATTCAAAGCTATTAGGTTCATCAGTTAGCATCAGTTATGTTTCAAAGCTATTAGGTTCTTCAGTTATAGGCGACTTAGTTGTTCATGTTTGATTCAGCTTATCTGGCTGGCATTGTGGCTCTATATATGATTTTTTTTTGTTCATCAATTATTGTCCTTATTATATGATTTATTTTTTTATTATTTTTTTTAGAATCTGGAAGCAATAAGCAAGCAGAGAAGAGATCCAAACGATTTCATGACCGACCAGCTCTAAAAGGTATAAACCGTAATTTCAGTTATGTTTCAGTTTTGGTTCATCAATTATTGTGCTTATTACCTGGTTCATCAATTATTGTGCTTATTATATGATTTCAGTTATATTTCAGTTTTTGATTCATCAGTTTTTGTTTTGCTTATTATTTTTAATTGTAAGTAGGTTCATCAGTTGATAATCAAATTTTGCGTTTGAAAAGTAAATTCATCAGTTAGCGTCAGTTAACTGATGTGTTTTGGTTCATCAGTTAGCGTCAGTTAACTGATGTGTTTTGGTTCATCAGTTAGTGTCAGTTAACTGTTGCAGATATAGTAGGTTGTCTTTCAAAGTGTTTTGGTTCATCAGTTAGTGTCAGTTAACTGATGTGTTTTGGTTCATTAGTTAGTGTCGGTTAACGTCAGATGTCTTAAATTTACTTTTCAAACGCAAAATTTTATGTATATTAAATTTATGTTCATCAATATTGTTAGCAATCTAAGGTTCATCAATTATTTGTCCTGTGTTATGTGTTTTTGGTTCATCAGTTTATTGGTTCATCAGTTTATTTTGTTGTGGTATGTGTTGTGTTTTTTGGTTCATCAATAAACTGATGAACCAATAAACTGATAACCAATAAACTGATGAACCAATAAACTGATAAATAATAAACCAATTTTGGTTCATCAGTTTATTTTGTTGTGTTATGTGTTATGTGTTGTTTGGTTCATCAGTTTATTTTGTTGTGGTATATGTTTTTGGTTCATCAATTTTATGTATATTAAATTTATGTTCATCAATATTGTTTTTGGTTCATCAATTATTTAGATTGCTAAAAATTATTTGTCTTGGTGTTATGTGTTTTAGGTTCATCAATTATTTGTCCTGGTGTTATTTGTTATGTGTTTTGGTTCATCAGTTAGTGTCGGTTAACGTTGGATGTCTTTCAAACTGTTTTGGTTCATCAGTTAGCGTCAGTTGTGTTTTCAAAGCTTTAGGTTCATCAGTTATTTCGTATTCAAAGTATGTTCATCAGTTGATGTTGTTTTTTTTTTTTTTTTTTTTTTTTTTTTTTTTTTTTTTTTTTTGTATAGGTAATGACGCCAAAAAAGCAAAGTTGCCGATCACTTTAAAAGCTTATTCTCCCAGTGACGACGACTTTGTTGATGATGCATTTGTTCGTTCCAAACCTGCAACCATTTCTACCTCTAAACCTTCTTCTTCAGCTAAAACTTCCAAACCAAATCTCTCTAAAGACCTTAAGCCGCAATTAAGTCTTCTCCAACCTTCCAAACAAAAAAAATTCCAGTGGTTAAGATAAAAAAATTTCCTGGTCCATTATACGAGCTCATTCAGACAATTACTGAGGATAAAAAACAAGCTATTACAAGTTTGGGTTTTGAATCATTGTTGGAGTTTCAAATAAATGCAACGACAGGTCGTTTGGGGCATTGGTTGCTGACTAAGTTTGATGGTTTATCGGGAACTCTAAAAGTATTTGGTGAAAACATACACATAACGCCTGAATTGGTTCACCAAACATTCGGGTTTCCAATGGGCACATTGGCGGTTGATGTGCGAGATATTTTGAAAGAAAGGTCAAATGTAACCTATAGAGAATGGAAAAACCAGTTCAAGAAAGTTCCTAGATTGTATGCTAACAAACTGATGGAACTAATTAGGAATCAAATTAGGAGAAATGATAGTGGGAATCTATTTAAGATAAACTTTCTAGTTCTCTTTTGTACTATTATGTCCTATGTTACCACAACCGGGACTCTCAATCTAGGAGTCATCCCATCTCTTATCGACCTTGAGAAGGTAAGAGAAATGGATTGGTGCCAGTATGTGGTTGATTATCTCTTGAAGGAAAGGTTAGCATGGAAACCCGGGAAACGGTTCTATGGACCACTCTTGGTGCTGGAGGTAATTACTAAATTTTTTTAATCTTATTTTTATCTGTTATGTTACCTTAGGTTCATCAATTAGTTTATATGTGTTTATCAATTTGGTTCATCAGTTGTGTTATGTTAGGCTCATCAGTTGTCATAGGTTCATCAGTTGTGTTATGTTAGGTTCATCAGTTATGTTAGGCTCATCAGTTATGTTAGGCTCATCAGTTGTCATAGGTTCATCAGTTATCATATGTTCATCAGTTATTGTTCAGCATCTTTTTGTCCTGTGTTATCTTAGGTTCATCAGTTATCATGGGTTCATCAGTTGTTGTTCAGCATCTTTTTTTAATCTACCTTTATCTTAAAAATGCAGGTGATATTCGCCAATTTACTTCTCCAAAACCCAAAATACCCAGCGTTTGAGTACTGGAAAACAGAAACAATGCAAGAATTGGAGGAAATGATGTTTGGGAAATGTCGAAAACCAAGGACTCCTAAAGCAGCTAAGACAGAGGAGGAAGAGGAAGAATTGGAGGAAGAAGAAGAAGAAAAAACGAATGATGATGATGATGAAGAGATTGGGAAAGATGATGATGGAGAGAATTAGAACGATGATGATGGAGAGAACTTAGAGATAGAGAATGAAAAAGATGATGAGGAAGAAGAAGAGACTGAGAAAGATGATGAGAAAGAAGAAGAGACTGATAAAGATGATGATGAAGAGGTTGAGAATGAGAAAGATGTTGTTTATGATGAAACAGCTGATATGCGTAAGAATTTAAATATTTATTAAACTATGATTATATTAGGTTCATCAATTAGCCGTTAATATATGTTTTAAAATTTAATTCTAACAATTTAACAGATGATGAGAAAGAGAAAGATGTTGTTGATGATGAACAAGAAGGGATAGAAAATGTTGTAGAACCCTCAAACAAACCGAAATGGTCAAGAACCCATATTTCTAGCTTCTTAAAAGGAAATAAGAAGAATGATGAAGGTAAGTTCATCAGATGAACTTAATGGAGTTTTAGGGCAGTTTTTTGTGTATATATTTAAGATCATCAGATGAACTTTATGGAGTTTTAGGGCAGTTTTTTCATATGTTCATCAGTTATATTATATGTCATTATAACTATGTTACTTAATTAATTAATGTAAAGTGAACATATGATTTTCATATGTTCATCAGTTATATTATATGTTCATCAGTAATATTATATAAGTTTTTTAAACATTTACCTAAGAAACTTGTATCTAGACTTAGCGATTGAGCAACCAATCCAAGAAACGATGGAAGTGACGCATCAAGCAGCGGAGAATGAAGAAGGGCAAAAAACTGATCAACAAGGTACGTACTGAAACATTCTTATTGATGAACCTGTTAAAACTTATAAAAGCTTTCTGAAAAAGGTGGAAAACATGAAGGAAGCAAAAGGAAAAGGAAAAGAAATTCAGAGGAAAGAGTCTCCAAAAGCAAAAAATCTCCAAAGAAATCGCATTCGATGAACATGTTCAAAAGCCAAATCACATACAAAAGAAAAACAAAATCAAAATCTCCTAATGTTATTCAACTTGTTCAGAGGAAAGAGCCTTCAATTGTAGAAGAAGATATTGAGCATACCAATATAGATGATATTGAGGAGAATCAATGGGTAGATGCACATCCGATCGGTAATAATCTTTTTTGTGATATTTGAAATTCTTATGTTCATCAATTAGTTGTTGAGATATATTTTAAAATTAGTTGTGATATTAGAGATCTAAGGTTCATCAATTATTTGTCCTGTGTTATGTGTTTTTGGTTCATCAGTTTATTGGTTCATCAGTTTATTTTGTTGTGGTATGTGTTGTGCTTTTTGGTTCATCAATAAACTGATGAACCAATAAACTAATTTTTAGTTCATCAGTTTATTTTGTTGTGGTATGTGTTATGTGTTGTTGTATGTGTTATGTGTTTTTTGGTTCATCAATAAATTGATGAACCAAAAACACATAACACAGGACATCAATTATTGTTATGTGTTATATGTTTTTGGTTCATCAATTTTATGTATATTAAATTTATGTTCTTCAATATTGTTTTTGGTTCATCAATTATTTAGATCGCTAAAAATTAATTGAACAATTTAACAGATGATCCTATTCCAATGAAAGCAAATGATGGAAACAATGAAATGGATCATCCAATGACCAGAACAGACGAAACAGCTGATATGCGTAAGAATTTATTATTTATTAAACTATGATTATATTAGGTTCATCAATTAGCCGTTAATATTTGTTTTAAAATTTAATTTAACAATTTAACAGATGATGAACTGATGAAACTGCTAAAAATGAAAATGATGAACGGAACAGCTCATCATCTGCAAGTATTAAGCTCACCCAACAGTTATCAGCAATGATATTAGAGTTTCAAGGGGTGTATTCCCAATTCAAATCAGCGGAGGTAAAAATCTTTAAACTTATTAGTCAAAGCAAACGTAAACTGATGAACCATTATAATATAACAGATGAACCATTGAAATATAATTGACGAACCATTATAATATAACTGATGGACCATTATAATATTTAGATCTTATTTGATTATATTAATGACAGGAGTTCAATCATTTACTAAGGAACATGTTAACAATATTTCAAGAACTCAAGATTGATATTGATGACATGCTAAGTGCTGGATTGGAAAAATACCCCGGAAATGAATCATTGTTGGAAGTCCGGGACTGGATGAACAGGTTGGTAAACAGAACAACGGTTGAGAGCTCACAAAGTGAAGATGAGAGCTCAATGATGATGATAACAATGGGTGATGATAATGATGGCTCGGAGGCTAAGGAAGCAAGTAAAGAAAAAGATGAAACGTTAACTCAAATGTTCATGGATCCGAACTTTATTGAAGAAATTGATATGATTGGACGTCAAAAACAGGTAATAAAATCAAAAACCATTTTGTACCTAATTTATGAACTTATAATTGATTTGTATTATGAAAACACTTAATACAAAAAAGTAACTGATGAACCTTTTACTGAAAACAGATGAAAAAGCCAGAATTCCCAATATTCAACAAGGAGCAATTGCAGGCTATTGTTTTGTATGAAAAGAAGAATGACCCCGAGCAGTTCTTGGATGACTTGATAAAAAACACAACTTTCTTGCAAGCATCGTCAGAATCGTTGAGTGGGGAAATTGATGACAGTGCTTGGAAAAAAATTGAATAGGACGCTTCCGCACATGATATGGCACAAGATATACCACAAGATATGCCACTGATGGTAACCCCCATATCAATGATACCTCCATCAGCCGAAGAAAAATTAAGAATGATTGAAACAGAAGATGAAGAATTTTCCACACCACTAAATTCTTTCAACATGATCGCTCAAAAGCTTAAAGTGCCTGAAATGGTGAAGAGAATTAGAGGAGGTGAAGAAGGCTTGGAAAATATAAAAGAAAAGAGAAAAGTCAAGCCTACTGAATCTCTAAAATCTCCGTATTTACAAAGAGTAGTTGTGATGAAGAACAAAGTGCATGAGATGGAAAAAAAGGTAGTTGATACAATTTTCGCTACAAGAGGAGGTCTCGGGTAAGTAATATGTATTAGGTTCATCAATTTAAAATTCATATTTCTTAATCAGTAGTATTTTTTTTTCATTCTAAAATATTATCTTAAAATGAAATTGCAGTGATGTGTTATTTAATACCAACTTTGTTGACGGTCAAAGAGTCCACTTTGAGAGCTTCAAAGAAGGGAATGAAATCACTTCAGGAGCGATTGATATCTGGGCGTATCTACTTAACGTAGCAGAAGAGAAAAGGAGTCCTGGATCATTGAGGAAGCTATATTGCCATACATCAGTTATTGTAAGTAACAAAAACTTTATCAATTATGATTCAATAGTTGAAATCAGTTTGCATATGCTTTTGACTAATATGGATGAACCACAGACACCAGAAATGGAGAAAATGGCTTTAACCTCGAAGGCTCTCCATTCAAAGTTTGAGGAGAACATGAAGAATCTTTTGTTTTTGTCCAATGCTTATCAATCTATCAAAGATATTGACCTAGTAAGCACTTCTATTTTACTAGTTTGTAGGAGATAAAAAAACTGATGAACAAATAGATAATTGTAAATTTTAACACTTTATGTTTTACAGATGTTTTTCCCAATGATGCTTGCTGACGAACACTACTATGTTGTCTGTTTCAACTTGAAAGAACCTCAAATACATATTTTTGACAACATGGATCACAATGATACAATCACAAATAGATATCAGAAGAAATTCAAATATTTGGTAAGAATTTTATGTATATTAAATTTATGTTCATCAGTTATCATAGGTTCATCAGTTATCACATGTTCATTAGTCATCATAGGTTCATCAGTTATTAAATTTTTGGTTCATCAATTATTTGTCATGTGTTATGTGTTTTTGGTTCATCAATTTTTGGTTCATCAGTCATTGTGTTGTGGTATGTGCTTTTTGGTTCATAAATTATTGTCCTGGTGTTATGTGTTTTTGGTTCATCAATTATTTGTCCTGTGTTATGTGTTTTTGATTCATCAATTTTTGGTTCATCAGTTTATTTTGTTGTGGTATGTGTTTTTTGGTTCATCAGTCATTGTGCTGTGTTATGTGTTTTGGTTCATCAGTTTATTTTTCTGTGGTATGTGTTTTTTGGTTCATGAATTGTTGTCCTGATGTTGTGTGTTTTTGGTTCATCAATTTATTTTGTCATGTGTTATGTGTTTTTGGTTCATCAATTATTTGCCCTGGTGTTATGTGTCTTGATTCATCAATTTTTGTCCTGTGTTATGTGTTTTAGATTCTTCAATAAATTTAATGTCCTGTGTCATCAACTGCTACTTGTATGTGCTGTGTCATGTGTTTTGGTTCATCAATTATATGTTCATCAATTATTATAGGTTCATCAATTGGGTTCATCAGTTGTTGTTCAGCATAGGCTCATCAGTTATCATAGGTTCATCAGTTAACATATGTACATCAGTTAACATTGTTTATTTATTTGTTTTTTACAGAGATATCTCTTTTTGAGGTTCTTGAAAAAAAATGACTATGCGCATGTTGAACAACTAAACAAATACCCAGTGTGTTATGTGAAAATGCCATGGCAAACCAAAAACAATTACATTTGGGTAACAAGTTCTTTGATCCTGGGTTTGCAAGAGAAGGAAAAGAACAAAACAAACAGATCGAAGACTTGAGAAAGAAGTACCTAACAAAGATTTTGTTGTCCGACTGCAATCTGAACAGGAAAGTGGTAGAGGAGGAGGTTCAAGATTATCAAAATTTAAGTCTGAAGGATAAGAGAATCCTTCAAAATATGTCGGCAAAGAATATTGCAGAACGTGCCACTGATGAACTCAAATAAGTATATTTTATTACCATCATTTATCCTATTTATTTGACTTGTTTTATTATATTATCTGTGAGAATTGATACGTTAATGTTTACTTTTGTAATTCTCAGGTAAAAACAAGTATTATGTGAAACTTGGCGATTTTGGACTAATTATGGAGCAAAACAAGCAAGAAGTTAAGAGTCTACTGAAATGTACAAGATCAAGACCATTCTGCTCCAGATACGCCGCATCTTACTTATTACATACGGCGCATCACTATCAAGATTTCACCAGTTTCGATCCAAGATACAAGAAGACATGCGCCGCATCTAAGAATGGAGTTACGCCGCATCTTCTGGCGGTGTACGAATATTCCTGAATATATTAATCTTGGACCCCACGCGAAGTTAAGTCAATGCGCCGCATCTACTTATCCTATGCGCCGCATCTAACCCTCAGACAGAAACTATAAATACCCCAAGACCAGACGAAATTCGGAGTTCGACATTTAGCTAAGTACGAGAAGATAGAAACCCTAGGACGAATTCAGACGAAGTAGCAGCACAAGACACACCTTGAACGAAGATACAAGAGCTGTAAGAAGGTCCTGCATGTATTCAATTCATTAAGTAGTTTTGTTTTATTGTATTAGTAAACTTTAATTCATCAGGATTAATGGGCTTGTGTAATGTGACAACGGAAAGATTGCACTCCTCTTAATATTGCTTTCCCATTAATTAAAGTTTATATGTTGATGTCTTTGGTGACTTTTATTAGTGCATTGATAACCTCTGTGTCTAGCTGAGCGTTGATCGGGTCGCCATGCCACTGCCCTCGCCTATTTATTTTATCACCTATGCATTCTATAGTCTGTAGAAAAGTAGGAAGAAAAGGTAAATAGGATAGTCATAAGTAATAATTAAGGGTTTACTCGCCGATAAGATTAGAACCAACGAGAAAGGACTTAATCTCGGTGCGTTGCATCGAACTATACACTTCATATAAAACTAGCAATAAAACAAGTGACAAGCTACTTAACTATCAGGACAGGTCTTCTTATTGTCTCGAGTATTTATCTGTGTATGTGCGTGCTATTCGCTGATTCATGCCTATTAGTTTAGTTTATATTTAATCATAACCAAACCGTGCCAGTCTCTCAGGCTGAACCCCCTTGCGTTAGATTAAGTTGTATAGCTAACTTAAGATATTAAAATACTGATTAGGATAACTAGATAACACGTTCCACTCTTAGTGATCGACACTCTACTTACCATTATATTCATACTGACCGGGTACACTGCTCGTTAAAGTGTGTGTGTTATTGATAAGTCGGCTAAATATAAATTTAAAACTTGAATACTGCTAAAACAACAACGACATACCGTGGTATAAATTAGAGCATACGCACACGCGCATCAAGTTTTTGGCGCCGTTGCCGGGGAGTGAATTGTTATTATCTGTTAATTTGATTAGTATTTTAATTAGGTTTTTCTTTTTAATTTTTAATCTTACCGCTAACCGTGTTGTGTATTAGATTAATTGCATTCATTGTATTATTTGCATATTTTCTGTTTTGTGTGTTATTTGTTTTCTTTTATTTTTGTTGCTTTTCGTTTGTGTTTATTTTTGTTTTTATTTTTCTGTTTTTCTGCATTCTGCTATCGTTGTACTGAGCTTATTCAAACGATACGGCGCATCTATTTTCATAGATACGACGTATTGCGTTTAATTTTTATAAAATACAACGCGTTTAATTAATTCGATACGACGTATCTTTCCCCAAGATACGGCGTATTCTGTTTTTAATAAGAAATTTTTTCTAAACGTTAACGCCATACGGCGCATCTGCTTTAGCAGATACGGCGTATCTATTATTTTAATTAAAAACAGTTTTCGAATTATTAAACAGATACGACGCATCGATTTTTATCGATACGGCGCATCTTTCTGAATCAAAAATCTTGTATTTTGAAACGTAACGAAAATACGGCGCATTAACTTTTGTTAATACGACGCATTTAATTTTAATAAGTATATCGATTTTTGATAATTAAAACTGATACGGCGCATTCTAAATTTATAAGCGGCGTATCTATTTTCTGAATAAAAGTCTGATTAAATTTTAACGATTATAAGATACGGCGTATACATCTTTCTGGATACCGCGCATCATCTGCAGATATCAGTAGCTTTTATTTTTCGTATTCCGTTTTCGTTGTCGATTTTCTGATATATTACTTTCTTGAACAAATCCTACTGATGCTTTCGTGATTATTTCAGAAGGAAAATGGTCGGATTCGGAGAACTTGATTGACTTCGAATTCGAAGCCAAATTTATGGATGGAATATTAGTGCAAGATAAATCACTCGAACGTTACGATGGGGACTACATTGAACTTAATGACCTTGATGGACCATTAGAATCCAATGACCTGTTCATGGATGATGCGGAATCTGAGTTAGAAGAAGGAGAAATTATGGATAGTCCAAAAGTCAACGTTATTAATACTAGGAATTACGATGAATTTGAGGGATATCATGGTTCTTGGGATTACGGTAGAAGGATCCACGCCGATTGTGCTTACAATTTGCAATTCCCATGCATGATTGGGTACAATGTATTGACGCCAATTTCTTTCCTATTTTACCGATCAATGTCATGTCAAGAAGCTTTTACAATTCTATTATAAGAAAAAAAGTGGAGTATAAGGGAAAGAATGTAGTTGGAGCATTCATTAATGTCCCGGTCTTCGTTGGATGTTTTACTATCGTTACTGAGTTCGCCATTGTTGAAGACATGAATGCCTATTGTGACAGCGATATGGGTGACGTGATTGTTGGAAAACCATTTTGTAGGGAGATCACTATTAATGCAAAACGATTTGAAGGAAAGATCACCTTTCAATGTGGAAGCGACGTTATCACTTATATGATGCCCCGAACTCACCCTGGGTTTAAACATGCTACTAATAGGTTCTGCTACAAATTTTCTCCATTCCTTTTTATTGGTGATGATGACATGAAGAGAGGAATAGAGTACCCATATCAAATGATGGAAGGATTCTATATAGGAGTGTTGAAGTTGGGACCTGAATATATACGTGACGAATTTGTTGCTAAATGGATCCTACGTGGCAATGTGGGAATCAATAGAACAAAATAAGGAGCTGAACGTGAGTCTAACTTGAAGACTCTGGAATAAAGACAAGTGCTGACCGGGAGACAACCCGGAGAAAATTTTTACTATTCTGTTCTGTGTCGAGTCAGTCAGGCCCGCAGAGGATACGGCGCATCTCAATCCTGAGATGCGACGCATCTCCTGCGCTGGTCATATCTTACTTTATTTTTCTGCATTTTTACTTTTGACTTTAAAACTTTTTGTCAGTTTATTTTAATGCGGCGCATCCCTGGTTAAGGATGCGACGCATCTTCTATTCTGATTCGTAATTATTCCAGGCTCGATACGGCGTATCTTCTTCCATAAGATACGGCGCATCGACTGACCTGATGATTTTCATTTTAATTTTTATGTTTTATTTTTTCTAACTACTAATGTATTATGCAAGTTTGAACTTTCTTAATTTAGGTGTGTTAAAGTATTGGTGGTATTATAGATTCCTGCATTTCCTGTGGATACATCAATTATGAAGCTTAAACGTTCTCATCCACGAGGAAGTTGATTTTTGCTCTTATACAAATATGGAGGATCATACCGAGCAAATCTCAGGGGAGTTTTTCTGTTCCAATTCTTTTATTTTCCAGTTTTTAATCTTTGATACAAACAACGAGGACGTTGTTTAACTTAAGTGGGGGGATTGGAGAATTAGAACACTTACTTGTCCTAAACTTTTCAAAATATGCTTAAAATGTGCTTAATATATCAAAATTTAAAATTTTTTAGCATGTTTTTGTTTAAGATCTAAGTTGCATAGCTGCACACATGACGTTATTTTCAAAAATTGTGATTTTTCAAAATTCACAAATCTATGAGTGTGCCGGTGACTTGTAAACTTTAGAACTTGGCTTGTATACTATTCGAGACCACCATAATAAGTATTATTTTTATAATTGGAATGACTTGTCTAAATTGGTAAAATTCTAGGATTACACCCAAATAGCCTTTATATGTTATGTGATATTAGCTAACTACACTGGTTAGTTAACCCCCGTATAAACCCTTTTGTTACTCTCACTTTTAGAGTAAGATACCCCTAGAAAAACACTCAGAGCCATTCCTTTCGTTTCTTACACCTTTGTTATAATGTTTCGTTACACCCTTACACCTTAGCCTACCCTGTAGATTAAAATCCGTGGTTGGTTAATTGCTTTAGGCAAAGTGTGTTTCCTTACATTACTTGTGTTCGCGTGCGTAATTCATTATCTATGGTTAGGTCGGGAAATTGCATGATGCAATTGGAGTGAAAGTAAATATTGTATATCTTGAGTTTATTTTTCGTGTGTTTACTACTTTCGCTATTACAGTTATTTCTGAAGTATGAAAAGTATGGAAAAATTATCCGGAAAGAAAGTGATAGAAAAGTTGTGAAATTTTACACATCTATGTTTATGTTTGTAGTTAAAAAAAAAATGGAAAAAATAAGAAAAGAAAAAGAAAAAGGAAGAGTTGGATGTTTGTTTTAACCAACTTATGTAAAGTTTTGTATTAAGTGGTCGATATCACCACTAGTTGTTGTATATTATATTTATGGATTGAATGGGATTTGAACGTTATGGGAACACCAACTAAAGGTTATACTTTGATTGAGATCTTGTTGAGTATAATTCGTGTCTACCTAAAGCGTGTATTTCAAGTGTTAAAGCGTGAGTTATTCAATGATATGAGTCTTATTCATGGGATGGTTGGGATAGTGATTAACCACACTTAGGATTTTAATTTATCTGTTTTGTTTATTTTTCATTTTACACCAATTTGTATCCCAAATATTATCCATACCCTATATTATTCTTTATCCAAACCTTTGATTTATTGAGATTAGGGATTTGAGCAATCTTAAGTATCGTAGTCGTGGATTCGGCTATGTATTTATGATTTTGTCGCCCTTTTTGATATAATATTATTGGTGAAGATTACTTGGTCCTATCTTTAGCCTATTCGAGTTAAGGATTTGAGCAATTGCAAGTATCGTGTTCGTGGATTCGATCATGTACTTGTGATTTTGTCGCATTTTCTGGAATTTGAGATCGATAGAGATTAAGGAGAATGATTAACCCTTAAACCTCAAAACCCTTTTTACCGCTTTAGACTTGTTATTCCTTGGCTTTAGTGGGGGAGATGCGTATACTTGCCAAGCTTATGATAGAATATTCGTCACGACTGGACAGTTAAACGATTAGATTTGCTTTTATCAAATTATTTTATTTTACTTCTAATTCGTTAAGTGTTTGGTTGTGTGATTATGACAAAAATGAATACATGCTTAAATATAAAAATAAATCCTAATATCTTTTAGGATACATTTTCATAAGAATAATTCTAAGGTTTACTTGGGGACAAGTAAAGTTCAAGTGGGGGGATATTTGATGAACTCAAATAAGTACATTTTATTACCATCATTTATCCTATTTATTTGACTTATTTTATTATATTATCTGTGAGAATTAATACGTTAATGTTTACTTTTGTAATTCTCAGGTAAAAACAAGTATTATGTGAAACTTGGCGATTTTGGACTAATTATGGAGCAAAACAAGAAAGAAGTTAAGAGTCTACTGAAATGTACAAGATCAAGACCATTCTGCTCCAGATACGCCGCATCTTACTTATTACATACGGCGCATCACTATCAAGATTTCACCAGTTTCGATCCAAGATACAAGAAGACATGCGCCGCATCTAAGAATGGAGTTACGCCGCATCTTCTGGCGGTGTACGAATATTCCTGAATATATTAATCTTGGACCCTACGCGAAGTTAAGTCAATGCGCCGCATCTACTTATCCTATGCGCCGCATCTAACCCTCAGACAGAAACTATAAATACCCCAAGACCAGACGAAATTCGGAGTTCGACATTTAGCTAAGTACGAGAAGACAGAAACCCTAGGACGAATTCAGACGAAGTAGCAGCACAAGACACACCTTGAACGAAGATACAAGAGCTGTAAGAAGGTCCTGCATGTATTCAATTCATTAAGTAGTTTTGTTTTATTGTATTAGTAAACTTTAATTCATCAGGATTAATGGGCTTGTGTAATGTGACAACGGAAAGATTGCACTCCTCTTAATATTGCTTTCCCATTAATTAAATTTTATATGTTGATGTCTTTTGTGACTTTTATTAGTGCATTGATAACCTCTGTGTCTAGCTGAGCGTTGATTGGGTCGCCATGCCTCTGCCCTCGCCTATTTCTTTTATCACCTATGCATTCTATCGTCTGTAGAAAAGTAGGAAGAAAAGGTAAATAGGATAGTCATAAGTAATCATTAAGGGTTTACTCGCCGATAAGATTAGAACCAACGAGAAAGGACTTAATCTCGGTGCGTTGCATCGAACTATACACTTCATATAAAACTAGCAATAAAACAAGTGACATGCTACTTAACTATCAGGACAGGTCTTCTTATTGTCTCGAGTATTTATCTGTGTACGTGTGTGCTATTCGCTGATTCGTGCCTATTAGTTTAGTTTATATTTAATCATAACCAAACCGTGCCAGTCTCTCAGGCTGAACCCCCTTGCGTTAGATTAGGTTGTATAGCTAACTTAAGATATTAAAATACTGATTAGGATAACTAGATAACACGTTCCACTCTTAGTGATCGACACTCTACTTACCATTATATTCATACTGACCGGGTACACTGCTCGTTAAAGTGTGTGTATTATTGATAAGTCGGGTAAATATAAATTTAAAACTTGAATACTGCTAAAACCACAACGACATACCGTGGGTATAAATTAGAGCATACGCACACGCGCATCAGCCACCGACTATTTTGAGAACGAAGCTAATGCTCTTCAAGATCGAAAGAAGTGAAAAGAGGCAAGTGAAAACGGGCAAGTGATTTTTGGTATGGTTAAATAGTTTGCAGCACTAACGGTTTTTGTTGCTTAGAACAGGCAAGTATTTTTTATTTCAAGAACAATCTGATGTAATTTACGGTTAAATAGTTAGGAGTAGTAATCTGATCTAATTGATGAATTTTAGTATGTAATTTTTGATTTTTTTTGTATGAATTTTAGTTTTTTTTGTTCATCAGTCATTGTGCTGTGTTATCTTTTTGGTTCATCAATTATTGTCCTCGTGTTATGTGTTTTTGGTTCATCAAGTATTGACCCTTGTTATGTGTTTGGTTCATCAGTTATTGTGCTGTGTTATTTATTTGGTTCATCAATTATTCACCCATGCTATGTGTTTTTGGTTCATCAATTTTGGGATTATATCTACAAATTAAAATCATAAACTAAAAAGCATCTTAAAAGCATAAAAAATGACTTTTGTGAAAGCAAACTTTTTAAAACTTAAAGAATAAGCCAGAAAAAGCACTTTTGGAAAGAACTTTTGGAAATAAACTGATGAACCTACTAAAACTGATGAACCTTATAAACTGATGAACCTACTAAAACTGATGAACCTTATATGAACAAAAGAAGAAGTTCTAACAAGAATAAGCTCAGATATAAACTGATGAACCTGCAAAAAGAACTTTTGGAAATAAACTGATGAACCTACTAAAACAATCATCTCAATTCAATTATCTCAATTCAAAGTTACTTTGATCATTCTCAAAAAAAAAAAAAAAAAAAAAAAAAAAAAAAAAAAAAAAAAAAAAAACTTCACATTTATTATCAAACAGACAACTAAGTAACTACACAAGCATTCTTCTCAGACAACTTCGCCTTCTTAGCGGCCAATCTCGCCTTCTGCTTGCTTTCCTTTATAGCAGCCTTATCACTAGCCTTCTTAGCATCAATTTGAGCTCTGATAGCATTGCACTTCGCCTGATTATGATCCTTCATGCTGCATTTGCAGAATCTACAATTCTTCCTACGCTTCCCACTTGGATTAAGTGAACGCTCAACACTGCTCTTTATCCTTTTTCGCGAACCCTTAGTACTAACCTGTTTTTGACAAAAAAACAAGACAATAACAATTGGGTGATCAAAAAGATGCTGAACAACTGATGAACATATGATAACTGATGAACCTATGACACCTGATGAGCTAACATAACACAACTGATGAACCAAACTAATGAACCTATAATATCTGATGAACCTATGATAAATCCTAACCTGTGATAATTCCTAACCTAAATCTAAATTTCTCACACAAGATCATATCAACTAACCTAGATCATAAATTGATGAACCTAATATCTGATGAACATATGATAACTCCTAACCTATGGTAACAAAAATAAACACATATAAACTAACTGATGAACCTAAGGGCATAAATTGATTAAAATCTGAATATCTCACGCAAGATCATATCAAACTAACCTAGATCATAAATTGATGAACCTATAATATCTGATGACCCTAAGGGCATAAATTGATGAACCTATAACTTTAAGCCACTGGTAACTTATTAAAATATGATAAAAAATAAAGAGCATAAATTAATTAAAATTTGATAAAAAAAAACAGATAAATAAAAATGTTCAACAACTAACCTAGATAAAATAACTGATGAACCTAAGATAAGATGATCAGTACTAACCTGCTTTGGAACATTTACAATGGTCTCTTCCAGTTGCGAGACACCCAGAATAGAAGCAAGCCTATCTCGTTTATTAGTCTTTTTAGGTATAGGAACATCAGCATCTGCCTTCGCCATTAACTGAACCTGATGATCTCTAAACTTTTGCAGTAGCTCGGGATCATTTGCATAACGATTCACACAATACTCAACTGATCTGAATATCTCACGCAAGATCATATCAGGACTGTCACTAGTGGCTTAAATGACTGATGCAGGTGGTAATGAATCTTTTGACCAACGCCTAAGCACGTATTTCTTTGAAAACTTTTTAACCTTTGACAACCGAAGAACATAAAAGATATGACGACATAACAGTCCATATGACTCGAAACGTTTGCACGTACACTGATAAAATTCTTCAGCTGATTTACACAAGACCTGAAAAAAGGAAATATTACATAATGAAAAAACTGATGAACTAAAATAATGAAAAAACTGATGAACTAAAATTCTTCAACTGATGAACTAAAATAAAATGAAAAAACTGATTACAAAAAACTGATGAACAAAAACTAATTATATAAAAAAGATGTTACCACATAAAAAACTATATTTACAGCGCCTTCGACTTGACGATGTCGCCTACTAATCTGCTCGTCTTCACCAGTATCTTGTATAACATATTTTTTGCCACAATCAACATCCGAAACACTAACCGACATACATGAAATCACAGAAGCATAAATCTCAGTTTGAACATCAAAGAAAATAGACCAAGTGTATAATTCTGAGGCCTCCTTTTCTATCTCAAGTTCGGTGTGCATATCTGGAATAGTATACCGACTGTCATGATCATTTTTACGTTGAGCAAATCTTTGGCAACCCACCACACTATCAAAATGATTATAGAACTCCCATAAAGTCAAATCAATACTAGTCAAGCGACCGTAGGCATTTTTTTCACTCTCTGACCTTGAAGAAGTACGCATCAAACCCGACATCAACTCATCCCTATAATAGGCTGGAATCCATTTATGCCTCAAATTATACATATCTGAAATCCATTTGTGACTCTTCAAATCAAAATCAACTAACAAACGCTCCCACAAATGCTCAAACTCTTCAGGCTCTATTCTATCAGTCCAAACAATATCCGATATTCTTCTTTTAAAAGTACGATCTTTAGCTAACACGGGACCAACCTACAAAATCAAGATCAACTTTAATGATGAACAGAACTCATTGATGAACACTATTTTATAAAACTAACTGATAAAGAAAAAAGTCGAAAGGACAAAAGCAAACTGATGAAGAGAATTAACTAATAAACAAAAATAATTAAAAAAAAAAAAAAGTGATAAACATACCTTTGAAGTCAACTTCTGCATGATATGCCACATGCATAATCTGTGACGAGATAACGGGAAAACAGTCTCTATTGCAATTTTCATTGATCCGTCTTGATCAGTCACAATAACCTTTGGTGCTCGAACAAACGCTCTTCGAAAACATTGAAGCAACCAAATGTAAGATTCTTTCGTTTCTGATGACAGCAAGGCAGCTCCAAATGTAACACAATGATTATGATTGTCAATCCCAGTGAATGGTACAAAAACCATTTTGTACCTATAAAAAATAAATGATAAACATTATTATATAAACGATGAACCAATATAATATAACTGATGAACCATTTACATTATTATATAACCGATGAACCACTTACATTAAGTGCATCATTTCAATCACATCAGCTTATAACAATCAAATACAGAAGGTTTAAATTTTTTGTTTAAATGTTCCTAGCTTCAAATGTTTCTCCAGAAATGGTCGCTGGTGACTGTTTGCGTAGGTTTTGATTCTCATCGACCAGCTCAAACACACAAACTGCCAGAACAAGATGATGGGCAACGTGAATTAACTTTTATACCGATGAACATCATCTTGTTGCGGCGAAGTTTATGTGTCTGAGCTGATCAATGAGTTTCAAAAGCTACTCACAGTCACCCAACGACCACTCCGGGGAAACAATTCAAGCTAGAAACATGACCTATTTACATTCATTTCATCAGTATTTAAAGATAAGAAAAGAGATAAAGAGATAAGATAGGTGGGGTAGAGGAAAAAGATAAGATAGGTTAAGATGGGTGGTTCATGAATTATTTGTCCTGGTGTAGAGATAAAAAGGTGGATTTTCAGATAAGATAAAGAGATAAGATACAGTGACCTGTCACAGTCACATACAGTAACATAACATGTCACTCACATACAGTTGATGAACCATTTAAATTAACTGATGAACCATTTAAATTAACTGATGAACCATTTAATTTATATTAACTGATGAACCATTTAAATTAACTGATGAACCATTTAAATTAACTTATTACTAATGAACTTATAAAAAATGAATTTACTTATTCGTTCTGAACGTCGCATCAAATGACATAACATCGCCAAACGCATAATAGTTTCTCTTCGCATATTCATCAGCCCAAAAAAGGTTCGTCAATGCGTTATTCTCACCAGTTTGATACTCAAATGAAAAATTAGGAAGATAATCCTTCTTGTTCATCAACATCTCAACTAACATCTGAGCATCATTCTTACCAATGAAATCTAGCACATCTCTCCTATAATTTTTACAATCAACCGAACTTGCCCCAATAAAATCATAGTCCCCATAAATCTGCCTAAGTAAATTGAAACCCTTCACTGGACCAAGATTAACTTGCGATGCTTGATATAGGAAAACTTGCTGAGTATAAGAAACATCACGAGAAGAAACCAGAAAAACACTATCTTCCTGACTAACTAGGCTATGATTATGAGCTTCAACAAATTCGTAACACCAATATCCTTTTCCTTCAATATACTTCACGCGCAAAACAGCCTTACAATCAGTACGCTTAGACGGATGTTTCCTATTACTAGGCTTTGCTCCAACTTTTGGGGGAGGATTTGTACCTTCTTTACTACAAACAAAATACTTCAAATCCAGATTTTTGTCCTTATTCTTCTTAGAAACATACTGTTGACCTAAACGAACCTCAAAACCCGCTTTTTTTGCATAGGCTTTGTAATACTCATAAGCCTGCTCCAGAGAATGATACATCATACCAATACACGGCTTCTCACCAGCAGGAATATCAGGAATCCACAACTTCTCACCCGTCTCCTCAGAAACAATACCAACAGAATATGGAACAGCTTCATAATCATTGTCTGTAATATATATATATATATATATATATATATATATATATATATATATATATATATATATATATATATATATATATATATATATATATATATATATATACATATATATACATACACACACACACACACACATAATCATTTAATTTATTGATGAACCAAAACACATGACACAGGGCATACAAGTAGCAGTTGAAACTTATACTATTAAACATGAAAATAATTGATGAACCAAATGCTTGCAGCACTAATATAGTAGCATTAAATTTATTGATGAACCTACATAACACATACCACAACAAAATAAACTGATGAACCAAAAATTGGTTTATTGGTTATCAGTTTATTGGTTCATCAGTTTATTGATGAACCAAAAAACACCACATACCACAACAAAATAAACTGATGAACCAAAAACGCATAAGACCAGCACAAATAATTGATGAACTTAATACACATAACACATGACAAAAATAATTGATGAACTTAATACACATAACACCAGGACAATAAATTCGGGAACCAAAAAACACATACCACATCAAAATAAACTGATTAACCAAAAACACATAACACATGACAATAATTGATGAACCAAATGCTTGCAGCACTAATATAGTAGCATTAAATTTATTGATGAACCTAAAACACAACACAGGACAAAAATTGATGAACCAAAAACACATAACACCGGCACAAATAATTGATGAACTTAATACACATAACACAGGACAAAAACAAATTGATGAACCAAAACACATAACACAGCAAAATAAAACTGATGAACCAAAAACACAGCTGAATGACTGATGAACCAACAGATAAAAACAGCTAATTGATGAACCAAAAAACATAATAGCAAACAGCTAAGATAATCACAACATATAAAAACAGCTAAGATAAGCACAACAGATAAAAATAAGCAGATAACAAAAAAATTGATGAACATATGATAAAAATAAGCATAAATTGATGAACATAAGATAAGCACTAACTGACTGATGAATGTATAACAAAAAATGAAATTACCTTGATTAAACACATGAGTATCAGTTTCAGCCATTAGAAATCGATTAGGCGTTGAAAATCCCCAAATTTATAACCAATTGAACAGTTCAAACCCTAATTCTCTTCCAATTGACCGATTGAATGCTTAGAAACCCTAATCTTCTTCCAATTGACCAATTGAATGATTATAAACCCTAATTCTCTTCCTCAACGGTTAAAAATCCTAAATTTTTTCCGATTAACCGATCGTACGGTTAAAAACCCTAATTCTCTTCCGATATGAACAATTAAAACGATTTGAAGAACAATTAACGATTCAAATAAACGAATATGAATTGAGAGCAAAAAAACCCTAAATTTGCAAAATATGAACAAATGAAAGAATGAAAAAAATGTGAAATTGAATGAATGAATGAATTGAATGGAGATCATTGTGTAAATTTCGATTATATATGGACGGAAAAATGGGATTGTTGAACGGAATTAGAAAGAGGAGGAAAAGGATTGTTGATTATCGAAAGAGGAAAGAGGAAAGGAGAAAGAGGAAGCAGTGTGGGGTGAAATTACCTTTATGTCCTTGGGGTAAAAAAAGAGGGGGGACACGTATCACCACCACATCACTTTTTAGGCTTTTTAATTTTCTCTTTGTTTCTAAAAGATCCGCTACCTTCCATTTATTAGTACTTTTAAAAATTTAATTCTTTTGACATATTCTTATTTTATTACTTATGATATACCTAACATGCGTTTCTGGGTTTTTTTTTTTTTTTAAGGATTCGCCAATCTAATCTCAAACATAAATATTTCCTTAAAAAAATAATTACGATTCTCATGGGACTAGTACATGTCATTGTCGGATCAATTGTTTATTTAATAGATTATCTATTTTATAGATCTTGACCAATCTCTCGTTTACAATCAAGTTTCGATAGAGTACATTTTTTAGATGGTCCTAGATAGTGGCTAAACCACATTCTTGATGCTTAATTTTTAATTTTATTGATTTTGCTATTTCATTTACTACGACTACCATTACTCATGTTAGTGTGTTACTACGCTCCCCCTTTAATTTTGTAGGTTGAATGTAATTGATCGTAATGATAGAACCTTAAAAAGTTTACAAAAATATATATTCTCACAATGACATGCGATTTAAATTGTGGTATTCTATATCTTCTTTTAAATTCTTTCTTTATCCACATATAAACATATCATATCACTGTGTGGATATTTATTTATATATATATATATATATATATATATATATATATATATATATATATATATATATATATATATATATATATATATTTTTTTTTATTATTATTATTTTTTTTAGTTGTAGCATTTCGCTTTTTTGTTTTTCGTTTATTTAGCGAATGAAAATCAAAAGGAAAAAAATTGAGGTGAACCACAGTCTATAGCGTTATCATTCTGGGTGAAACATGGTTTAATAATGTAGTTTTCAATGTGGTGCTAATGTGATAGCATTCGTTGATGCGTTAAGTGTAACTACACGCAATGCTTTCTAATGTTTGCGTTTTTAATTTTGTTAGTCAAAAATTAGGTAAAAGTAGTTGTTAGAGAATACTTTTAGAATATGCAAATAAGTACCTTAAAATTAAGTTAAATTTCTAATATTCCGAATATGAGGTTTTAAAAGCTTTTATAATATACATAAGTATTAATAAAAGAAGCTTCTAAAAATTTGCCTTGAGGTTTCAAAAATGATAATTAGATAAATACCTTTATAGGTTTATATTGTGAATCAATTCATTTATCCCTTTACGTCATTATACAATTAGGGAGTCCAAGCTTTATTTTTATTTTTTTAAATACGCGAAAATAAAATGATCATCATTGGTAAGCTTAATTTTGGTGTGATTGACGAAACTAGATAGAGCTAGAATCACAGCTTATAGGAGATGTAGTTTATAAGAGCTTAAATTTGAGTTAAAGCTCTATTTCTTTTAGACGTTGACTTTATGTGAAGGTGATGCTTATATGAGCAATGTTTTGAAAACTGGGCCAGACATCGAATTGGTTTTTTTGGGTTCTTGGGTTTTCCGGTTGAACCGTAAGAACCGTCAAACCGGTTTCGGTCCGGTTCACCAATTGAATCGGCCGGTTTAGTCCGGTTTTCAAAATATTGTATATGAGTAAAATAAGTTGGAGCTCATGTGTTTAAAATGAAATAAAAAGAGTACAAGAACAAATAACCTAACATCACAAATAAGTTTAGCTTCCTTTACAACTAAAGCTAAGAGCTTATGACATTTAAAACTCTCATAAGTTTGTCATCCAAACAACTGCTTTTTTAAAAATCCAACTTACCTTATATGTTCAAGGTCTTAAGTATTGAGTTCGGCAACACTGACATGAACTTATAGGTGTTGGAGCTTATAAGAGCTGTGAGTGTAGATGTAGCTTTTATTTTTAGTCTTTTTTACGAAGTAGTTTGATTTGGAATTTATTTATGTAAAATAATTTAAAGTGTATTTATGTAAAATGATATAAAGAGGATATTCAAACAAAGACATGGATATTGAGTTATTAACATAATATGACTTCCTAAAAGCTCAAGCCATTTCCAACAACTACATTCAATAAGTTTGATTCTGCAGGTTTAAAAGCTTTAATAAGTTTATGTGACAAATAAAATTTAAATATCGGGGCTAGAACAAAGATGACCAAACACCGAACCTCTTGCCGTCTCTCCCTTATAGTGACACTGATTGACCTTGACGTAGATCTCTTGCGTTGAGCAAAGCAATATGCACAAGTTAAACACCCAAACCCAAATTGCATTTGTGTCTACCCAATATATATAAGGTATACAGCAACACAAAAACGACAACAACAAGAATACCCAATTTCGTCAGAAAGAGATATAAGGGATGTGAGATGTAGACAGTCACACCCCTACCCGGGTAAATAGATACAATGACATACATAAGGTATACAACACATATGTTATAATTAACTTTTTGCAATAATATATCTTATCTCGAAGATGTTACCCAACCCAATATAATACCCACATATATATGTCTTAGCCAATGTGGTTCAAAACATTACATTGATAACTTTTTATAAGAAAACTTGGTTGGAAGTTGACATGCTTTCATGTTAAAAATTGTCAACTCCCAAGTTCTCTTCACCATTCACCACTTTCTTTCCAAGACTTCCTCTCTGGTAATTAATTCTTCTTTAATTTCCTTTGTTTATTTATATAGTTTTATACTTATTAATCTATCAAAATTTAAATTTATTTATGGGTTTACTAGTCATCATATTTCATGTTTAATTCATTATGTTAATTTAGCTATTGCTTATTTGCCTTAATGAAATCATGGGTTTTTTTTATTAATTATTTCTGTTGAATAAAGTTTAGATTTTTATTGCTAAACGCAGTTTCTTGATGATGGGTTTGTGTTATTTATAATTCTTGATTATTTAAAGATATAATTTTTTTATATAGCTTGGGTTTGTTTTTATGCATAAAGTTTGGATTTTTATTGTCAAAAATTGTTTTTTGTTTTTGTGTTATATATGATTCTTGATTAAATAAAGAGTTTTTTTTCCCCCCTTGAAATCTTGGGTTTGTTTATTGTTAAATATAGTGTTTTGGTGATGGGTTTGTGTTATATGACTATATTTTGTGATTCAAGATTTTTTTTTTAGAAAGACATTTTGTGATTCAAGATTAATAAAGGTATATTTTTTTCATATCGAAAGTAGTTGATCATGGATGCAAGATTGAAGGCTGATTATGGTTTACTAAATTTGAATACAATGAAATGTGATGAATACAACGAATACGCTTCGATTTTATCGGATGAGACTTTTCTTAAGGCGATTAGTCTTAATGAGTCTTTTATAGATTGGAATTCGATAAATCGGCCCATGAGGTTGCCTGATTCAGTTCCTAGTAGTAGCATGCCGATATATGGTTTGAAAGATGAAGTAGATGTGCATGAGGATTCCGATTTTAGTGACTTAGTACTTAAATACATAAATCAGATGCTTATGGAAGAGAATATAGAGGATAGGAACTGTATGTTTCAAGAGTCTGCTGCTCTGCGAGCTGCAGAAAAGTCGTTTTATAATGTTCTTATGGTGAATGAACCGCCTTGTGATAGTACTAATGCGGCTGCTGAACTTGTAGGTGGTTCACGTCTTGTGACGTTAGTGAATCTAGTAGTTTACCGCTGTACTCTACCTTGCAGCCTTCATATAGCTCATTATGTAGTAGCAGCTTCGTTGACGGCTATGTAGATTCACCCGTGAGTATTCTAAGTTTCCCGGATAGGTTTCGTGATAACCGATCTAGAGTTTTTCTTAATGGTGATGGGGGCTTAGATATCGGATCGAGAAGAAAGAAGAATCTTCATTCCCTTGATCTTGCTGATGATGGTAGGAGTTTGAAGCAATCTGCAGCTTATACCGAACCAACTGTTAGGTCTAAGTTTTTTGATGAGTTGTTGCTATGTGGTGGGGCCAAACAGCATCCTTCTCAATGTGAGTACGTCAAGAAAGAGGTTATTGAGGTACAACCGAAGGGATCAAAGGGTCGTGGGAAGAAACAAGGTGGTAAGAAGGAAGTTGTTGATTTAAGAACACTTTTGAGCCTATGTGCACAGTCTGTTTCGAATAATGACCAAAGGGGTGTGACCGATCTGCTGAAGCGGATAAGAGAACATGCTTCACAGTGCCTTCACCTACTGGTGACGGTATGCAAAGATTGGCTCATTACTTTTCGGCTGGTCTTGAAGCACGTATGGCTGGTGCAACAATCATATGTGTAGACTCTGAATCCATGTCTTTAGTAAGGTCTAAACAATCTTGAGTTTAAACACGTTCTTCTTGATCACAGCTTCTAGATCACAAGCTCTGATACCACTTGTTGATCCCAGTTATGCACTTGATCGAATCCCTTAGCTTGTAAAGGTTTAGTTATCTTGAATAAATTCAACACAACTAAGTATAGAAACTGTCTTTATGTTTATCAAATACAATGCAGAATCTTGTACTTGATCTCAAGAAGAACTTTATATTGGTTGTAACAGTAAACAAAGAACACAATTATATCAAACAAAACGCTTTAATAATATTGACAATAATACGAATACTCAACAGTATTAGGGTTTTACAACCTTGAAGCTATATTTCTATGACTCAATGAATACGTATATATCTCTATGCCCTAGGACCTCCTTTTATAAACTAAGGAGTCCTAGTTGACTTACAATAATTTTCTATGCAAGATAAATATTTTCTATATTTATCTAAACGTGTTACACGGTATTACTATACTTATCTTACACATAAACCGACTTAATACATTAGCAGCACTAATCAATACTCCAGCAGCACTAAACTTTAACTCTGGCAGCATTAATACTTCAGCAGTAGTAAGTTAGTACTAGCAGCACTAACTTTTCTTCTAGCAGCACTAACATACTTAGTGTATTTCATTGAAGTTCAACAACATTACCAGCAATAGTAATATACACTAGCAGTCTTAATCTTTGTACCAGCAGTAGAAACATATTTAGAGTATTTTCATTTAAGTACCTGAAGAGTCTTAATCATGTGAGCAGCCTTAACCATCTTGAGCGGCATTAACACCTTGGAAGCTTTAATACCCAACACGAAACCTCGCATAAAATCGGCGGTAGATAACATTACATGCATTGAATTCATTATTAAGTAAACTAGAAAGCGAATAAGATATAATGCTTGCAAATTTTTTTTATAGGAATCTGGAAATTTTCAAAAATTAAATTTTAACATAAAACAAAAATCTGGAAAAAATAAGTGCTACAGTACCTTATATTGTCACTCAGTGAAGGTGACGCCGTCAGGGTAACCTGACAGATTCTTTGGGTGCGTTTAGTTGGAGAAAAAATTATCTTGTTTTCTATCGTTAGTTTTGTAAAAATTTGAAAATGAAATTTATCTCCACAAAACATTTGAAAATATAGAAAACGCGTTTAGTTGATGTTTGTATTTTCTATTTTGAAGAAGGGGAAGGAAGGTTGTGGGTTACAAAGGAAAACAACTAAAATTTGTTTTGTAATTTTCCTTGTTAAGTTAGGAAATAGGGGATTTTGTGTTTTGCAAAACATTTTGTTGAAAAACGCTGATTTGAACGCGATCTCTGTTTTCTTTGTTTTCCACAAAACATTTTGTGAAAAACAAATGTGTTTTCCCCCAACTAAACGCACACTTTACGTTTTATTTTCTGGAAAAATTTAACTTTTAAAACATGGAAGTTCCTGCAAATATTTATCTCGACTTGAAACAAACATTTGACCCAAACAAACACACAAACAAGATAAAATATATGCTAATTATAAATTGTAAACTTTTTTATGTTCGAATTCCGTTCTTTAAAACTAAATAAGAATTTCCCTACACTTATCTTACTATAAATACTTTTATATGTAATTAAGACGAAATTAAAAACAAAATAAAGCATCTTCACAAATTATTCAAAACATGGAAAATTAAATATATATGACACAAACAATACTAAAATGAAAAACATAAAACAAATAAACATGGTTGCCTCTTACGAAGCGTTTTTCTTTATTTACAAGTCTTGTAGCTAGTGTCAAAGTCAATCCTATTAAGCACTATGAATAAGATCCACATCGAAGATATCGTTTAGATCACCTTTCTTTGACATTTTTCTCTTAGTAGGTATTGTTCGGTATGATCTTTCAAACTTTTCTCCGTCGGGATATATCAATTCCATCTTAAAAAGAAAGTTGCTTTTTATTTCATGATCTCAAGTTGAAATGAAATGAAAGGAAAAGAAAGAACGTTGTGTTCTCGAGTTGGAAAGAAAAAAGAGATACAGTTACATTTATGCCCTTTTAAACATGTTCATTTTATCATAAGAGTCTAATATGCGTAAATATTGAGGGTTAAATTGGGAGAAAATTTATAAAATGAACTATATGGCTAGCATAGTACCAAAGTCAACATTTGAAAATGGTTCATGAAAACAGACATTTGCTCGCCACTCCTTCAGATGTTGACACGTGTTAGTTTTTTATTTCCAAATTTAATAAGATAGTGACACGTGGACATGGCGAGTAAACTAGTTTGCTCTTGATGCCCATTTGCTCGCCATATATCTACGTAGCAGGAAAAAAAAATTGATTGCCATTGTGTGTTGCTCACCATATCTAGACATGGCAAGCAAAATAGTTTGCTTGCCATATGGTTTGCTCGCCATAATTTAAGGTATGTGGACAAGAAAGAAAAGATGGATAAGAAATGAATGAAGGAGTAAAATGAAGATGTGTTTTACTCGACTGAAATGAATGAAAGAGTATCGCAATTCAATTTATTTTACCTACCAAATATAAACGGAAATCCATCATAACAAATAGGGGGAGCAAAACGTGAAACGCTCTTCCATGTCGTTTTCCCTAATGTGGATATATAGTGTTGGTATTGGTAAATCTTGTTTGTTAAAGGTAGCTTTTGGTAATTGATTTTTTATATTGGTCATTATATACTCATAAGTTTTGGTGTAGTTTTGTTTTCGTTCAAATCAGCCTATATTTGGGCGGTAAATTTTTGAAGAAAAATGTTAAGAATTCTCCTGTCACTTCTGTCACCTTTTTTTTTTTTTTTTTTTTTTTTTTTTTTTTTTTTTCAGTTTAAGAAAAACTAAAAAAACACAATAAGTTTTCAATTTCTTATCATTTCATTTTCTTTCCTTCTAAAAAAGAACTCGAGAACCGAGCGCCACGATAAAGTACATGTATCCAAGTAGGCAATAAGAGGAAAATACGAGCTACCTCAAAGAAATTTCACGTCCTTACTCACAAATGATGGCAAGGGGAAGACAACTCCACGCATTTAATCCCATAGTATAATAATAATAATTTGTTCTAACCCGAAACCATATTGACCCATTAATCTACTGGCCGGCATCCCCATATTATTACCTCCAAGAGTTATAAATCTTTGTTTCTTACAATGCTCTAACGTTCCCTCCAACTTTATCACAAGTTTACAAGGTTCCTAGAAACCATCTGGCGGTTCTTCTGTTAAGCATAATATAAATCCAATAATACCACTGCATAAGCAATCGATGACCATATGTGGTTATCAAACCGAACCAATGCCATGATAAAATCCAAAAAGCTCCGGGACAACATTAAAAGGGTGCGTTGAGTGACTCATTAAAAGGCCTTAACAAAACAAGAATTTACAAATTATTCAATATGAATGAAATCACACCTTGGCTATATAGGGACACTTATCCTTAATAAGATGAGTTACGGAGCAACATGTTCTCTACCAAGTCACAAAGAACACCACCACGTTTTAACAATCTTTCAGTCATATCAAAGAAAGGTCTTTCCACAAGCTAGGTCCTATGCTTGAAAAAAGTACACAAACTGATATGTATATGCTGATATTTTTTGTTTTTTTTTTTGTTTTTGAAAGGCAATATATTAAAAGGCGGAATGTATATGCTGATAATTGCATTCTTATTGGCGAGATTTAATAAGACAATAAGCATAGGACGGACTTAAGAACATGCCACGGGATCACAAGAACGAACAAGATTGGCATCATACTTCCCTTTTGATATATTACGCATAAACTTAATTGTTGTTGAAGTTAGATAACAAAGAATCACAGAGCAACACCGACAAAACCATTTTGTAAGTTTCAAGACGGATAGAACTAGAATCAATAAGTGATAGTGTTGGAAGCCCCAAAGATGAAGTTTATCGTGTGAGCATCAGATTACCATTTCGGGTAGTAAACGTATGTCAAGATCATAATCACATATTTCCATGAACACGGGGATCCTTAAAGGTCACAATTAACACAGGGAAAAACTTCTTACTGGTTAAGCCCGAATACAGAGGCCCGAAGTCTTTGGTTCTCATCTTCTATGTGAACCACAATCACACAAGTAAATGTGATCCAGAGTTGCCAACGGAAGTTACTTAATCTACAGGTGTAACGACATTAACAGATCTTATATGTTTGTAGTCTGCATATTTTGCCCCTCTCATTCTGTCATATGAGTTTTACTAACATCTATTTCGTTTAGCAGTATAAAATAGTACAATACAAGTGGTTGTCGGTTAAAATTTCAACTCGGGCAATGCGAGTGTGTGAGTTTGTCATTCACTAAGAAAATCAGTTATACAAGTTGAATGATTTAATTGTTAGTTTCATAATAGTACGCTAAAATATATTTGACAGTCGTCTTAGCTTCAAAACAAATACCCCTTCATAAAACGTTTTTAACTTGCCACTCGGTTTAGCTAAAAGAAAGGATTAACTATTGGATACACACTATGATACTTTATGGTTCTCCAGGTATACTTCCAGTTTATGCTTTCATTGGTTTCTAACTGGTTGTAAATCAAACTTATATCTTCTCATGATAACTTCTTTATGTCAAAAGGTGAGATATCATTCTATATATGGATTAAATATACACAGCGAAGTTTGAACTAGTTGTATACAGTAAGGATTCAACATTCGGTTTTGGGATATACAACAATTACAAGATTATTACATCTAATTACAGCTTACCATACAAAAACTTATTTAGCAAAACCTGCTTTGATTTTGACCAGGCTTGGCTGTACTTCATATCTATATAATCATATGGTCACATTATATGGGTTTTCTACATTACTTTCTCAGGATTTCACTTTCTTCTATTTTGGCAAACCTTCCCCTGATCCTTGGTTGAGTGTCTGCCAATGCTTTCCTGCATGCATACTGAACCAAAACAAAGTCGAAGTTAACCCACACCAACGTGCCAATTTTACTAGTTAGCATGCACCATGGCCATAATCTTGAACGAGCCAATAAATAAAGAGGAAGGAATAGGTGAACAACTGTTTTGATAAATGAATACCTTAATTTTTCTACCGAAATTCCTCTTAGACTTCTTATTCCTGTATCTTGAGAGCTTCTGCCAACGGTCTTCAGTAATGTGGTCACTCATAAGTGGTGGTTGACCGAGGGACGAAGTTCTATGGCATCCATTACCGTTAGCAAGAGTCTGTCACGGAAACTCAAGTCAAGAAATGTACATACACCCTCAGTTTAGAAATATACGTATGTGGATTCATGCATGAATGATAATTTTAGGTGCATAAATTTTCGACCAAATTACAGAACATACCAAATATTCATATATGGGGATGCACTACAATTACAAAATTAATTATTAGTAGTGTTTGCACTAAAATAGCCTCAATTATTTCTTTGGCTCCCATGCTCATTAGGAACCTTTTATCCTTCAAATCAAGAACGAATTCTGCAATGCACACATTTTATGACTAGTAACTCTATCGTTTAGTTCTAGTGTCTAGTTTCTAGGTGACAAGTGCGTAGGGTCTTTGGGATTCTCTAACAACCGATAATTATTAGGTATGGTACCCATGTGCCCCGAAGTGTAAGACGATTGTAAAGCACGTAGGGTCTTTGGGATTCTCTAACAGCCGTTAAATGGCTCAGATTTAATACAAACGAAGATCAATGAAAATTAATGACAACAGTCATATCATAATGATGAACGAAACAAACAAAAATAAAAATAAAACCTTTATGTCTCCTTCACTGAAAGCCCTTCGCATTCCATTTACATTTTCAAGCTCCATTTTGGTAATATTCACAAAACTAGGCTTAACTTGATCCCCATGAATCCATTCCATTGAGCTTAAACACTCTGAGCTCATGCTCTTTGGTATCTGTCCAGGAGGATGCACGTTTTCTCTCACAATGGAGCTTTCATCGGTTTTAACGGGGAATTTGTAATTTAAAACCTCTGAAAGTGGTGACGTTTCAGTTTCCGCTTCGATTTCCAAGATATCTTTGTATTCATGGAAAACATCGTTAAGAAATTTCTCATTTTGAAGTGATTCAATATCAGCAACACTGAGTTCTTGTGGGGAAAGGTTGTCTTCACCACAAGTGATCATCGACATTGCAGTAGTCATGGGGTCAAGGGTAAGTAATGGTTCCTCAATTATTGGTTCTGGTGCTTTGAAAAGATCACCTTCACCCCCAAGATCATAATCAGAGATCGTAGAGCTCTGAACAACACTACCCTATATTACAAACAAAATAGATGACGGGACACGTTAGGAAAACGTTACATCAACAACAACAACAACAACAACAACAACAACAACAACAAAATATACAATCATTCTTAAAGACACTTAAAGTACTATGAGTTTGGCCTTTTGGACGCTCAAGAACATGATATAATGCAACTTTTTGATGTTTAGTTTCTTTTTCTAAAACTAGAATTTCCATCATAACAAACTATTGGATTCAAAGGAACTAAAGTGGTAGCTTTAGTTCAGATATAATTTGATCCATCTATTTTCAACATCAAAACCAATTAACTAAATTTTCATTTCCATTATAGAACGACAAAAACAACTATATAAAAATTGACTATAAGGACATACTTTCATTCCTTTTATCAATTATAGAGAGAGCTTAGGACACAATTCGTTTGTTACAGTTATTGAAACTTTCTATGAAACAAATCTCACTATCACTTGTCGGGGTCTTCTTAAGAAAGAAATGTTGTACTAGCACCAGCTAGCTACTTTAATTCAACCTTCTTCCCATATTTATATTGGAACCAACAGGGGGATGTTTTCATTAAAGAAACTTAATTACTGTCTCAAGATATTTCCATATAAAGCAAACAAGCACAACACCAAAGAGCCAAAGAATCCAACACTTATCTTAAAATCACTAAAAATAATACAAAAATAGCCATATTTCATTACCCAGTTCAAGATTTCCAAAACCTAAACCAAAAAACCCAATCCTAAACACAAGCATTAAAACTAGTAAAACAGTTAAATCTTCATCAATCATCATTCAAACTAATAACACAATATGAATTCTAAACACAACCACAAAATGACAAAGTTTTTTGCTGTCATTTTTTTTTGCCATTACACAAGCACTAAAACTAGTAAAACAGTAAAAAATCTTCATCAATCATCATTCAAACTAATAGCACAAGTTGCATGCCAATAACATAGCTCTACTTCCATCCTTAATAACATTACATAAGCATCAAATATGAATAAAAGTTATAAAACTATAAAAATAGTAAAGCATGGGAATTACCAAACAAGAATTGAATTTGTGTGAATTGTAGAAATCATCGAACTGTTGAACATCAGGTGAGAAGCTTTGGAAATAAGGGAAGCTTAGTCCACTATCTGCATACATTTTCTACCTTTTAACAAAAATGAATACTTTGAAACGAATGATTAATAAAGAGATATTTTAAAGCAAAACCCAAGCAGGAAGAAGAAGAAGAAGAAGAAGAAGCAAAAGACTAGTAAAAGTACACAACACAAAAGACAGCAAAGAGGAAAAGTTATATTAGTATTTGATATTGGAGGGGTTACTGGGACATTCTTCATTTATTTATATGACGCCTGTGAGTTGTGGCCACAAATAGACATGCATCAGCAAAGGGTCCATTTGTGTAAAAGTAACTCACCAAATGGCATATGTACAATTTGTTGAGAGTAATAAATTAATAGAATTGTGTAAAAGTAACTCACCAAAAGCATCAGCAAAGGGTCCATTAAAAGTAACTCATCGTCAGCAAGGAAGATGAATGATCAAATAAAATTTTCTCAATTTTCTACAAAGTATAGAAAAGAAGAAATAAAAAGTGGCAATGTCCTTGTTAAACATGAAAAATGATGTCCAACTATAAAATAATAAAGGTAAATTCTTAGGTTTTTATTTTAAAATTTATAAAAAAAGGAAGGGAATTTAATTTTTAACAAAACATAAAAAAACGCGTTCATATAATATTGTTTATAATTTTCAAGAAAACAACAGGGGTTCAAGTGAAACAAGAAAAATAAAACAACTACGTTTTGTAGTTTTTCCCTCTTTTATAGTTTCCCTCATTATCCCTCATTAGAATTGAACGCAATCTCAATTTTCTTTGTTTTGTACAATTAATTTGTGAAGCATAATAGTGTTTTCTTTGAACTATACGCATCCTAAAAATCGCTGAAAAAAAAAATTGATGCAAAAGAATGCGCAAAACTTTTGTGTAATTGTGTTCACCAATTCTATTAGTTCATCATTTTATCTTTCATCAGTTTGTTTGTTCAACAGAAAGTTTCGATAAAATCTAAAAAGATTGGCAAAAAAAGTTGAAGTTGGGGAATAATTGTCACTGAAAAATATTTCAAAAAGAAAAGACAAATTTAAGATATTTTTTATAAAGAAAAAACAAATGACCAAATAAAAATATGATAAAGAAAGATTGATGAAAAAAAAACACATTTTTTATCGTAGAAAACTTTATTTTGAATTTTTTCAGCAATTTTTAATTATTTTGTGCCCCATGAAAAAAACCTAGTCTCTCTTTTGGGATTTTATTTAATGATGTCATAAATTCTTTTTAATTTAATTATTACATATACAACTCTTCAAAACTTCATTTATATATATATACTCTAGAGGTTTAAAATAAAAATGTTAGAAAGGCTGCGGAGGTGACATGTGTCATCTTTCCATATTATCTTCTCCATTTGAAAAAAAAAAAAAAAAATCAAATACCTGTTTTTCTTGTAGTGATGATTCTTTTTTTATATCAGCAATGCACCTTTTTATAGCATTAGTGCATCACACTTATAAGTATGATGCAACAAGTTAAAACCTTGCTGCGTTTAACTTATAAGGTAAACTGCAGAAAATGCCCATGTAGTTTGCCATTTTTGCGAAAAATATCCTTCAAAACTATTAATTGCGAAAAATGTCCCTGTGGTTTCTACTTTGTTGCAAATAGTCTCTTTTGGAAAACGAGCGTTAAAAATCCCCGTTAGTGGCCATGTGAAATGACTAATTTACCCTCATCTTACTTTTTTTTTTTTTTTAATTTGCAATTATTATCCCTCCACTATCCACCATCACCACCACCCTCTACCTCCACACGACCACCACAACCACTGTGTTAAACAACTGCCAAAGCCAAACAACATAGTCTTGTGTCTAGTATGTCGTTGCTTTTTCTATTGCTGTTGTTGATGCAAATAATGTTCTAAAAACGTTATTTATATCTTTCGATAACTTCACGTTTTGAGGATGACAAAATGTGAAATCACTTTACATTTAAATTAACGTAAACAAGTTTTTAGTCGAAAGATCCCATTTCTACACAAATCACTCTAGGTATGAACCAACAAATTTACAACTTAACAAATGATCAAAGAAGTGAATTTGTGGTTAAAACTTCACGTTTTTAATGTGACAAAACATTTTTTCAAAAATATACTTTACAAGTTATTTTTGAATAATCAAGAAATGTTTTATTGGAAAAATAAGTTCAAATATTATAACAGCTATTCCCCCCCCCCCCCCCCCCCAAAAAAAGCTCCAAACTTCCTCAAATAAACTTTCACCACTAAAGAAAAAAAGAGGAGCGTTTTTGTCTGGCACGGTACCACTAAATTTAGTGGTATCGTGTGAACTTTAGCGGTACCGTGTACCCATAATGGCTAGAGTTTTTTTGCCTATAAATACCAGCCCTCTTCACAGTTTTTGGGCATCCTTTTTCACACAGAACTTTCTGAGTTTAATACTCTCACCACATCTTTTCTTCTTGATCATTTAGTTTAGTTTTCTTTTGTTTAAAGAGTGATCCAATCATCCAATCAAATGATCACCTTCATTCCTCTTCGAGTGCAAGAGAAGAACACAAGGTATCAAAGAAGATACAAAGTGTTGTAGTTGTAGTTAGAGCTCTTGTAACATTTGTTACATACTTGTTGTATCTTTGCATACATCAAGTTCATTTTTCTTTTAAGAGTTTGTGAGAGAAGATCATTGTGATCTTATAGGGATATTGAATATCTCTTGTAGCTTGTGAACTAGTATGTTGATCAAGTTGATCAAGGGTCGATAGGGTAGATTGAGTCAAGTAAGAGTTGATAATTGTGATCTTGTCGAGATCTTGGAGATCTCTTGTAGCTTGTGGGCCAGTGTATTGATCAAGTGGATCAAGGGTAGATTAGGTAGATCGAGTCAAGGGTGTTGATTGTGTGAAGTAGAAAGGATCGAGTGGATCGTGGTAGATTGGTGCTAGCTAAGATTAGCACTCGACATCTAGCTTAGTGTCAGAAATTAGGATAAGCGACGTTGTACGGTTTTCTCCGCCTGAAGGGAGGTTTGTTGACATAGTGCTTGAAACTCTCGAGTGTGGTACTCGGGGAGTGGAGTAGGGCGAAGAAGGGCTTCGTGACCGAACCACTATAAATCTCTTTGTCCCGGTTTGATCTTTCCATCTCTTTTATTTACATTCATCATTTATATTAGATAGTATAGTGTAGTGTTCATATTGGTGTTGATTTATTACACATAAGATTCGAATCAAGGTTCTTCAAAAGTAAAGTTTTGAAACAAATTAAAAACCGGTAAAACTATTCAACCCCCCTTTCTAGTTTTCCACAATTGGTATCAGAAGCCACGTCAGTCAAGATTTTAAAGTAAATTGTATTTTAAAACTTGAATCGATCAATGGATTCCGACAAATATCTAGAAGGGCAATCTATGCAAAGACCACCACTTTTCGAAACCGATTGTTTTATATATTGGAAAACAAGATTCGAAACGTATGTGAAATCAAAAGACATTGATCTTTGGCATATTATTACCGAGGGTGACTTTCAACCGATTCAAAAGAATCCGAAAACTAAAAGGGATGAAATAGTTCCTTATAATACGGCAAAAGATATTTGGAAAACTTTGTTAGTCACTCACCAAGGTAATAATCAAGTCAAAGAGAACAAGATAGATCTTCTTGTTCAACAATATGAACAATTTTCCATTTCGGAAGATGAATCTATTGATAATGCTTTTGCTAGATTTAATACTATTATTACTAGTCTTAAAGCTCTTGATGAAGGTTATTCTAGCAAGAACTATGTTAGGAAGTTTCTTAGGGCTCTACATCCCAAATGGAGAGCAAAGGTGTAACACCCCCGTTTTCGATATTCGCAGCGGAAATATAAGTTGGGCTGTTACTTCATGTATCGTAGTCATGATAATAAAAAACGACTCGAAAAAAGACGTTTTAAATAAAATTGTTATCATTCATTATTTAAATCAGAGTACATAATATAGGTCCCAGAGAGAAGTTCGGAAATACGTTATAAAAGTTACATTATTCAGTTGAATGATAACAAAATGGACACTCTTTTTATAAAAAGAAAGTCCACTGCCACTCCATGCCAAGTTCAGTCTTTCAATTACCTGAGATAAACATGCTAAAAAGTCAACACAAAGGTTGAGTGAATCCATAGCGTTTAGAGTTATAATAAGTTTGAACACAAGTTAAATAAAAAGAAATCAGTTATATCACAGTTCGGTATATTGCACTAAACCTCATGACACGCAATGTGTTGACAGTTTCCAGTCTCACTAACATAATAAAAATGAAAGTGGTTTGCCCCCAAGTGAGAGTTTGCCAAAAACTCCTCATAGATTTCAAATATAATGCATTTGCCTAACCGACTACCCCTAAGGATATCCATCTAGTTAGTACAAATGGGTCGTCAGGCCAATAGATCTATTCACTATATTCGCGCTCACCCAGCAGGTGACTAATGGTGCATGATATGAAGGACTTTTTCAAATAAATATAAATAGGCAACAGTTAACTTAGTGCAATAACAATCAGGAAAATACTTGTGTTCGGTTTAGAAGCATGTATCTCCCCACAAGTTTGGAAAACGTAATAAAAATAGCGGGACTACGAACTCACCTTGATAGTCTGGATGGAAAACAAAGTTAAACAGAGTTGATAAACGTCTCCGGCATGCAACCTGGTTCGTTATGTCAAGTTTCAGTATTCGTTTTCGAATATATATATAAGTTTCAATGTTTGTTTCGTAACGTTTTTTGTTGTTGATTAAATGTTAAAATGAGACAACATGAAGTCTCTTCAAAAGTTATAAAATTTATCTTATTTCTTATTTTTATGTTTTCATTTTTGTTCGTTCGTTAAATATATATCTCGTTCGTTAGTTATCGAAATAAACGTATTAGTTTTATTAGTTTTTATTATAAATATATTTAGAATATATTAATAATAATAATTATATAAAGTTTCGCTTTTTACTCTATAGTTTCACATATTGACAATTTATACCCTTGAACTTTCATAAAATAACAATTTTTACCCCTCAACTTTTATAAAATTACAATCTTTACCCTTCAACTTTGGTCAAATGACAGTTTCTACCCTATAGTTTCAAAACTGACGCTTATTACCCCTGAACTGCATGTCGACATCAAATTAAATCCATATTATGAAAATTAGTTGGAGTCTCGACAGAAAATACCCTCCAAGCTTTTTGTGCGTTACACCCGACGTCCTTATTTCAATAAAATACGTTATAAGTTACGGGAAAAGGCGAGACTTTTTACGACTCTTTTATACACTTTATCTTCAACTTATTAACAGCTTATTTTCAATTTATGGGCTTGTGATTCGAGCTTATAAGCTTGAATCAATTAAATAGGGTGCGTTTGATTTGGCAGAAATGGGGCCAGAAAGAAACAAGAATATCTTCGTGAATACTTAATCTTTTCCCGACGTTCTTTTTCCTATAATTAGCTAGCTGGGTGGTCTCTCATGTGGCAAAAGTTTGGAATTTTTAGATGTCGTTTGGAGGTCGAAACAACAGTCCAAAGTTGGTGATCTGAGTGTGGTTTGCGACAGGAAAAAGAAAAAGAAAACATTTAGCGTTTTTTATTTTTAAAGGGTATGGCTAGTTTTTAACGCACGTTAACATGGTATTAATCATGTTTAATCTATTCCTAAAATGTTTTAATGATTTTTGATTCGTTTTTCTTAAAAGAAATATTAAGGTGCGTTTAGGTTTTTGGTTCGAACAAGAAAGAAAGAAAAGGAAGCATAGGTTTTTTATCTTGCTTCTTTTTAGAGATTATTTTGTAAGATTTTTAAGAGTAATGCAAGTATATAAAAGGAATGAAAAAGAGTTAGTTTGCTTACTTGCCATCTTGGTCGATTGTGAGAATAAATGGGACGTATGGATTCGAAAAGGGACCATCAATGCTTCTTCCTCCTTCTAAGCTTCTTAGGGTTCTTTCTTAGACTTATGGTGGGCTGTAGATTTAGTAATTAAATGGGTGTGGCTGTTCTTGGGTTGGTTCGATTTGTGGTGAAGAAATATAAGGGTTTTGGTTCGATATTTATATGGAGATGAATGTTAGGGTTTCTCATGGTTTCGAGTCATCATGTTAGACATACAAGGGACAAGATGAGGTAGCAAGAGACACATGTATGGAGGGGGAGGGAAATTCGTGTAAGGTTTGTGAAGTGGTGATGTGTTTTACTTTAGAACCATGAACATTACCTACAATCCTTGTCTTCTAGAAATCTTATGATGTGTATGATCTTATACCTAGTAAATTTTATGTAGTGTGAAGTTTGCCTAAGAGGGTAGTAGAAATGGTTTGGCTTGGTTGTAGTTTAGTTCGAACTAGTAATTTGAAGGAAATAAATAGTATGGGTCGAATAGGGCTATAAGTTATGGTACCTTGGCTTTGGTGAATTGTACTTAGGATTTAGAGAAGATAACAAGTTAGTTTTAGGGTTTTGTTTAAGGAATTGTTGGCTAGGAAAATATTTAGGGTTTCCTATTTAAATTATATATCGAATTGTGAAGAATTAAAAAGGAAATCATGTTGTCCTTTAATGGCTTGTACTATAAGCTTAGTAGAGTTGTACTAGGGTTTAGGAAATAATAAAAATATATTTTTAATGCTTGGTTAGCCTGTATTAATTATATGTAAATTTTATTAGGTTTTAAAATATATAAATGAGATTTTAGGGTTTTATGCATTGAATGCTTGTACACTGTGTTAATTTTACAAGTTTAAAAAGTAATATTTAGACTGTTGTGCATTAAACGCTTGTACATTAGCTTAGATGAGTTGTACTTATATTTAGTGAGTTTAAGAAATTCTATTTTTAAAATTAATGCTGGAAATGCTTGAGTAATGTGCTTTAAAATAATTATATTTAGGGTTATAATAAGGTTTTTATAAATATTTAGTTTTATGCATAAAAGACTTGTACATTGTCTTGGAAGACTTGTACATTTTATATTTTATAAAAATCTCTTATAAATAAATTAGGGTTTATGATTTTATTACATAAAATCATGAATAAATGAAATTAGGGTTTGTATCAGGAGTTTAAATAGAATTAGGGTTTCTGTGCTTTAGATGCTTGTACCTTAGTTGAATGAGTTGTACTTTAGTGTTTTAGGGTTTGGTTGTTCATAATTGTTGTTATAATTATTTAGGGTTTCTTAAAGATTCTAAATGATATGATATGTTTAGTTTTAAACGTACGTTAATGAATTAACGTAAAGTGGCAAATGAGATATAGTAAAGTTTTATAGTTGTCATGTGAAAATGTTTATATGCATAAACATTAAACAAGTTAAGGTTGGGTTGCATGCGAGCACGTTTATCAAGGATGTGAGCTACGTCACATAAGATAGTAGTTATGATCAGATAAAAAAAATTATATATAGAAAATAGATAAGTATAGTTTATTACAGGGTGAAATTTTACCAGTGGTTACAGTATCCCCCCGTTGAGGGAATCTCGTCCCGAGATTTAGTCTATGTTGGTTGAGAGGTTGGGAAAAGTGAAGTATAGAAAAAGTTGGGCTTAGATTTCTAACCTATTTCAGATAGTGAATGTGAAAATGGAAATGATAAAATCGTACAACGATTTGATTGGAGATGTGAGTTTGATATGCTTAAAATGCCTCAAGTTTAAAAATAATATTATATAAAATATTATTTTGTCCTTATGTCATTTAAATCCAATAATATCGTCTCACTGCTAGTTCTTGTTTATATCTTTAACCTAAAAGGTTCGTCTAGGAATTTCCATTTGATACTTAAGGGAACGTAGTTTTGTCAGTTTTATTCCTACTAAGTGAAATAAATTTGAATGTTTTGCCACCTAATAAATCCAAGGGCTGTGAATAGTACTTTTCCAACTGTCAGGAATAGTGATTGTGAATAGTAAAATGTAATGGTCGGAAATAGTGAAATAACGGCTAATTTTTCTCCTGTAAATACCTCACTTTCAATCCTCATTTTTCTATCACCAAATTCTCTTATTAAAACCTCAAAATGCCGCACCTAATAACGATATTGGCAATTGTTTATGTCGTTCTTGCGGTTACCTATATGGCATATGTCCCTAATGAAGATTACGCATTCTTAGCTTGCGTTCTAGCGGTCCTTATACCGATTGTGATTCTTGCTATTGGTGTCGACAAGTTATGGGGGTAATGGTTGTTTTTCTATGAAATCCTTAGTGAAATAAAACTTATTTGTTCTTATGCTTAATATCTAGTTCTCGTGGTATCTATTGCGCAGGATAGTCAAGGTAATTCATCCCGTCGTGGCTCTAGCTATTGTGTTGTTGGTGGCGGTCCTCATTGTCATGGCGGGTCAACTTATTAGTGATTCTATTCTTTATCTAGTAATCATTGTAACCTTAGTACTTCCATTTCTAATTATTTCACTATGTATGAATTTTCGGCGTTTCTAATAAAATTTGTACTATTTGCGTTTGTTATAAATCCTTGTGAATTCTTAGGGTTTTCTATCCATAATTTTTGTCAATTTCCTATCTTAGAGGCAATGGGTAGTAGTGGTAGACTTCTATTGTATTAAATCAAAAGTGATATGTTATGAACAGTTTATTTCGTTTCAATATTTTGCTTTTGAATGAAAATTGTTATTAGAAAATTTGAAAAGATAACCGTCCAATTTACTACAAAATTCTTCCTAAATTATACATAGTTGATCAGGCTACGTATAATTGAGGATCAAATAATGTGATATTTGACTCAGTTATAATGATACTTATATGTCTTCAAGAAGTTTTAGATGGTGTTCAACGTTTTGTTTCTGTAAAATAACTTCATAATTATTTTCCAAAGAGATAAGAAAATTTTAGTCCACACTACAGTGATAAGTTAGGGATTTCCTAGGGTATTAATGGGACATCCTCGAAATAATTCTTAGGGTTCGTCTAAGGATCCTACAGGGTAGTGATAGTCTACTGTTCGGTCAGAAATAGTATTCACCAAATTTCCTAATGGTATAACAGTGTATTGCTATGTAATGTCTATGAACAGGGTAGAGAGGAATAAAATAGGTATTGAAACTAAACACAGATCGTGATTATTAAGGAAATATCACAAGATGAAGGCTTCATATGGTAGAAAGGTAGTTTATTACTCTTAGGTTACATCCATCGTAACTAAGGTAAAGATTTGAAAGGAAATACAACTTAAGGAATTTTAGACCTTAATTTATTTATCTACTACAGGGATTTATCTTCTATTCGAACATTGATATCGAGTTCTCATTCTTTTTCACTAGTCTTGATTTTCCAATTGGGATTGAAGTTTGGGCACTGATTCTTGTAGTGTCCATTTTCACCACATCCGTGGCATACTACGGCCGATGGTTGTTCCTTTTTATTCATGGCTCTGCAGTCCCTTGTTTGGTGACCTACTTTCTGGCATTTCCCACACTTGACAAAACAATATCCATTGTGATGCAACTTGCATTTTTGACATGGAGGTAACTTTCCAAGATAACCATATCCATTAGCAAGTGTGGAGATGCAACCTCTACTAGTTTCCTGTTTGATCCCTAGTTGGTGATGGTAGTTGTGGTCATTGGTGTACTTGCAGTAGGTGGGGGTGATGGTATTGAGTTTTCGATTTTGGTTATTTTTCTTAAATGTAACACTATGCTTAATTCCTAGGGCACGCTTGATGTTAGGTTTAATTTCTTTGTCTGGGCATTTATGGTGAGCTGGCCTATACCCGGTGAAACTTTCAGGGGTATGCTTACAAGACACAGTTGTCTTCTTTTCTCCTGTAGCCATATTGTTGCTACTCAGGTGAGCTACTGTAGTCACTTCGAGGACTGCTGCAATGAGGTTGATTACCAACTTTTGGATATCTTCAGAAGTCATTAGTGGAATATTCGTATTTTTCATGCTGACTTTCTTCTATCAATATCACAAGAAACATGAATTTTAGAATTCCCGTAATGACCATGTTAGAATAATTACATATTAATACTAAAAAGTGGTCACAATGCGAAGTTATATCCAATTTGAGAATCAATAAATTATGATGTGTCTGATTAACATCATAGATAAATGATTAACTCTTGGTATAATTCTGCTAAGGAATAATCAATCCATTTACAAAAACTGGAATTCAGCAACTTTCTCTTCATTCATCAAGTTTTCTTCCGAAATTTTTCTTAGAGGGTTCTATGGTTATAGCCTAGTAGGTATAAGGAGTAATGATCTTATGTAATGTCCTGATAAGTCTGGTTAGGATAACATGATATTAATAACTTGATTGATTGTTTTTATAAAACAATTAATACAAGGTCTTTTATTAATGTTCCATGTGGTAGGTTAAGGATTTTATGTCCCTAGTATAAATGTTCGGTCCTTTGTTGTCAATAGTGGTCCTAGTTTCTGTCACTTATTATGTTACCAGTTGGTCGGTTGTCTATGTTTGGAGGTAGGGAAGGTGACTGTTGTCTAGAGTGTGGTTTGGGTTGCGGGAAATCATTTGTCTACTATGGAGAGTAATAAATGGTGAGATTTTTGTATAAGGTCATGGGTAGTCATTACATGTATGCACAACATCATAGTAAGACGTAATAGAATGAGTTTGTTCACAACAGAAAATATATAACAAAAGTAGGTTGTTATAGATTTATAGGTTGATTACCACTTTGAAAGTTTCAGGCATATTTAGAAAATACAGGAAATACTAACCAAATACTATTCAGTTTAACGGACACAACTGCGATACATGTGAATTTAAGATCAGTTACGTCCTTGACGTAAATGCTTAACTTCAGTCTCAAGTTTCAGTTGTGCAATTTTCATTTCTAAGAAGCGTTCCTGAAGTTCCTGGTATATCCTCAATTGATTGTCCAATATGGCTTCTAAGGCCAAAATCTTCTAATCCTGGTTTCTTGCCGTTTCGCTGGCTATCCACAGGGTTCTCTCAATGTCTTCCACTCTACCATATATTTCACAGTGCTCTCTTCTCGAACAGCGGATCCTGGAATCTAGGCTTCTAAATTTATGATTGTAAGTATTTTTCATCTTGTCAACCTTTACTCTCAAATCAAACACTGCTCGTCTTTCGGTGTCGGCCCTTCTAAACAGAGTGTCGATATTACGGTTTTACCATTCAAAACGTAATGGTTGTAATCCTTCCAACTGTTTAGTGTGAGCGTCGAGAGTGTTGGCTTGTTGATAAAGAAGGGTCCATATTGACTCACTAGGGTTTAAACTAAAGTCGGGGGAATTAGATGAAGACTCATCGTCTAGGTTGTCTGGTATTGGGGATTTTGGGATGTCAGGTAGTGGAGAGTTTGGACCTTCATCTTTTTGAATTGTTTCTTGGTGTGTATCGTAGTCATGATAATAGAAAACGACTCGAAAAGATATGTTTTAAATAAAATTGTTATCATTCATTATTTAAATCAGAGTACATAATATAGGTCCCAGAGGGAAGTTCGGAAATACGTTATAAAAGTTACATTATTCAGTTGAATGATAACAAAATGGACACTCTTTTTATAAAAAGAAAGTCCACCGCCACTCCGTGCCAAGTTCAGTCTTTTATTCACTATATTCGCGCTCACCCAGCAGGTGACTAATGGTGCATGATATGAAGGACTTTTTCAAATAAATATAAATAGGCAACAGTTAACTTAGTGCAATAACAATCAGGAAAATACTTGTGTTCGGTTTAGAAGCATGTATCTCCCCACAAGTTTGGAAAACGTAATAAAAATAGTGGGACTACGAACTTACCTTGATAGTCTGGATGGAAAACAAAGTTAAACAGAGTTGATAAACGTCTCCGGCACGCAACCTGGTTCGTTATGTCAAGTTTCAGTATTCGTTTTCGAATATATATATAAGTTTCAATGTTTGTTTCGTAACGTTTTTGGTTGTTGATTAAATGTTTAAATGAGACAACATGAAGTCTCTTCAAAAGTTATAAAATTTATCTTATTTCTTATTTTTATGTTTTCATTTTTGTTTGTTCGTTAAATATATATCTCGTTCGTTAGTTATCGAAATAAACGTATTAGTTTTATTAGTTTTTATTATAAATATATTTAGAATATATTAATAATAATTATTATATAAAGTTTCGCTTTTTACCCTATAGTTTCACATATTGACAATTTATACCCTTGACTTTCATAAAATGACAATTTTTACCCCTCAACTTTTATAAAATTACAATCTTTACCCTTCAACTTTGGTCAAATGACAGTTTCTACCCTATAGTTTCAAAACTGATGCTTTTTACCCCTGAACTGCATGTCGACATCAAATTAAATCCATATTATGAAAACTAGTGGGAGTCTCGACAGAAAATACCCACCAAGCTTTTTGTGCGTTACACCCGACGTCCTTATTTCAATAAAATACGTTATAAGTTACGGGAAAAGGCGAGACTTTTTACGACTCTTTTATACACTTTATCTTCAACTTATTAACAGCTTATTTTCAATTTATGGGCTTGTGATTCGAGCTTATAAGCTCGAATCAATTAAATAGGGTGCGTTTGATTTGGCAGAAATGGGGCCAGAAAGAAACACGAATATCTTCGTGAATACGTAATCTTTTCCCGACGTTCTTTTTCCTATAATTAGCTAGCTGGGTGGTCTCTCATGTGGCAAAAGTTTGGAATTTTTAGATGTCGTTTGGAGGTCGAAACAACAGTCCAAAGTTGGTGATCTGAGTGTGGTTTGCGACAGGAAAAAGAAAAAGAAAACTTGTAGCGTTTTTTATTTTTAAAGGGTATGGCTAGTTTTTAACGCACGTTAACATGGTATTAATCATTTTTAATCTATTCCTAAAATGTTTTAATGATTTTTGATTCGTTTTTCTTAAAAGAAATATTAAGGTGCATTTGGGTTTTTGGTTCGAACAAGAAAGAAAGAAAAGGAAGCATAGGTTTTTGATCTTGCTTCTTTTTAGAGATTATTTTGTAAAATTTTTAAGAGTAATGGAAGTATATAAAAGGAATGAAAAAGTGTTAGTTTGCTTACTTGCTATCTTGGTCGATTGTGAGAATAAATGGGACGTATGGATTCGAAAAGGGATCACCAATGCTTCTTCCTCCTTCTAAGCTTCTTAGGGTTCTTTCTTAGACTTATGGTGGGCTATAGATTTAGTAGTTAAATGGGTGTGGCTGTTCTTGGGTTGGTTCGATTTGTGGTGAAGAAATATAAGGGTTTTGGTTCGATATTTATATGGAGATGAATGTTAGGGTTTCTCATGGTTTCGAGTCATCATGTTAGACATACAAGGGACAAGATGAGGTAGCAAGAGACACATGTATGGAGGGGGAGGGAAATTCGTGTAGGGTTTGTGAAGTGGTGATGTGTTTTACTTTAGAACCATGAACATTACCTACAATCCTTGTCTTCTAGAAATCTTATGATGTGTATGATCTTATACCTAGTAAATTTTATGTAGTGTGAAGTTTGCCTAAGAGGGTAGTAGAAATGGTTTGGCTTGGTTGTAGTTTAGTTCGAACTAGTAATTTGAAGGAAATAAATAGTATGGGCCGAATAGGGCTATAAGTTATGGTACCTTGGCTTTGGTGAATTGTACTTAGGATTTAGAGAAGATAACAAGTTAGTTTTAGGGTTTTGTTTAAGGAATTGTTGGCTTGGAAAAATATTTAGGGTTTCCTATTTAAATTATTTATCGAATTGTGAAGAATTAAAAAGGAAATCATGTTGTGCTTTAATGGCTTGTACTATAAGCTTAGTAGAGTTGTACTAGGGTTTAGGAAATAATAAAAATATATTTTTAATGCTTGGTTAGCCTGTATTAATTATATGTAAATTTTATTAGGTTTTAAAATATATAAATGAGATTTTAGGGTTTTATGCATTGAATGCTTGTACACTGGGTTTATGGGCTTGTACTATGGTTTAGGTAATATAGAAAATATATTTTTAGATTTTTCTTAAGTTACTATAATTATGTGTTAATTTTACAAGTTTAAAAAGTAATTTTTAGACTGTTGTGCATTAAACACTTGTACATTAGCTTAGATGAGTTGTACTTATATTTAATGAGTTTAAGAAATTCTATTTTTAAAATTAATGCTGGAAATGCTTGAGTAATGTGCTTTAAAATAATTATATTTAGGGTTATAATAAGGTTTTTATAAATATTTAGTTTTATGCATAAAAGACTTGTACATTGTCTTGGAAGACTTGTACATTTTATATTTTATAAAAATATCTTATAAATAAATTAGGGTTTATGATTTTATTACATAAAATCATGAATAAATGAAATTAGGGTTTGTATCAGGAGTTTAAATGGAATTAGGGTTTTTGTGCTTTAGATGCTTGTACCTTAGTTGTATGAGTTGTACTTTAGTGTTGTAGGGTTTGGTTGTTCATAATTGTTTTTATAACTATTAAGGTTTCTTAAAGATTCTAAATGATATGATATGTTTAGTTTTAAACGTACGTTAATGAATTAACGTAAAGTGACAAATGAGATATAGTAAAGTTTTATAGTTATCATGTGAAAATGTTTATATGCATAAACATTAAACAAGTTAAGGTTGGGTTGCATGCGAGCACGTTTATTGAGGATGTGAGCTACGTCACATAAGATAGTAGTTATGATCAGATAAATAAAATAAAATAAAATTTTATACGTAGAAAAAGGATAAGTATAGTTTATTACAGGGTGAAATTTTACCAGTGGTTACAAAAGGTCACCGCCATTGAAGAGTCAAAGGACTTGGCAAAATTATCAGTTGATGAACTTATAGGAAACTTGAATGTTCCTGAGATGATAATCAAGAAAGACTCCGATATAGTCAAAGGCAAAAGCGAGAGAGTTAGATCTCTAGCATTGAAAGCCAAAAAGGAGTCTAGTGATGAGGAATGTTCGAGTTCCGATAGTGAAGATGAAGAGTATGCGTTAGCCGTTAGAGACTTTAAAAAGTTCTTTGGGAGAAGAGGTAGGTTCGTTAGGCAACCTCGTGATGATAAGAAGCCGTCACAAAAGAACCGAGTTGAGAAGAAAGGAACGAGTGATAGGAAATGTTTTAGATGTGGAGATCCTACTCATCTCATAGGAGAATGTCCCAAACCACCGAAAACCAACAACCAAAGAGCTTTCATAGGAGGCTCTTGGAGTGATAGCGGTGAAGAAGAAGAGAAGAAGCCCAACGACGAAACATGTCTAATGGCTCAGGCTTCAAATGAGATATGCTTGGGAATCGACATGGAGCCCGATGAATGGGTCAAGTATAGTGGATGCACTAATCATATGACGGGTAACCGAAGTCTATTCTCATCATACAAGGCGTACAACGGAGGTAATGTCACTTTCGGTAGCAAACTTAAGGGCAACATCATAGGCAAAGGTACGATTACTCAAAACTCCCTCACTATTAGAAATTTTGAGCATGTAGATAACTTAGGATTTAACTTGTTTAGCATTAGTCAAATGGTAGACAATAAGTGCAGAGTTATATTCTCCGAAGATGGTAGTGAGATCATTAAGAATGGTAAAACCATAGGTAAAGGAGTTAGGAAGAATGGCTTATTTGATATGAAAATAGGAAATAAGCCTCAGGATAAGATTTGCCTAGCAACCATAGATGATAATTCCACTCTATGGCATAGAAGACTAGGTCACGCCAATATGCGCTTGATACAATCATTGGCGTCTAAGGAACTAGTTAGAAACTTACCCAATATTAAGTTTGATAAACACTTTTGTGACGCTTGTAAAGTTGGAAAACAAGCTCATTCTAGTCACAAAGCTAAGAATATGGTCTCGACCTCTAGATGCCTAGAACTCCTTCACATGGACTTATTTGGTCCATCCGCCGTACGGAGCTACGGATGAAATTACTACACCTTAGTAATAGTTGATGACTACTCTAGGTATACTTGGACTAGATTTCTTAAGAATAAGACACAAGCTTTCAAGGAATTCAAAATCTTTAGTAAGAAGGTCCAAAATCAACTAGGGTGTACAATAGTCTCAATTAGGACGGATCATGGTCGGGAATTTGATTATGAAGTGCAATTTGGAGTATATTGTGATGCTAATGGTATTACACATAATTTCTCGGCTCCACGCACTCCACAATCAAATGGGGTAGCTGAGCGGAAAAATCGTACTCTACAAGAGATGAGCAGAACGATGTTGAATGAACAATCAATTCCGCAAAAGTTTTGGTGTAATGCGGTGGACACCTCAACTTACATACTTAATAGGATTATAATTAGACCTATCTTAGGAAAAACACCATATGAAATCTTGAAAGGTAGAAAACCTACTCTAGATTACTTTAGAGTGTTTGGAAGCAAGTGCTTCATACTCAACACTAAAGACTACCTCACCAAGTTTGACCCAAAGTCTTACGAAGGTGTTTCCCTAGGTTACTCCCAAAACAGTAAAGCCTATGTTGTCCTAAACAAGGAAACAATGAAAGTCGAAGAGTCACTCAACGTGACATTCGATGAAAGTTCTCCAACAACTAAGACATCACCCTTGGTGGATGATGACTTAGATGAGGATGAAGCCATTAAGGTTAATGGCAAGAAAACCTTAGAAGATGACATTGAGGATGAAATAGTTGAAGTTGACGAAGTTGTCAACATTAAGGAATCCAAGAACCATCCTATTGAAAATGTCATAGGAAACCTAAACCAAAGAACCTTTAGGTCACAAGCTCAAAACAAAAGTAATTTCTTTTGTTTTATATCAATCGTAGAACCTAAGAATGTCGGTGAAGCGATTAAGGATGAAAGTTCGGTAGTTGCCATGCAAGAAGAGCTTAATCAATTCACCGCAAACCAAGTTTGGGATTTAGTACCTCCACCTAAGAATCAAACCATCATAGGAACTAAGTGGGTGTTTAGAAATAAACTCGACGAAAATGGCGTCGTAACTAGGAATAAGGCAAGGTTGGTAGCACAAGGCTATAACCAACAAGAAGGAATAGATTACGATAAAACTTATGCACCCGTAGCTAGATTAGAGTCTATTAGGATACTCCTTGCCTATGCTTGCGCCTTAGACTTTAAATTATACCAAATGGACGTGAAAAGTGCATTCCTAAATGGTTATATCAACGAGGAGGTATACGTTGCATAACCTCCGGGATTCGTTGATTTCGAGAAGCCGAATCATGTCTATAAACTCAAGAAAGCACTCTATGGTCTCAAACAAGCTCCTAAAGCTTGGTACGATAGACTAAAAGCATTCTTGATTGAACATGAATATACCTAGGGAGTGGTTGAAAACACACTTTTCACGAAGAAACTTAATTCACATCTCATCATTGTTCAAATATATGTCGACGACATCATATTTGGCTCAATTTGTCCAGAACTGTGCGATGATTTCTCTAAGATCATGCGTGATGAGTTTGAGATGAGCATGATGGGCAAATTAAATTTCTTCCTTAGTTTACAAATAAAACAAATGGAAGATGGTATCTTCTTTAATCAATCTAAGTATAGTAAGGAGATGCTTAAGAAATTTAGTTTAGAAGAGTCTAAGCCCATGAAAACTCCCATGTCCACGAAAACGAAACTCACGAAAGATGAAGAAGGTGAGTCCGTGGATAGCACTAAGTATAGAGGTATGATAGGAAGTTTATTATACCACACGGCAAGTAGGCCCGATATCATGTTTAGTGTCTGCCTTTGTGCTCGCTTCCAAGAGGATCCCAAAACCTCTCACCTTGAAGCGGTTAAGCGTATCTTCCGATACATTAAAGGCACTATACACTTGGGATTATTCTATCCCAAGGGGACCGGTGTAGAAACTGTTGTCTATGCCGACTCTGATCATGCGGGAGATTATGTGGATCGAAAAAGCACGAGTGGCATTTGTACCTTCATGGGTTGTTGTTTAACTTTTTGGTTCTCCAAGAAACAAACGGCTCTTGCTATCTCCACGACCGAAGCCGAGTACGTAAGCGCCAGAAAGGCATGTGAACAAGCACTATGGATGAAACAAACTCTTAATGACTATGACATCCATCTAGACGACGTCCCCATTATGTGCGATAACAAAGGTGCTATTGACTTGAGCAAAAACCCCGTTCAACACTCTCGTACTAAGCACATTGAATTCGTCACCACTTCCTTCAAGATAACGTTCAGAAAGGAAACATTTCTATTGAGAAAGTTCCCACTCAAGACAATATCGCCGACATCTTGACCAAACCTCTCAAACGAAAATCCTTCAACTATCTTCGTCTAGGTCTAGGAATGATAGAACATATTCCATAAATCTTATGACTATTTAAATATTTCACTGGAAATATTGAAGTCATCTCGTGTGTCTCGTCTCATGACTCTCTAAATATTTCACTGGAAGTATTGAGTCACTCTTTCCCTAGTATGACTAATTGAATATTTCACTGGAAATATTAAAGTCATTCCCTTTCATCTAGTCTAAGTTTTCCTCGTCAAAAGAATTTATTAGGTGTAAATTCTTTCCACGTGTCAAAAAGTCTCACTAAAACAGCGAGACTTATTCGTCAAAAATCAAAATGGGACGAACATTCATCCCAGCAGATCACGGAACCACTAAAGTGGCACGACACCATTAAATTTAATGGTACCGTGGTACCGTGCATCTGATACAGGTCGTATTTCAGTCCTTTTTTCCCACATTATTCATTTTAAACTTTTCCAACTTCTGCAATTGCTGTCAAAACCAAACCTCACAACCCAAAATTCAATTAAACCTCTTCAAGATCTAATTCAAGGCATTGATTCTTAAGATTAGCAACTACTTCCGTCTTCTCAACATGACTTGTAAGTCATTTGACTCTACTTTTCTTTAATCTTGAGTCTAGGGTTTGTTCATACATGAAAATTGAATTAGGGTTTTTTTCAATTTTGATTGAGTTTCTGTTGGGAATTAAATATTCAAGAAGTTTAATATCGGGTTCTACTCAAAGAAATACTCTAAGTATGATTCTGCTGCTAGAGCATTTGGTTTCTGCTGCTAGTGTTTGATTCTGCTGCTAGCGTTAAACATTCTGCTGCTAGCGTGAAGGATTCTGCTGCTAGCGTTAAACATTCTGCTGCTAGCGTTAACATTGCTACTGGTGGTTTCTGCTGCTAGTGTTAACATTGCTGTTGGTAATTAACTTTCTGCTGCTGAGCGGATAAGTATGAAAAGATATTATGTGTATTAAAGTCAACAATATACGGTAGATAATATCTTACCCCATGTGATCAGTCATAATGTTATATTCACAGAACAAGTTGTAAACATAGATACAAGTTGTATCTTAATGACTGTCACTCTCAAAGCAAGCGTTCGATAAGACTTATCAATATTGTAAAGATCTTTCTTGTGTTATAAAAGAAATATCTTAGACTAGTGATATGTGTGTCTAATAGAGTGTGTGAATTGTTAAGTGTTTAGATAAAAACTCTCAAGAACATAGAACAAATATCACAAGAAATAGAAACATAAGATTCAAGGTTGTAACCCTAGTGATAACTCAAGATCACTCGTATTATTATCTTAATAATATTGAATCGTTTGGTGATAAGCTTTCATTGTTCATTGTCATATAACAAACACAACTGTTCCATTTCCATAACCATAATAACCTTCTAAGTGTGATTAAGTAGATTCCGCATACTTAATCATATTCATTCAATATATCATATACACGAAGTACAAAAGGTTTAACCACCTTATAGTGTATCGATCTTAACCCCATCAAGTGGTATCAGAGCAAGGCTGATATTATTGATTTAGAAGAAGAAGAAATAGAAATGGATGTTCAAGATACTGCTACAAATGTTGTTGCAAAGTTGCACATGATCAAACAGAATGAGTTTGAGTTATGGAGGTTGAGAATTGAGCAATATTTCATGGTTCAAGATTATGCTCTTTGGGATATCATTCAGTATGGTGATTCATTTACACTAGGTTATACAGATATTATTCTTGAAGGCAAAACTGAAAGAAAAAGGAATAATGGACCAGCTAATAATGATGAAAAGATACAGAAGAGGAATGATCAAAAGGCAAGAAACTTATTGCTTATGACCATTCCTGGTGAACAAATGCTATCTTTTAGCAAGTATCCAGATGCAAAAACTCTTTTTGAAGAGATTTGTGCATGGTTTGGTGGCAATGAAACTACCAAGAAAACACATAAGACATTGCTAAAACAACAATTTGAAAACTTTAGTTCAAATAGCAATGAATCACTTGATAAGCTGTTCTCAAGATTGCATAAGCTTGTCAGTCAGTTAGCTGTGTTGGGTGTTGAGATAGCCAAGGAAGATCTCAACATGAAGTTTTTGAGAAGCCTACCTGATGACTTCCATACTCATGTGGTTGTCTGGATGAACAAACCAGATATTGAAATCATGAAACTCAATGATTTGTTCAATAACTTCAAAATTGTTGAACAAAGTCTTAAAAAGTCTGGAATCTATAGTACTAGTTCTGGGAATGTGGCACTCTTGTCATCTCCTAGTATTAGTAAATCAGAAGAGCTAGATGAAGAAGTAGGTGTTTCTACTGCTATTTATGGTGGTCCTTCTACTAGTTCACAAAAGAATGTTGCAGGACTTGGAGATCCGGCATTCTATGTATTCATGTCTAGTCAAACTATTGGTTCTCCTCTAACTCATGAAGATCTTGATCAGTTGGATGATAATGATTTGGAAGAGATGGACATCAAATGGCAGGTTGCTTTACTTAGCATGAGGGCTAATAAGTTATGGCAGAGAACTGATAAGCAGATTACCATTGATGGTAATGAAACTGCTGGGTTTGATAAGAAGAAAGTAGAGTGTTTCAACTGTCACAGGTTAGGACACTTTGCTAAAGAATGTAGAAACCCAAGGAAGCAGGACAATAGAAGCACATGGTATAGGCAAGAGAAGAAGAAGGAAATCACAGTTGAAGAACCAAGGGCTATGCTAGCCATAGATGGTATCAACTATGATTGGAGCTTCATGGCTGATGAAGTGGAAGCACCAACAAATGCTGCACTTGTGGCCACTGAGACTGCTCTAATGGCCTTTTCTGATTCAGAGGTAAATTCCATAATTAAATGTACTGAATCATGCTCTGCTCTTAAAGCTTATGAAGATCTTAAAAAGAGATTTGATGATCAACTAGAACAATTATATAATGCATTAGCCAACTTAGGTAACCATAAAAGAGGTATATCTGTTGTTGAAAAACAACTTGTACATTATCAAGAAAATGAGTCTAAGTTTGCTGATGACATGAATGCTCTTCAAAGAAAAATAGATTTTCAAGCTGAAATTATTTGCTCAAAAAGAGCAGCACTAGCTAAAGCCCTAAATAACAGTGAAAATGTTAAGATAACAGTAGATGCTTTAGCTTATGCCTCAGAAGGAATTAATAAGATTTGGGAAGCTCAAGTAATCAATAAAGCTAAGTCTGGTTTAGGATACAAATCTGTTCCTCCACCATACAGAGGTGTTCCTTCACCTCCAGGTATTGACCTAGCACACACAGGTTTTGCTGAGTTTCAAGAACCAATTATGGAATATGGTTCTAAGTCTACTGAGGGTCCTAAGATAGAAAATGTAAGTGAGAGTTTAAATAAAACTTCACTTCTTCAGGACAAGGTGTCCTTTGTTAAGAAAGGAGATGCTATAGTTATTGAGGATTGTACAACTGATAGTGATGAAGATGAACAGGTTATGTCTAAATCTGAAGTAGTTAAGAAAGCCGGAACAAGGGTTCCTAAAGTGATCAAAAAGGATACTGTTAAGCCTAGTTCAAAAATTAAACATTTTAGGCAACCAGTTAAATATTGTGAACAATATAGATCTACTAGCAAGCCCAGAGGTAACCAAAGAAATTGGAATGACCTCAAGTCTAACCAATTAGGTGATGACTTTTCCTTTTATAATAAAGCTTGTTACACATGTGGTAGTTTTGATCATCTTGCAGCTTTCTGTAACAAATGGGTATCTGGGTATGAAAACAATAGGGTGAACTTCAAAAGGCAAACTCCTCAACCTCACTTTCACTCAAACTCTAAGTCTAAGAGAACTAAACCCAGAGCAGTTGTCAAAGCATTTTCTGCTGCTAGACCATTCATGACAGTTAACCCAAGACCAACAGTTAAAAATGCAAAATCTTTTTATACAAATGCATCAAAGGCTGTTCAAAGGCCCATTCAAACAAAAGCAGTGGTCCCAAAACAAGTTTGGAAAATTAAGGGAACAATTACAGAGCTAGCAGTTTCTGCTGCTAAGCATGTAATTCATTCTGCTGCTAGGGAAAACAGGGCAAATGCTGTTAAGGCCTCAGCAGTTTAGGTTTGGAATTCAACTAAATCCAATGTCGCATCAACTGTTCTTAAAAAATTAAATTACATTGATGCAAGAAGCAGATCTAAGTCAGTAATGGCTTGGGTCCCCAAAAGAAACTAATACTTCTCATTTATGTGCAGGAACATTCAATTGATCAACAAGAGGATCAAGGATACTCAGATAGTGGATGTTCTAGACACATGACAGGCAACAAGTCCTATCTTTTTGATTTTCACACATTAGATGGTGGCTATGTTACCTTTGGAGGAGGTGTTGGTGGCAAAATTTCCGGTAAAGGTACCATTAAAACTGGAAATTTAGATTTTGAAGATGTGTACTATGTACAAGAGCTAAATTATAATCTTTTTAGTGTCTCACAAATGTGTGACAAAAAGAACAAAGTTCTTTTCTGTGAGACTGAATGTCTTATACTTTCTCCTGATTTTAAGATGCCAGATGAAAGTCAAGTACTTCTTAAAATTCCTAGAAAGGGCAATATGTATAGTGTTGACATGAAGAACATTGTTCCCAAAAAGGATTTAACTTGTCTTGTTGCAAAGTCCACATTGGATGAATAAATGAAATGGCATAGGAGGCTTGGTCATATTAATTTCAAAACCATAAATCAGATTGTTAAGAATGGTTTGGTAAGAGGTTTACCTCAAAAACGATTTGAAAATGATCAAACATGCATTGCTTGTCTTAAAGGCAAACAACACAAAGCCACTTGTAAGCCCAAGATTTTTAACTCTATCAATCAATCACTGTTTATGCTTCATATGGACTTATTTGGACCTGTTTCAGTAAGTAGTATAATGCATAAGAGATTTTGTCTTGTTATTTCTGATGACTACAGTAGATTTACATGGGTTTTCTTTTTAGCTACTAAGGATGAGACTCCTAGCATCCTTAAGACTTTCATTACTGAGATAGAAAACCTAGTAGACAAAAGAGTAAAAGTCATTAGATGTGATAATGGGACTGAGTTCAAAAATAGAGTTATGGATGAATTCTACAAAGAAAAGGGTATTAGGAGAGAATTTAGTGTTGCTAGAACTCCACAACAGAATGGAGTTGCTGAAAGGAAAAATAGAACACTAATAGAAGCTACTAGAACTACGTTAGCTGATTCTAAGCTACCTATAACTTTTTGGGCTGAAGCAGTCAACACTGCTTGCTATGTTCAGAATAGAGTTTTAGTTGTTAAGCCTCACAATAAGACATCATATGAACTTTTTAGAGGTAGAACTCCTGCAATAGATTTTCTTAGACCTTTTAGATGTCATGTGACAATTCTCAATACCTTAGACCATTTAGGAAAATTCGATGGTAAAGCAGATGAAGGTTTCTTTGTTGGATATTCTCTTAATAGCAAAGCATTTAGAGTATACAACACAAGAACTAAGATTGTAGAGGAAAATCTACATGTGGAGTTTTTGGAAGATAAATCCAATGTAGAAGGTCAAGGTCCAAAATGGTTATTTGATCTTGAAACTCTAACCAAATCAATGAATTATGTGCCTGTTGTTGCAGAAACTAATAATTTTTCAGGTTCACAAACAACAAATGAGGCAGGGTTAGACAAGGAGACAAATCAATATCATATATGGATGCCAATAAGTACCAGTGTGGTTCCAACTTCAACAAATGATGAATCTTCTTCTGGTAAAACTAAAGAAGATGTTGAAAGTGAACTCAGGGAAGATGGAACAAAGGAACAACAAAATGTTTCTGCTGATGATAGTGCTGCTGAGACAGAGCATTCTGCTGCTAGGCTTAATTTTTCTGCTGCTAGGCCAAATGATTCTACTGCTGGCCCTTCAGACTCAATTGAAGCAGATTTCTCAGATACTGAGGTGGATTTGAGCAATATCACACCTACCTATCAAGTTCCTTCAACCATACACACAAGGATTCACAAAGTCCACTCCCTAGAAAATGTGATAGGAGATGTACAATCAGGGGTGAAGACAAGACAACAACTGATGTCTTCAGACCAACAAGGGCTTCTTGATGCCCTTTATGCTTCAAAGCAGCATGAGTTTTCAAACTCTTGCTTGTTTGTATGTTTTCTCTCTCAAGATGAACCAAAGAACATTCTGAAAGCCTTAGATGATTCAAGCTGGGTAGAAGCTATGCAAGAGGAGCTTCTTCAGTTCAAAATTCAGAAGGTATGGGTGCTAGTTGATTTACCTAAGGATGCAAAGGTAATTGGCACTAGATGGGTTTTCAAGAATAAAAGGGATGAAAGAGGAATAATTATTAGGAATAAGGCTAGATTAGTAGCCCAAGGGTACACACAACAAGAAGGGATAGACTATGATGAAGTTTTTGCTCCAGTAGCAAGACTTGAGGCAATTAGGCTTTTCTTAGCTTATGCTTCATTTTTAGGCTTCACGGTTTACCAAATGGATGTCAAGAGTGCATTTTTATATGGCACAATTGAAGAAGAGGTGCATGTCTCACAACCTCCAGGATTCATTGATCCTGACCATCCAGACAAAGTGTACAAACTAGTTAAAGCTCTTTATGGCCTTCATCAGGCACCTAGAGCATGGTATGAAACACTGGCTTCCTATTTAAAAGAAAATGGATTTCAAAGAGGAAAGATTGATCAGACACTTTTCATCAAACAGCACAAGAATGATTTTCTGTTAGTGCAGGTGTATGTGGATGACATTATCTTTGGATCTACAAGGAAGGAGATGTGTTTGGAGTTCGAGAAGCTTATGCATGATAAGTTTCAGATGAGTTCCATGGGGGAACTTACATTCTTTTTGGGTTTGCAAGTTAAACAGTCAAATGAAGGCATATTTATTAGTCAAGATAAATATGTTGCTGAGATACTAAAGAAGTTCAACTTTGCTGATTCAAAAATGGCAAGCACACCAATGGACACTGAGAAGCCTCTTCCAAAAGACTTAGATGGAGAAAATGTGGATGTACACACTTACAGATCTATGATAGGCTCTTTGATGTATCTTACATCATCAAGACCTGACATCATGTTCTCTATTTGTGTTTGTGCAAGATTTCAAGTAACTCCAAAGGTTTCTCATTTAACAGCAATCAAGAGAATTTTTAGATATCTCAAGGGTCAACCTAGGTTGGGACTATGGTATTCTAGAGAATCACCTTTTGACTTGGTAGCATTTTCGGATAGTGATTATGCTGGTGCTAGCTTGGACAGAAAGTCAACAACTGGAGGATTTCAATTCCTTTGGTGTAGACTTATTTCATGGCAGTGTAAGAAGCAAACAACTATGGCTACTTCAACAAATGAAGCTGAATATGTAGCTGCTGCAAGTTGCTGTGCTCAAGTCTTATGGCTTCAAAACCAACTTCTTGACTATGGGTACAATTTCATGAACACTGTTATTCATATTGATAATAGTAGTACAATTTGTATTATTAAAAATCCAGTGCAACATTCTAAAACAAAACACATTGAAATTAGACATCACCTTATAAGAGACTGCAATGAGAAAAGATTAATTCAAGTTCTTAAAATTGCTTCAGAATTCAACTTTGCAGATCTGCTAACCAAAGCTTTTGATGTTGGAAGGTTTCAGTACTTGGTAGCAAGTATTGGAATGCTTAATCCTCAATGATTTTAAACTTTGTGTTTTTATAAATAAATTTTTGTTTGTGCTGCTGGCTTTAAAAGATACTACTGCTATTACAAAAGTTTGTGCTGCTAGTACAAATTTAAATTGTGTTATTCATACAGTTAGTCCTATGATTATTCTAATACAATACAAGTACTTTGTACATTGTTCTTTTGGTTTTAGACTAACAATTTCAGGTATGATCATGTGAACACAAAGGATGTTTCAAGTGAAATGGAAGCAGCAGAATGATAATATTAGTTGCTGACATAATAGGTTTATGATAGAAAAGGTTTAGGAATTTCTAACCTCTTTAAAACTTCTTTCTTGAAGCTTGATTATGATGTTTCACATTGAATTGATGACTTAGTTGATCAGATAGTAACTGATGCAACTCACTTTCTATCATTTTATACTTTTAAGTATAATAAGCAAGTCTAAGGACATCTGATAGAAAGAACAACTAGTAAAAGTGAATCTAACACTTGTGTTAGAGGCAACAATTACTATGAGCTGGAAACCCTGTCAAGAAAGCCTTTTGAATAGGTTTATCTTTACATAGGCAGTTATTTCTAACTGAAAAACATTGGTTCTCACACAACCAGAGGTTACTTTAAACTGAAATTTTGATTAAGTGTCTGTTATACACTTAATCCCTTCAAAATGGTTGAAAGCAGAATGATTTTTCAATTCTAAAATCATGAACATACTGCTTAGTCAAATAATTTCTTAAACAAGGATTTTCAAAGGATTCAGAAAAACCATCCATTGATGGACCATGAATCAAATGCCCCATGAATTACCTCTCATAGGAGTTAACACACCTAGAAGTGATGAGGGCAGTAAATTAAACTCTTAAGGAATTGATGGCTTCATGTACAACATTGTCTGATAACATGTTCTAATGGATAGCTCAGATGATGGAGAGAAATATTTTGGTACATAGTGAGAGATCTTCCAAACAGGGGAGGATAAAATGTTATTTGCATCTCAGGGGAGGTAATATCTCCGGAGAGGAAATAAATCCCAAAGAAGGAAGATTAACCAATGAAAGGGAGGAAAAGACAAGAGCATACAAGATGATGACATGGAGGTTGAAAATGACAAGAACATTCCAGAGGAGAAAGTTCTATCTAGGTCAAACGAAGAAAAGTTTCAATTTCAGTTCACCACGTTTGTTCATCACTTGCAAAGGCATGCTGATAGATGATTTCACTTGTTGAAACAAGCATCCAAGATACACAGCATCATTGCCTCTTATAATTCCTCCATCCAAGGAAATTGCACCATCTTTTAGGTCAAATGTTTGAAGCCTGAAGATGTGTATTGATATTGTTAAAGTCAAAGAACAAGAAAGCAGATGAGTTACTGAGAAAGATATTCAATCTTGAAGAACAGAAGTGTTTGAAAGATCTTCACAATCCATAATTTAATTCAGAAACATGTTGAAATGGATTCACATGTTTAGGGGAGGATTGTTGGGAATTAAATATTCAAGAAGTTTAATATCGGGCTCTACTCAAAGAAATACTCTAAGTATGATTCTGCTGCTAGAGCATTTGGTTTCTGCTGCTAGTGTTTGATTCTGCTGCTAGCGTTAAACATTCTGCTGCTGAAGGATTCTGCTGCTAGCGTTAACATTGCTGCTGGTGGTTTCTGCTGCTAGTGTTAACATTGCTGCTAGTAATTAACTTTCTGCTGCTGAGCGGATAAGTATGAAAAGATATTATGTGTATTAAAGTCAACAATATACGGTAGATAATATCTTACCCCATGTGATCAGTCATAATGTTATATTCACAGAACAAGTTGTAAACATAGATACAAGTTGTATCTTAATTACTGACACTCTCAAAGCTAGCGTTCGATAAGACTTATCAATATTGTAAAGATCTTTCTTGTGTTATAAAAGAAAGATCTTAGACTAGTGATATGTGTGTCTAATAGAGTGTGTGAATTGTTAAGTGTTTAGATAATAACTCTCAAGAACATAGAACAAATATCACAAGAAATAAAAACATAAGATTCAAGGTTGTAACCCTAGTGATAACTCAAGATCACTCGTATTATTATCTTAATAATATTGAATCGTTTGGTGATAAGCTTTCATTGTTCATTGTCATATAACAAACACAACTGTTCCATTTCCATAACCATAATAACCTTCTAAGTGTGATTAAGTAGATTCCGCATACTTAATCATATTCATTCAATATATCATATACACGAAGTACAAAAGGTTTAACCACCTTATAGTGTACCGATCTTAACCCCATCAGTTTCTATGAAATTAGGACTAGTATTAGGCAATGTATAACCTTCATGATTCCCTTAACATAGGATTTGCATAAACCCACTTAAATCACATATTTTGGTTCAAACCTTTTTTTGGATTAAGTAAGTTTAAGAGGAATCATGTCTAGAATATTTGCAACTAGGATTAAGAGTTATTAACACTAACTTTTCAAAAATTTTGGCGCCAAAACATTGAAGTCGCAAAACACCCCAATTCCATTGTTTTTCGAAAAATTTCACGAAACTAGGATCATGAAACATTTTTCGTGCATTGTTGATGCAAACTAAAAACGTTTTTGCGTGCATACATGATCTCACGAATATTGATCGAATTACATAACTAATATGTATTTATCGACATATTCGTTTGAGCAAAAGTGAAGTTAGGAGTGTTTGGGTAATCTCATTAATTTTAGTTCTAGAGTCGAGATTACTGCACCTCCACCTAGTTTGCATATAGACACACACTAGGCACATATCTTCAAATGAAATATTATCAACTTTAATCTTTAATCAAATTTTCATATGTAACAAGAGATATCACATGTTTGATTACGATCATGAACTGACAGTCGATTACATTCCCAAACTATCACTAGAACCAAACACTCCACCTTGTCACATACAAAGTCTTCTTAATCTTGAGTCTCGTCTCTTTTATGAAGGACGAATTGTCGAGTCATCCTACCTCAACCATGATCATATCCAAACCATGTTTCAAGAAATCGGATTCGATTGCTTGTTTCGGATTAATGATCTAATCTATCCTCGGTTTGTCCTTGAGTTCTATAGGCAAGTTAAACTCGTACATAACGAGGATCAGACTTTGTCTCTCCAATTCGTGATACAAAACCAAGAAATCTCACTCACTCTTGACCAATTTGCTCATATTCTTGAACTTCTGAACCATGGACAATGTTCCTACACGGAAGGTTGGTCTCTCAAAACCCTCAAGAGCCACCAAATTGAGTCCGATCCTTACAATACCCTCATTCCTACTCCATGTGAGATTAAGGAACACATTCGTCTTCCTCAAACAGTTCATGGTTATCTTAAAGAAAACGGTGAAATTGAGTTTCGTGGGTCTCATGACTATGGCTTAGATCCACTAAGAGTGTATGTTGATGAAATTCATCAACATCTACGTAGATGGATAGAAGTCATTAGTGAAAATGTCTTTTGTCTTCCTCACAACCGTGAGCATCTTCCGGCGTGTTGTTGTTGGGCTATGAAATATCAAAGTATTGCTGAAAGTCAAAGTACTGCTACTCAAGTCAAAGTACTGCTAATTAAGTCAAAGTACTGCTGCTCGTTAAAGGACTGCTATGCAAATAGTTTAAGGACTAATGTGTAATTCTAGAATGTTCGTATTAGATTAGAGTTATAATTAGAATTACTTGTCGTTCAAGTTTGTAAACCGACTAGGGTTTTCCTTGTGCCTATAAAAGGATCCCTAGCTTGGCATTAGACATATGCGATTAGAGATACGATTAGATAAGATTTTATAGAGACAAGTTTACACGAAGAAGCTTGTTAGAAGTATTAGTGATTAGAGTTTGTTAGTGAATCTGTGTAAGAAAGCAGGTTCAAGGTTTTAATAATATTCGAAGTTGTTTATTAATTCTTCTTAGCTTTGTTAAAGTAGATTCCGCATACTTAGCAAAGTATATCAGTGTTTCATTATTAATAGTTTTGAATTCATTCAAAGTTGTTAAACCGTAGACAAGCTACAAGTTAGTTTGGTCAGAGTATATCGATCCAACAAGTGGTATCAGAGCTTGTGTGGAGACTCTGATTAAGAAGAAACCCTTAAAATCGATTTATCAACAAACCCTCAACAATGTCGATTGAAGCTGCACCTATCCCATCCATCACCTCACTCAGAATTCCTATCATCAAGAAGGGAGAATATGATCTCTGGAGCATGAAGATGAGGCAGTACCTTGCTATTACTGACCATGCTCTATGGGATGTAATTGTCAATGGTAATGTTGTTCTTGATGAACCTTTACAAGTTGAAGGACAACCCAAACCACCTCAACCAACCTTGCCAGCAGCTACAAAGAGAAATCAAGATAAGGCTCTCAACATACTGTTGTCTGCTATTCCTGATGGTCACCTACTGAAGTTCCATGATGCTAAGGATGCAAAACAATTATGGGCTGCTATCAAGACAAGATTTGGAGGTAATGATGCTTCAAAGAAGATGCATAGAAACTTATTGAAGCAGCAGTTTGAAACCTTCACTGTTGGTGAAAGAGAAGGTCTTGATGCTGCCTATGACAGATTTCAAAATCTACTTAGTATGCTAGAACTGTATGGAGCAGAGGTATCTGTTGAAGATGTAAATTTGAAGTTCTTAAGGAGTTTGCCATTTGTCTGGCATGTGGTTGCTACTATGATTAGAGGACAACCTGGATTGGAGTCTATGGACTTTGATGATCTTTATAACAATTTGAAAGTGTACGAGCAAGAGATGAATGGTCACAGTTCTCAGAAAACTCACAACATAGCTTTTGTGTCTTCTGAAAACAGAAGCAGTACTTCCACTAAAAGTACTGCTTATCCTTCTCAAAGTACTGTTGGTGATTCACAGCATGTTTGCACAACCACAACTACTCCCAACCCATCACCAACAAATAACACCAATTCTGATGATGTTGTATGTTCTTTCTTTGCACAACAAGCCACTTTACCTGTTACCTATCAAGAAGACTTGTTGCAGATTGAAGAAGATGCTTTAGAGGAGATTGACATAAGATGGCAAGTAGCTATGATCACTGCAAGGATCAAGAAGTTCATGAACAAGACAGGAAGGGGAATTGATTTCAAAACCAAACAAGGTATAACTTTTGACAAATCCAAGATTGAATGTTTCAATTGTCAAAAGCTCGGACACTTTGCAAGGGAATGCAAGTTTGCAAAATATCAGGCAAACAGGATGGTTGAACAACCCAAGGTTGAAAGAAAGGAAGTTCCTATTACTGTTGGGCTATGAAATATCAAAATACTGCTGAAAGTCAAAGTACTGCTGTTCGAGTTAAAGTACTGCTGCTCGATGAAGGACTGCTATGCAAATAGTTTAAGGACTAATGTGTAATTCTAGAATGTTCGTATTAGATTAGAGTTATAATTAGAATTACTTGTCGTTCAAGTATTGTAAACCGACTAGGGTTTTCCTTGTGCCTATAAAAGGATCCCTAGGTTGGCATTAGAGATACGATTTTAGATATACGATTATAAGCGATTAGAAAGAAGTATTAGTCGATTGTTAGAAGTATTAGTGATTAGAGTTTGTTAGTGAATCTGTGTAAGAAAGCAGGTTCAAGGTTTTAATAATATTCGAAGTTGTTCTTCTTAGCTTTGTTGAAGTAGATTCCGCATACTTAGCAAAGTATATCAGTGTTTCATTATTAATAGTTTTGAATTTATTCAAAGTTGTTAAACCGTAGACAAGCTACAAGTTAGTTTGGTCAGAGTATATCGATCCAACAAGTGGTATCAGAGCTTGTGTGGAGACTCTGATTAAGAAGAAACCCTTAAAACCGATTTATCAACAAACCCTCAACAATGTCGACTGAAGCTGCACCTATCCCATCCATCACCTCACTCAGAATTCCTATCATCAAGAAGGGAGAATATGATCTCTGGAGCATGAAGATGAGACAGTACCTTGCTATTACTGACCATGCTCTATGGGATGTAATTGTCAATGGTAATGTTGTTCTTGATGAACCTTTACAAGTTGAAGGACAACCCAAACTACCTCAACCAACCTTGCCAGCAGCTACAAAGAGAAATCAAGATAAGGCTCTCAACATACTGTTGTCTGCTATTCCTGATGGTCACCTACTGAAGTTCCATGATGCTAAGGATGCAAAGCAATTGTGGGCTGCGATCAAGACAAGATTTGGAGGTAATGATGCTTCAAAGAAGATGCATAGAAACTTATTGAAGCAGCAGTTTGAAACCTTCACTGTTGGTGAAAGAGAAGGTCTTGATGCTGCCTATGACAAATTCCAAAATCTACTTAGTATGCTAGAACTGTATGGAGCAGAGGTATATGTTGAAGATGCAAATTTGAAGTTCTTAAGGAGTTTGCCATCTGTCTGGCATGTGGTTGCTACTATGATTAGAGGAAAACCTGGATTGGAATCTATGGACTTTGATGATCTCTATAACAATTTGAAAGTGTACGAGCAAGAGATGAATGGTCACAATTCTCAGAAAACTCACAACATAGCTTTTGTGTCTTCTAAAAACAGAAGCAGTACTTCCACTAAAAGTACTGCTTATCCTTCTTAAAGTACTGTTGGTGATTCACAGCATGTTTGCACAACCTCAACTACTCCCATCCCATCACCAACAAACAACACCAATTCTGATGAAGTTGTATGTTCTTTCTTTGCACAACAAGCCACTTTACCTGTTACCTATCAAGAAGACTTGTTGCAGATTGAAGAAGATGCTTTAGAGGAGATTGACATAAGATGGCAAGTAGCTATGATCACTGCTAGGATCAAGAAGTTCATGAACAAGACAGGAAGGGGAATTGATTTCAAAGCCAAACAAGGTATAACTTTTGACAAATCCAAGATTGAATGTTTCAATTGTCAAAAGCTTGGACACTTTGCAAGGGAATGCAAGTTTGCAAAATATCAGGCAAACAGGATGATTGAACAACCCAAGGTTGAAAGAAAGGAGGTTCCTATTACTGAATCACAACCAAAAGCTTTGGTGGCTCAAGAAAATTTAGCAGAGATTGACTGGAGTGCTGAATTTGATGATGAACCTGTAACCTATTCTATGGTTGCAATGGAAGAGTTTGATTGGGGCACAGCTTTTGATGAGGAACCAGGATATGCTGCTTTGGAATCAAGAGATGGTCTTGGAAGCTTTGACTGGAGCTTGGAGGATGAAGATGAACCTGTTCAGATTGCTATGGTAGCTACTTCACCAAGTTCATCCAATGTCTCTGAGGGCAACCCAGAGGAGGAGCTTAAAGATCATATTATTGTTGATAGTGGTTGCTCTGGCAGCATGACAGGGGACAAGGAGATCCTGTCAGATTTTAAGGCATATTATGGAGGAAGAGTTGCATTTGGTAATGATCCTGATGGAGGAAGAATCACTGGCAAAGGAACAATCAAGGCTGGATGTATTGATTTTGAGAATGTTAGATATGTGAAGGAGCTTAAGTTCAATCTTTTATCAGTATCTCAGATTTGTGACAAGAAGTACCTAATTCTGTTCACTGATACAGAATGTCTCATTCTCTCCCCTGAGTTTAAATTTGTTGATGATCACTTGGTAACATTGAGAGTACCAAGAACCAATGATGTGTACAGTTTAGACTTAAAGAGTCTCAATTCTGCTGGAAGAGCAACATGTTTAGTAGCAAAGGCATCATTGGAAGAAGCACATCTGTGGCACAGAAGACTAGGTCATGTTAATTTCAAGAACATCAACAAGCTGGTCAAAGGAAATTTAGTTAGAGGTTTACCTTCCAAAACATTCAAGACTGATCATTCTTGCTTGGCTTGCAAGAAGGGTAAACAACATAAAGCTTCATGTAAGAAGCTTGGGGAAAGAGATATTAGAGAACCTTTGGAGTTGCTACACATGGATCTGTTTGGACCAGTTTCAGTAGAGAGTTTAAACAAGAAGAAGTACTGCTTGGTTGTGACAGATGATTGTAGCAGATTTAGTTGGGTCTTTTTCTTAGGATTCAAAGATGAAACCTTTGATGCTATTCATGACCTGATAGTAGCCCTTGAAAATCAATTTAGACTCAAAGTAAGAGGTATTAGATGTGATAATGGAACAGAATTCAAGAACAAGCATATGGATGAATTCTGTGCCAAGAAAGGGATCAAGAGAGAGTTTAGCATTGCTAGAACACCCCAGCAAAATGGAGTTGCAGAAAGAAAGAACAGGACTTTGATAGAAGCAGCTAGAAAAATGCTTGCAGATTCCCAATTACCTATTCTCTTTTGGGCTGAAGCCATAAGTACTGCTTGCTATGTGTTAAATAGAGTTTCAGTAACTAAACCTCAGATGAAGACACCTTATGAGTTACTAATGGGAAAGAAACCAAACATTCGTTTTCTAAAACCTTTTGGCTGCTCTCTGACTATTCTTAATACCATTGACTCTCTGGGAAAATTTGATGGTAAGTGAGATGAAGGATATCTATTGGGTTATTGTACAAATAGCAAAGGTTTTAGAGTCTATAACAGGAATACCAAAAAGGTACAAGATTGTCTTCATGTTGAATTTTTGGAAGATAAGGAAACTCAGAAAGGTAAAGGTCCTGATTGGATATTTGATCTTGATCTCAAGTTCACTCCATCTATGAATTATGTTCCTGTTAGAGAAGAGAATCAGGCTAATCACAAAGAAGATGATTCACAGTACATTGTTCATGGAGTCAATGTTACACCAGAAGATGTTCCTGATAAAGAACCTGAAGTTACTGATGAGGAACAAAGTACTGCTCACCCAACTAATACAGTATCTGATGAAGATCAAGCAATACAAGATGAAATTAATAGGATGCTTTTTCAAGAAACTATAGCACAATCCTATGAAGATGAACAAAGGAAGGCTTATGAAGCTGCAAAGAAAAAGAGTAAATTTCAAGATACTGTTCACAGTACTTTAGATCAAAGTACTGCTGATCCTTTTGACAGTACTTCTGGTGTGTTAGAGCAATTAAATTGGAACAATGCTGATAATTCCAATGTTGATGATGATGATTTGGATAATGCTAACATTTCTGGATTTGAAGAAGTTGATGATGAGTTTAATCCAGAAGGTATTTTCTCCAATGAAGGCATTGATTTTACTAACTTGGAGTCTGATCTTCCAGTACCACCAACTCCTACATTGAGAGTTCATAAAGCTCATCCTCAAAGTAACATTATTAGATCACCCTCTTCAGGAGTGGTTACAAGGAACAAAGTTAAAGGACTTTCTAAGCAACATACTGCTTTACTTAGCTTTGTTTACAAACAAAACAGGATGAATCACAAGGATCAACAAACATGCCTGTTTGCTTGCTTTCTATCTCAAGAAGAACCCAAGAAGGTAGCTCAAGCTTTAGCTGATGAAAGTTGGGTTGAAGCCATGCAAGAGGAGCTTCTACAATTCAAGCTTCAAGAAGTCTGGTTATTATGTGATTTACCAGATGGCAAAAGAGTCATTGGTACAAGATGGGTTTTCAGAATCAAAAGAGATGAAAGAGGGAATGTTATCAAAAATAAAGCTAGATTGGTTGCACAAGGATATCGCCAAGAAGAAGGAGTGGATTATGATGAAGTGTTTGCTCCTGTTGCAAGGATAGAAGCAATAAGGTTATTTCTTGCCTTTGCATCATACATGGGATTTCCTGTCTACCAAATGGATGTGAAAAGTGCTTTTCTTTATGGCACAATTTCTGAGGAAGTTTATGTTAAACAACCTCCTGGTTTTGAAGATCCTGCACATCCAAACAAAGTCTATAAGGTGATCAAGGCACTATATGGCCTTCATCAAGCTCCCAGAGCTTGGTATGAGAGACTCTCAAATTTTCTATCACAACATGGTTATAGGAAAGGAGCAATTGATAAGACTTTGTTTATCAAAAGGGATAAGAAAGACATTATGTTAGTCCAAGTATATGTGGATGATATTATATTTGGAGCAACAAAGAAGTCTATGGTGAAAGAATTTGAAGATCTTATGCAGAAGGAGTTTCAAATGAGTTCTATGGGAGAATTAACCTTCTTTCACATGTGGAGTTTGTTGAAACTCCTTGGACTGTTTAGAGCGCTAGGGTTAAACAATAACAAAGACAACAATCATGCACAGCGGAATAAGTAAAACATCTTTATTATTGAACAAGGTTTTTACTTTGTGATCTCTAATACTAACACTAATAATCATCTACAGCCCCAATTCTACTTGATCAAGGTAGAACATGTTACACGCCTTGTAACAGGGATCAAGGACTCGACCTTGAGGCTGAACTAACTAACTAACTAACTAAAACCCTAACCCTAGACGTTTATAACTTACGTCTAGGTTACACACACACACCTTTTAGACGTCTACATTATGGAAGACCTTACTTCATGAAACCCTACACCCTTGATCTCTTTATATAGAGAGATATTAGGGTTTACATAATACTACGAGGGACTAATAAATAAATATTCTTTAACAAGCAAGTCCCTTGTCTTTTATTCTTCATTAATTGAAGAATTCTTCCTTGTCACTTCAGGTCCTTCTTGTTTTCACTCTTCTTGTTTTGTCTCATCAAATCTATAAGACCCAACAATCTTCCCCTATTTGATGATGACAAAACATACACGTTCTTGTACGAACTTCCCTAGACGAAGTAGAGAAGTTGAGATAATTAAATCTCGCCATGAATGAAACAAGTATTGTCTTCCCCTTAAGTCATGCCATGCCACTCCAAATTTCTTCTAAACATCTCTTCCCTTTTTTGTTATCAACAAATAGGGAATGTATGTAAATACGATCTTAACCACCATTAACCAGTACCACACTTCTAATCAAAGCCTTCCAATGTTTCAAATTGCCCTCCATGAAGTACACCAAAATGCTTACTAAAAATGAATCCAAAACAGTAGAAAACTCCAACTAGCAGTAGTAATAATGAACAACGGTAGTAAGAATCAAACACTTCCCCTTGAGTGGTGCATGTAGATGGTTAAACAATTAAACAATAAGCTTCCCCTGAAACTAATATGTTTACCATCTCTTGAATCTTCAATTCTGTAAGCTCCTTGTAATGATCACTTGTAAAGAAAACCAAATATAACGAACTTGATGAAGAAGTTGAATTTCCCAAACCTTCGTCTTATATCTTGCACTATCCACGTCTCTATGTGACTCCAAACTTATCTTAGAAGTAGGCTACTAGGACCTCTCAATAAATCCTCAACTAATATGAGACACTGAGCACTACAATGTAACTCCTTTAAGTGATAGCAAATGTGAGCATTACGCACCATAATTTGTAGATCACACATCCTTGCTAGATTTACCAAGTCTTTGTCACCGCAATAACACAAACATAAGAACGCGCACCTGTGAAACTCAACTACAACATCAAATAAATGATATTCAATCTTCTTCGTAATCAATTAATCCAATAAGAACAAATACGAGCCTTTTAAAACCTTTAAGAACATAAACCAACTAACCATCTTGTGTATGTAAAACTAATAACCTGTGTGTGTAATCTAACAAACTGCTCATAATTAACCGAAAGCCAAAGTAGAACCAATCTCATAAAAATCCATCTCGGCTTCCCCTCACTGCTTGTAAATCATGCATTGTCTCCATAAATCATCTAAACGCAGCAGTAGATTGAATATAACAGTACCTTGGAGCAGCAGTACTTTGGAGCAGTACGTTGGACGAGCAGCAGTACTTTAGACTAACAGTACTTTGGGAAGCAGTACTTTGAAGTAGCAGCAGTACTTTCAATCCGAGAACAGTACCTTGGAGCATAGCAGTACTTTTAAATAATAGACCCACTGTGAAGAATTAAATGCGATCATACCTTGCACCGATTGTCAGACCTTCTTTAATATCCAACTCAATCCCATATACCGAGAATAAAAAAAGTCAACAACAGCTAATTAAATCCTTCATATATCTGACCACGTGCTTTCTTGTGTCTGCTCATGCGTCTGCTACTGACCCCACTTCATAATAATCGAAAACTCAATTGGACTTTATCGACCAATTAAATCACAAATCCACCGACCCACTATTTAATATTCGATCAGTACGATGATAAATATTCATCAAACAAATCGACCCCACAATTGTACGATCCACTTAAAAGTTGATTCTACTTGCATTATTAACCAGTAAGCGACAAGTCTTTAAATTAAGTAAAGATCGATACCTTTAATAACAAATAAATCCGATCTGCTGCTCTTCTCTTCGACAGTAACCAATAACGATTACCTCAGACACCTTTATCGAATCATTGTATCAACTCCAAATCAGTTTCTTCGACAGAAAAACCTTGTAATCCCTAGGTAACGAGCTCCCCAGGCTTTGATACCACATGTGGAGTTTGTTAAAACTCCTTGGACCGTTTAGAGCACTAGGGTTAAACAATAACAAAGACAACAATCATGTACAGCGGAATAAGTAAAACATCTTTATTATTGAACAAGGTTTTTACTTTGTGATCTCTAATACTAACACTAATAATCATCTACAGCCCCAATTCTACTTGATCAAGGTAGAACATGTTACACGCCTTGTAACAGGGATCAAGGACTCGACCTTGAGGCTGAACTAACTAACTAACTAACTAAAACCCTAACCCTAGACGTTTATAACTTACGTCTAGGTTACACACACACACCTTTTAGACGTCTACATTATGGAAGACCTTACTTCATGAAACCCTACACCCTTGATCTCTTTATATAGAGAGATATTAGGGTTTACATAATACTACGAGGGACTAATAAATAAATATTCTTTAACAAGCAAGTCCCTTGTCTTTTATTCTTCATTAATTGAAGAATTCTTCCTTGTCACTTCAGGTCCTTCTTGTTTTCACTCTTCTTGTTTTGTCTCATCAAATCTATAAGACCCAACAATTACTGAATCACAACCAAAAGCTTTGGTGGCTCAAGAAAATTTAGCAGAGATTGACTGGAGTGCTGAATTTGATGATGAACCTGTAACCTATTCTATGGTTGCAATGGAAGAGTTTGATTGGGGCACAGCTTTTGATGAGGAACCAGGATATGCTGCTTTGGAATCAAGAGATGGTCTTGGAAGCTTTGATTGGAGCATGGAGAATGAAGATGAACCTGTTCAGATTGCTATGGTAGCTACTTCACCAATTTCATCCAATGTCTCTGAGGTATGCTCTAAGTGTAATGATGTTTATCAAAAGTTGCTTAAAGAATATGTGACTGAAAGAGATAATTGTAGAACAGCTAGGTCTGAGGTAGCTGGTTATCAATTAACTTTAGAGTCAATGGAAGCCAAAATATTAACACATGAAAATAATGAAATGGCTTGGGCAGAAAAATATGAGCAACAAGATTACCAATTGAAATTAAGTGAATGGAAGTTAGGATGTAAGGTGTCTGAATTAGAAAAGATTACTAAGGAAAGAGATGCTTTGTTAGAAAAACTTGGTAGTATTAAACAGGCTGGTCTATCACATGTTCAATTTGTTGAAAAACAAAGAGTCATAAACAGTAGAGCTGGACTAGGTTATGGTGAAGATAGTAGTTCAGATGAGACCTCACCTAGTGATAAGGAAGAAACCCCACCTAGTGCTAAGGAAGAGATTCCACCTAGTGATGATGACCTTACAAGCTCAGAAGAAAACACATCTAGGAATGAGGAACCAATTAGTGAATCACCTCCTGAGTTTAAGAAAGATAAGGAGTATCACTCAGTTCCTCCACCCACTGGTCAGTTTCAACCACTTAGGACAGATGTTTCTCGTTATGGTGTAGACAACCTAGAGTTTAGGAACAAGCTTACTGGTCAATTTAGTTCTGAGAAACCTAAGAATGATTTTCAAAGGGGTAATGATCAAAAGTTTCCTACAGCCTTTCAAAAACAAGCAGTACCTCCAAAAACTTTTCAAAGTACTGCTGGACATTCAGCAGTACCTCCAAGAGAAACTTTTCAAAATACTGCTCACTATAGGAAACCTTTTAATCATAGAAGAGGATTTGGGAATATGGAGAGAAAGTTATGTTATGTATGCTATAGTCCTGATCACTTGATTAAGCATTATGACTTACACTCAGAATATTTAAGTCAGTTCCCAAAGAATAGACCTGCCACCCATAAGCCAAGAGAGACTAGACCAGTTTGGAATCACTCAAATAGGGTCAACCATAGTAATTTCTCTAAAGACTATAGGTACCCTCACCAGAAAAGAATGTTTTCCAAACCACCAGTACCTTCACACATTGCTAAGTCTCAAGAAGTACCTTCTCAAAGGACAGATAAATTTTCACCCAATCATGGTACTGCTAACACTTTTTCACCTAGAAGACCTAAGAGATTAAATTCATATAAAAGGTCTTACACCTCAAGCAGAATACCTAGATCAGAGAAACCTAAGGTCAAACGAAATTGGGTTCAGAAAGGAAGTACTGATGGGGAACAAGCAGTACTTTCATCAGATAAGGGTGAAACAGGGAGTGTTGTTGATAATGCAACACAGGACATGGGACCAACTCAAATAATCATTGACCATGCCTTTAAAACCAGTGGAGATTACATACTGAAGGAATTCAAGTATATCACTCCACAAGGGGAACACAAGTCAGTAATGGCTTGGGTTCCTAAAAGAAACTAACCCTTTTCTTTAATGTGCAGGGCAACCCAGAGGAGGAGCTTAAAGATCATATTATTGTTGATAGTGGTTGCTCTGGCAGCATGACAGGGGACAAGGAGATCCTGTCAGATTTTAAGGCATATTATGGAGGAAGAGTTGCATTTGGTAATGATCCTGATGGAGGGAGAATCACTGGCAAAGGAAAAATCAAGGCTGGATGTATTGATTTTGAGAATGTTAGATATGTGAAGGAGCTCAAGTTCAATCTTTTGTCAGTATTTCAAATTTGTGACAAGAAGTACCCAATTCTGTTCACTGATACAGAATGTCTCATTCTCTCCCCTGAGTTCAAATTTGTTGATGATCACTTGGTAACATTGAGAGTACCAAGAACCAATGATGTGTACAGTTTAGACTTAAAGAGTCTCAATTCTGCTGGAAGAGCAACATGTTTAGTAGCAAAGGCATCATTGGAAGAAGCACATTTGTGGCACAGAAGACTAGGTCATGTAAATTTTAAGAACATCAACAAGCTGGTCAAAGGAAATTTAGTTAGAGTTTACCTTTCCAAAAATTCAAATGATCATTCAGTTTGGCTTGCAAGAAGGGTTAAAACATTTAAGCTTCACGTAAGAAGCTTGGAAAAGATATTAGAGAACCTATGAGTTGTACACATGGGTATGTTTGAACCAGTTCAGTAGAAATTTAACAAGAAGAAGAACTGCTTGTTGTACAATGATTGTAGCCGATTTAGTTGGGTCTTTTCTTGGATCAAAGATGAAACTTTGATGCTATCCCTAGACTGATAGTAGCCCTTAAAATCATTAAGACTCAAAGTAAAGAGTATTAATGTGACAATGGAACAAATTCAAGAACAAGCATATGGATGAATTCTGTGCCAAGAAAGGGATCAAAGAGAGAGTTTAGCATTGCTAGAACACACAGCAGAATGGTGTTGCAGAAAGAAGAACAGGATTTGTAGAAGCAGCTAGAAACAAAGCTTGAAGATTCCCAATTACCTATTCTTTTGGCAGAAGCATAAGATTATGCTTGCTATGTTTTAATAGAGTTTCAAAACTAAACCTCAGATGAAGACCAAACCATTATGATTTAACTAATGGGTATAAGAAACCAAACAGTATGGTTTCTTCTAAAACCTTTTGGCTGCCCTCTTTGACTATATCTAAAATACCAATTGACTCTCTTAGAAGAAATATTTGATGAATAAGTTCAGATATGAAGATATCTAATGGGTGTTATTGGTACAAATAGCAAGGTTTAGAGTTTTATAACAGGTAATATCCAAAAAAGGTACAAGATTGTCTTCATGTTGAATTTTTGGAAGATAAGGAAACTCAGAAAGGTAAAGGTCCTGATTGGATGTTTGATCTTGATCTCAAGTTCACTCCATCTATGAATTATGTTCCTGTTAGAGAAGAGAATCAGGCTAATCACAAAGAAGATGATTCACAGTACATTGTTCATGGAGTCAATGTTACACCAGAAGATGTTCCTGACAAAGAACCTGAAGTTACTTTTGAAGACCAAAGTACTTCTCAACCAACTAATACAGTATCTGATGAAGATCAAGCCATACAAGATGAACTTAATAGGATGCTTTTTCAAGAAACTATAGCACAATCCTATGAAGATGAACAAAGGAAGGCTTATGAAGCTGCAAAGAAAAAGAGTGTATCTCAAGATACTGTTCACGGTACTTTTGATCAAGGTACTGATGATCTTTTTGACAATACTTCTGGTGTGTTAGAACAATCAAATTGGAACAATGCTGATGATTCCAATGTTGATAATGATGATTTGGATAATGCTAACATTCCTGGTTTAGAAGAAATTGATGATGAGCTTAATCCAGAAGGTATTTTCTCCAATGAAGGGATTGATTTTACTAACTTAGAGTCTGATCTTCCAGTACCACCAACTCCTACATTGAGAGTTCATAAAGCTCATCCTCAAAGTAACATTATTGGATCACCCTCTTCAGGAGTGGTTACTAGGAACAAAGTTAAAGGACTTTCTAAGCAACATACTGCTTTACTTAGCTTTGTTTACAAACAAAACAGGATGAATCACAAGGATCAACAAACATGCCTGTTTGCTTGCTTTCTATCTCAAGAAGAACCCAAGAAGGTATCTCAAGCTTTAGCTAATGAAAGTTGGGTTGAAGCCATGCAAGAGGAGCTTCTACAATTCAAGCTTCAAGAAGTTTGGGTATTATGTGATTTACCAGATGGCAAAAGAGTCATTGGTACAAGATGGGTTTTCAGAATCAAAAGAGATGAAAGAGGGAATGTTATCAAAAATAAAGCTAGATTGGTTGCACAAGGATATCGCCAAGAAGAAGGAGTGGATTATGATGAAGTATTTGCTCCTGTTGCAAGGATAGAGGCAATAAGGTTATTTCTTGCCTTTGCATCATATATGGGATTTTCTGTCTACCAAATGGATGTGAAAAGTGCTTTTCTTTATGGCACAATTTCTGAGGAAGTTTATGTTAAACAACCTCCTGGTTTTGAAGATCCTGCACATCCAAACAAAGTCTAAAAAGTGATCAAGGCACTGTATGGCCTTCATCAAGCTCCCAGAGCTTGGTATGAGAGACTCTCAAATTTTCTATTACAACATGGTTATAGGAGAGGAGCAATTGATAAGACTTTGTTTATCAAAAGGGATAAGAAAGACATTATGTTAGTCCAAGTATATGTAGATGATATTATATTTGGAGCCACAAAGAAGTCTATGGTGAAAGAATTTGAAGATCTTATGCAGAAGGAGTTTCAAATGAGTTCTATGGGAGAATTAACTTTCTTTTTGGGACTTCAAGTTACAAAAACAAGAGATGGAATCTTCATTAACCAAGAAAAGTATGTTGCAGACATACTTAAACGATTTGACCTTCCAAATCTCAGGCCTGCCACCACACCCATTGATAACAATAAACCCTTAGGCAAGGATGAAGATGGACAAGCTGTGGATGTCAAGCTTTATAGATCCATGATTGGTTGTCTTATGTACTTAACTGCATCAAGACCTGACATCATGTTTGCTGTATGTTTGTGTGCAAGATATCAGGTTACACCCAAGGTTTCCCATATGTATGCAGTCAAGAGGATTTTTCGATATCTCAAGCATCAACCAAAGTTAGGATTATGGTATCCTAAGGAGTCACCTTTTCACTTGGAAGCTTTTTCAGATAGTGACTATGCAGGGGATAACTATGATAGAAGATCAACCTCAGGAGGATGTCAATATCTTGGAAGAAGATTAGTTTCCTGGCAATGTAAAAAGCAAACAATTGCTGCAACCTCCTCTACTGAAGCAGAATATGTTGCTGCTGCAAGCTGTTGTGGACAAGTTTTGTGGATGCAAAATCAACTCTTGGATTATGGATTCAACTTCAAAAATACTCCTATCAATATTGATATCCAGTGTATCACTCCAAGACCAAGCATATTCAGATTAGGCATCACTTCATTCGGGATTGTTATGAGCACAGGCTTATAAATGTGGTCAAGGTTCACACAGATGATAATGTAGCTGATCTACTCACTAAGGGATTTGATGTTTCAAGATTCAACCACTTAGTTGTGAGCATTGGGATGATTAACTACTAGGCTACATTTGAGGGGAGGCTTTAGTATTAGTTAGTATACTTTCTATTAGTTCTTAATGAAAGTATTGGTTTTTAGTAGTTTAGTTTAGACCATATGTTGTATTTGAGGGGAGGCAACATAGTCATTTGTTAGAACTTATGCATGAACCATTTACAAGTTCTTGGTTTAGTTTGGAGTGTTGATTGTGGATAAGAAGATGGAACGTACTGCTTTGTTGCTTAAAGTACTGACTCAGCAAAGTACTGCTTCAACGTATTGCTTACGTGGATGTACTGTTCCAACGGTCAAAAATTATGGGGCTATGGTTAATTAATTCCTTACGGCGGAGATAATAAGTTAATCAAAACGGTAACTTTATTATTTTGAGTTTGATTTGTTTCCATCCTATTTAAAGAAACTCTCCCTATTTCCCCGCCTTTTACCATATTTGAGATTCCTCATTCGCTTTTACACCACAATCTTTTTAACAACACACACACTCAAAGCGAATACTTCTCTACCACTCATCATGGCTAATCGACTCACTGTTAGCAAACACAATATGATCGCTAATTTGGACAAGACAAGGGATAATGTTGATTTTCATGCGATCATTGATTTCTTAACTGGGTCGTCCATCAACAACTCTATTTTAGTTGACCCTGATGTTATTGGTCCCTGGATGCAAGAATTTTGGACTACTGCAACGATTGAAGATGACTCGTTGATTAGGGCCACGGTTGCTGGACGAACTATTCGGATTTCTGAGGCCACAATTAGGGATGTTTTGATGTTTAATGATGAAGGAGGGGCTGTTCGTTTTGAAAAACAAGTGCTTTGGGACACTTTAAGTGATATAGGTTATGAAGGAGATCTGACGAAACTTACTTTTCAGAAGCCTTTGTTTTGTTCTCATTGGAAGTACCTCATTCACGTCTTACTTCATTGTTTAAGTCCCAAGAGTACTTCTTTTGATCAATTTGGTCAAAATATTGCATCTGCATTAGTGGGTTTGGCTACCGATCAAAGGTTCAACTTTTCAAGACTAATTCTTGATGGTATGCTTACACATATTGCTAATGGTTCGCCATTCTTAATGTATCCAAGGTTTGTTCAGTTATTCATGAACAATCAACTTGAGGATGTCCCTAAACCTCAAAGTTTTTTACCCACTGTCAAACTTCCACCAAAGGTGTTTACTTTTCTATCTAAACAAAGTGTCAAGTTTTCTGGAACCAACACACCTTTGACTGCTCATATATTGGGAGTTGCACAAGTTGTTAGAGATGCAGAGCAAGAGCAAGAGCAAGAAGCAAATTCTGAATTAGCAAGCCAAGAGTCTCCAGTTTCAAGAGAAGATAGTATTCCTCAACCTACTGCTTCTCAACATACTGCTTCTCCACATTCTGCTACTAGGGAAGATACTGCTCCTATGGACATTCCTACTCATGAGGAATCAGACCAAGGTATGAATCAACCACCATCTCCTAATGCTTATTCTTCCACAAATATGTCTAAGCAATTTGAAGAAGACGAGGCAGAGTTGGATAATTATGCTTTAACAAGGGAGTTAAGGAGGCTGAAAAAGGAGAGTGAGGCTCAAGCTGCTAAGATAGTCAAATTAAAGACTAAGTTTCAACGGTTGAAAAAGTTTGTTTGGCCACTAGTTCAACACCATCGATTATGGGTAAAGTCTCAGAAGCAGAGTGGTCAGAAACCTAAGAAGTCTTCTCAGTCAAAGAAGAAAAAGTCTAAGAAGCAATCTTCATTCCAATTGGGGAGGAATTTAGAGAATTTGAATGAAGATGCTGGTTTTGAACAAGATGCTGGATTTATGGATGATACTCAGAGGACACCACCTGAAAATATTCCTCAAGATACTGCTGAGAGGAAGAGTGATGAAACAGAGCAAATCAATTTGGAAGAAGCTGCTGTTGAAGTAAGAAATGGTGATACTGAGGAAATAAACTTGGAAGGAGCTGAAGCTGAAAGTACTGCTCAACAAGGTACTGAGAGGCAATTTACTATTACACCTAGAACTTTAGATTTTGAAGAAGATATTGGTCCTTCAATTCAAGTTCAAGAGGAAGTTGGCCCTTCTAAACCAGCTCAGGAAGAAGATGTTATAGCTCATACTAACAGTGATGATGAAACAATTGCTGACATTATGCTTAATATGTCAAGTCAAAGAGGCATCAGTATTCATGAGGTTGAACAACAACATCATATTTCTTCTCAACCTACTCAGGAAATAGATCCAAAAGATAAAGGCAAAGGGATCTTGGTAGAAAAGAAGAAGAAGAAGATGACATTGGCACAGTTAAGACAAATTCAGATTGCCAAAAATGAGGAAGCAGCTAGAATATTGCAAGCAGAGATAGATGCTGAAGAATCAAGGAAGACTGTTCAATCACAAAGGCCAATTAGTAAAGCTAGAGAAAGGAATGATATGATGGCTTATCTGAAAGGTCAAGGATATACAGGTTTAGTCAGATTGACATATACAGAGATGAAGGATCTGTATGATGCTGTTAGAGAAGCTATAGAAAAGGATCTTGCAAGCATTATTTCTTTTGAAGATAAGGAGCTTGAAGATAAAAGAAAGGAAAGAGCTGTTACAAGAAGCTCAAGGAGGAAAAGAACTACTAATGAACAGCCATCAAAGAAGTTCAAGGAAGCATTTGAATTGAGAACAGATACAGTTGATGAGCTCAGGAATTATCTTAGAGTTGTTGATTTTGAACATCCAAAATTGAAAGAAGATACTGATAAGAAGTCCAAGATATCTACTTTTTCAGTTGTAGAATCTCAAGAAGGAGATTATCTGATCTTTCATAGACAAGATAGAAGTTTTAGAGTGTTCAATTCATTATGGGATATACTACATTTGATTGATAGAGATGATATGCTTCAGTTATATCTCCAAGTACAAACTTATTTTGAGCATATTCCACCACAAGGAGTAGGTTTGATATTGTTAGGAGATATCACAACAATCTGAGAGACAGAGGAAACAAAGGACAGTACTTTGTGGGAAAATCAAGACAATTGGGAGATTAACAGATGGAGATTCTTTGAATCAGTTGGAATACATGTTTTGGAGTTAGAAGATGGTACTATGATTCATATGCTAGCAGAACAGAGATATCCACTCACAAGAGATCTGATGATCAGGATGCTAGAGCATGGCATGGAAGTGGAACAAGAGAATGAAGTAGCATTGATGGTCATAAAATTATTCATCAAGTGGACAACTGAATCTGAAGATTAATGCATAACTACTGGTATGGTTTAATTGTTAAATCTTTTGAAAAATAAGTACTTTCTTCAAAGTACTGCTAGTCAAACAGTACTTTCTCAAAGTACTGCTTGCAGCATAAAACCAGTAAAGTCTTTTGATAAAATCAGTAATTTTTGATAAGTGCAAAAACATTTTGAAGCACAAAGATTAAACAGCAACAAATGGTTTTGAAAGCAACAGCATGGTGTTAGTACTTGTACTACACAACAAATGGTAATCAACTCACCATGTTTAATAAACAAGAAAGAGTTTGACTCATCATGAGGGTACGGCTCTGATGTGATTATCAAATCCATTTTTAGTTGACAATTTACTAAAAATTGTATGGTTTTCAACTCACCATATCTATATTAGTGAAGAGTTGGCTAGCCCACAAGATAATGGCTTTGTGGTAAAGGCTGTGGAAAACCATTATATGGTAATTAGTTCACCATGGTAGTGATTGTACTAAAAGAACTAGCTAGTCCAAAAGCAAACAGCTATTTGGTAAAGACTACTCAAATCCGTTGATAACTGATGATTTGCTAAAAATCATATGGTTATCAATGTACCATGGTTTTTTCTAAATCTAAACATTGGCTACTCCAGAGTTAATGGCTTTGGTAAAGAGACATCAAAATCCATTAAGTTTTCAATGATTCACCTCTCACAGGAGTTAACACACCTGGAAGTGATGAGAATAGTATGAAACTTTTAAGATCTGATGTACATATTGCCAATATGATGCTGTGTTGCTGAAAAGATATGATGCTGAAAAGAATTGTTGCTGATGAAGATTGAAGATACTGATTGCATTGATGATGACAAAACAACAACGAGACAGATTTCAAAGAAACAACCTTTCCTTGAAGATAAAGTGTTGAAGTTAAAGAAATACAAAGGAACTTGAAATCAAGCAAGTAGAATTCAAGTTAGGGGAGGATTGTTGGGCTATGAAATATCAAAGTACTGCTGAAAGTCAAAGTACTGCTACTCAAGTCAAAGTACTGCTAATTAAGTCAAAGTACTGCTGCTCGTTAAAGGACTGCTATGCAAATAGTTTAAGGACTAATGTGTAATTCTAGAATGTTCGTATTAGATTAGAGTTATAATTAGAAATACTTGTCGTTCAAGTTTGTAAACCGACTAGGGTTTTCCTTGTGCCTATAAAAGGATCCCTAGGTTGGCATTAGACATATGCGATTAGAGATACGATTAGATAAGATTTTAGAGAGACAAGTTTACACGAAGAAGCTTGTTAGAAGTATTAGTGATTAGAGTTTGTTAGTGAATCTGTGTAAGAAAGCAGGTTCAAGGTTTTAATAATATTCGAAGTTGTTTATTAATTCTTCTTAGCTTTGTTAAAGTAGATTCCGCATACTTAGCAAAGTATATCAGTGTTTCATTATTAATAGTTTTGAATTCATTCAAAGTTGTTAAACCGTAGACAAGCTACAAGTTAGTTTGGTCAGAGTATATCGATCCAACAGTTGTGCTAATATGTTGTATTGTCTAGTCACCGAACAACTCTACAACCTAGCTTACTTTGTAGCAAGAAGAATTGTCAGTGTCAGGGGTCGACTGAATAAGGCGATACCCTATGGAATGTTGTTGACTCGTCTATATCGGTTTGTCATGAACACGTTCCCTCACCTCTAAAACAATCGATATCTTCTTGTTAATCCCATCATGGCTCCTCTAACCCAAACCACCTATATCTCTCTCTATTGGGAATGTACAACATCTCAAGGGAATCATGGTGATAGTTCGGTATCGTGTTATGATGTCTCATCGAGTGATGACGAATGAGGGTGTGCTCAAGTCAATGGAACTATTTTCATAATTAGGATTTATTTATGATTAATTATAGTAGGGATTATTACTCTTTACTATCTTGCATGACACTTATCCTATCACCTTGCATGATTTTTTTTAATTACATGATTCTTGGATGATAGCTTATTTTGTCCTTTTTGTTTGCATGCTTATAAATTATCTTAGAAAATTGCATGATAATCTTTATTTGCTGGGAGTAGCCTAATATGGGACATATTAGGCAAATAAATGTTTAGTGGTTTGAGGCACTGACATTTCCTGGAAATAGTTCCCCTAGAAAACATCCCTTTAGCTTCCCAGAACTAGGCTGCACAGGAAAATTCGTGACTCCAATGTCACGGTACCGTTAAATAGGCCACAGTATCGTTAAATTTAGCGGTACCATGTAGTATTTACTGGTACCGTGCCCTTGTTTGACGAATTTTCACTGTTTCCTCTAGATCCCTGCATCCCTAACCTCAAACATGCAAATTTTGCAAACTCACATACACCCCAAGATTCCTTCATTACACCATAGGACACTACCATCACCTTTAATTCAAATCCCCCAACTCTTGCCTATATAAGGCCTCACCATTGCAAGCTTATCTTACATCTCATCTTCAACCTCACACCACTCAGTCACCATGTCTTCCACACAAGGATCAACAAACCACATTTCCAAGAAACCTAGGATAACCGTAAGACCACCATCCAAACCTCTCTTTGTTGATCTCACAAAGGATGATGAAGTCACAACACCACCTTCCCAAGCCACTCCTCACTCACCATCTCCACCTAATGCTCCTTCAAAAACATCTTCCACTAGAACCACATCTTCATCATGTCCCTCTCTCAACACCATGCCATCATCCATGGACTACACTCTCTCACCCATCACTCCATTGGATTATGTCATGCCAACCCCATCACCCACAAACTCACCACCACCTCCTTCTCCAATCATGGGCCAACCTATCCAACCTCATCCATTTGAACTACATAGTGCTAATTGCCTATGTTGCCTCCACAACCGTAACCTCATCTTCTCCTTGAGAGATGAGATACATTTCATGTTCTCTTATATGGAGCATCTCTTGACACCACTACCACCTCCAATCATGTCACCATCTCCACCTTCTACTAGCCCACTTAACTAGACATGTTCATGTTTAGTTTCCCACAATAAACCTTTAGGACCCTTTTGGAAATGGAGCTTGCCTTAGAGCCTCTTATCACTAAGGATTTATTTATGCTTCTTGTTGTTTGTCTTTGTTGTTGTAGTCATACTTATGTATGACATTTATTTTTTTATGAATGAATGGGCTCGTTATGTGGTTGTTTTATTTTTTTGGTGCATGGCTACTTGGCCAATCTTTTTGTTTGTGGTTAGATATTTGTCGTGAGTGCTACATGTTAGATATTGTATATTTGTTATCTAACCTTGTCTTGTAGCAAGAATCATTCCACGATTCCTTGGTGTCCTCCAAACGAGGGGGAGTATACATCAAGGGGGAGCCTTAGCAACCTTTTTGCTTCGACAAAAAGGGGGAGAAATGGGATATGTAAACTCATTAAAAACTTGTTAAAACTAATTTTAACTTAAAATGAGTTTATGTTTTGTCATCATCAAAAAGGGAAGATTGTTGATGCAAATAATGTTCTAAAAACATTATTTTTATCTTTCGATAACTTCACGTTTTGAGGATGACAAATGTGAAATCACTTTACGTTTAAATTAACGTAAACAAGTTTTTAGTCGAAAGATCCCATTTCTACACAAATCACTCTGGGTATGAACAAACAAATTTACAACTTGACAAAGGATCAAAGAAGTGAATTTGAGGTTAAAACTTCACATTTTTAATGTGACAAAACGTTTTTTCAAAAATATACTTTACAAGTTATTTTTGAATAATTAAGAAATGTTTTATTGGAAAAGTAAGTTCAAATATTATAACAGCTATTCCCCCCCCCCCCCCAAAATCAGCTCCAAACTTCCTCAAATAAACTTTCACCACTAAAGACAAAAAGAGGAGCATTTTTGTCCGGCACGGTACCACTAAATTTAGTGGTACCGTGTGAACTTTAGTGGTACCGTGTACCCATAACGGCTAGAATTTTTCTGCCTATAGACACCAGCTCTCTTCACAGTTTTTGGGCATCCTTTTTCACACAGAACTTTCTGAGTTTAATACTCTCACCACATCTTTTCTTCTTGATCAATTAGTTTAGTTTTCTTTTGTTTAAAGAGTGATCCAATCATCCAATCAAGTGATCACCTTCATTCCTCTTCGAGTGCAAGAGAAGAACACAAGGTATCAAAGAAGATACAAAGTGTTGTAGTCGTAGTTAGAGCACTTGTAACATTTGTTACATACTTGTTGTATCTTTGCATACATCAAGTTCATTTTTCTTTTGAGAGTTGGTGAGAGAAGATCATTGTGATCTTATAGAGATATTGAATATCTCTTGTAGCTTGTGAGCTAGTGTAACACCCCCGTTTTCGATATACGCAGCGGAATATAAGTTTGGGGTGCTACTTCAAGGTTCACAGTCATGAGAATAGAAAACGACTCGAAAAGAGCGTTTTAAATAAAATTGTTATCATTCATTTATTTAAATCAGAGTTACATATAGAGGTCCCAGCGGGAGGTTTGGAAATACGTTATAAAAGTTACATTATTCGTTTGAATAATAACAAAATGATCACTCTTTAATAAGAAGAAAGTCCACCGCCACTCCGTGCCAAGTTCGGTCTTTTAATTACCTGAGATAAACATGCTAAAAAGTCAACATAAAGGTTGAGTGATCCACAGCGTTTGAAGTTATAATCAGTTGAACACAAGCTAAAATAAAAAGAAATCAGTTATATCACAGTTCGGTATATTGCACTAAACCTCATGACACGCAATGCGTTGACAGTTTTCAGTCTCACTAACATAATAAAAATGAAAGTGGTTTGCCCCCAAGTGAGAGCTTGCCAAAAACTCCTCATAGATTTCAAATATAATGCATTTGTATAACCGGCTACCACAAAGATATCCATCCGACTAGTACAAATGGGTCGTCAGGCCAATAGATCTATTCACTATATTCGCGCTCACCCAGCAGGTGACTAATGGTGCATGATACGAGGGACTTTTTAAAATAAATATAAATACAAATAGGCAAACGTTAACTTAGTGCAATAACAATCAGGAAAATACTTGTGTTCGGTTTAGTAGCATGTATCTCCCCACAAGTTTGAAAAACGTAATAAAAAGCGGGACTACGAACTCACCTTGATAGTCTGGATGGAAAATAAAGTTAAATAGAGTTGATAAACGTCTCCGGCACGCAACCTAGTTCGTTATGTCAAGTTTCAGTATTCGTTTTCGAATATATATAAGTTTCAACGTTTGTTTCGTAACATTTTTGGTTGTTGATTAAATGTTAAAATGAGACAACATGAAGTCTCTTCAAAAGTTATAAGATTTATCTTATTTCTTATTTTTATGTCTTTGTTTTCGTTTGTTCGTTAAATATATATCTTGTTCGTTAGTTATCGAAATAAACGTATTTAGTTTATTAATTTCTATTAATCGAATCTGAATATATATATATATATATATATATATATATATATATATATATATATATATATATATATATATGTATATATATATATATATGTATATATATATATATATGTATATATATATATATATATATATATATATATATATGTATATATATATATGTAATATATATATATACATATATATATATATACATATATATATATATATATATACATATATATATATATATATATATATATATTATATATAATAATAATAATAATAATAATAATAATAATAATAATAAAGTGTTACGCTTTTACCCCTATAGTTTCACATATTGACAATTTATACCCTTGAACTTTCGTAAAATGACAATTTTTACCCCTCAACTTTTATAAAATTACAATTTTTACCCTTCAACTTTGGTCAAATGATAGTTTCTACCCTATAGTTTTGAAATTGACACTTTTTACCCCTGAGTTGCAAGTCGACAGCCCCTTAGGTCCTAGTTATAAATCTATTTAGAGTTTTGACAGAAAATACCCTTGAGACTCCCAAGTCGTTACACCCGACGTCCTTATTTCAATAAAATTCGTTATAAGTTACGGGAAATGGCGAGACATTTTACGACTCTTTCATACACGTTATTTTCAACTTATTAACAACTTATTTTCAATTTATGGGCTTGTGATTCGAGCTTATAAGCTCGAATCAATTAAATAGGGTGCGTTTGATTTGGCAGACATGGGCCAGAAAGAAACACGAATATCTTCGTGAATACTTAATCTTCTCCCGACGTTCTTTTTCCTATGTATAGCTAGCTGGGTGATCTCTAAAGTGGCCAAGTTTCATAATTTTTGAAGGTCATTTGGGTGTCGAAATAAATTCCCAAAGTGGGTCGAGTAGGACACTATTTTGACAGAAACTGAAAAAAAAAATAAAAGGTTTGGTTTTTAGTTTAGCGATAGGGCAGTATTGGGACTCAAATAACTTTGTGATGACTCAACCTTTTTACGACGTTCTTCTTTCTAAAATTAGTTAGCTAGGTGGTCTATAACTTGGCCAAAATTCAGAATTTTTAGAGTTCGTTTGATGGGTGAAACAAAGGCGCAAAGTTGGGTCTATGGGCTGAGTTGCGACAGAAATGAAAAAGAGGAAATATGTTACGTTTTTGATATTTTAAGGTCATGGCTGGTTTTTAACGTATATTAACATGATCTTAATCATTTCTAAACTATCTCTAACATGTTTTAAGGGTTCTTAATTTGTAACATTAGAATTATAATTATTAGGGTGAGTTTTGTTGTGTTCGAACAAAAGAAAAAGAAAAGCAAGGTTTAGTTCTTGATCATGTAGCGTATTATAATTTATTAAATAACGTTTTTGAGAGCATGTAAAGTATATAAACAGTATGAAAAAGGGTTTCCTAAACTTAATTGGATTTTTGATAGAATATGAGATATATGAGACGGATTTGACTTGGTATCTAAACACTAAGGCTCCTACTCCTACTAAGCTCTTCTAGGATCTTCCTCTAACTCTTAAGTGAACTGATTTGATCAGTAATGAGTGAGTGAGGGCTGTGTTTTAGGGGTTTCGAATTATGGTGGAAAGAAAATATGGTTGTGTCGTTATATATATATAGAGGAAAAATTATAGAGTTTTTAGTTATCTTGTTATGAAGATAGGGAACAATGTGATGTATTTGAGCATTTTTTGGGACAAGTGGGTGGAGGAAGGGGGATGTACGAAGGGTGTTGTGGAAGTGGTGATGTGTTCTTTTTAAAACCATACAAGTTACCTACTTGGAGAAGACATGGTGATGTGGAGGTTGGAGGGACTAGGGGAGGTATATGTGATGTAGTTTAGGTTTAGGAGTTTGTAAAAATTATTTTGGTTATGGTTTAGTTAGGGATTCGAACTAGGGATTTAGAATAGGGTCGATTGGGCTTTAAATGGTGGTACATTGGCTAGAAAATATTGTACCTAGGGTTTTAAGGTAGTAACTAATTAGATTCTAGGGTTTAGTTTAGGTAATATTAGTTAGAAATAAATTTTAGGTTTTATATATATATATATATATATATATATAGTGATCGATTTATATGGAAATGGAAAAGAAAATGGTTTGTGCTTATAAGGGTTGTATCATTAGCTTAATAGGGTTGTACTAGGGGTTTAGAAATATAGAAAAAATATTTTTAGTGTTTGGTTAAATTATATTAATTATATATAAATTTTTATTAGGTCAAAAAGTATATAAATGAGATTTTTGGATTTTGCGAGAGACTTGTACTTATATTGAGTAAGTTTAGGAAAATTTATTTTTAAGGCTTGTGTATGAAAGACTTGTATATTGTGCTTTAGAATAAATATATTTAGGGTTTTAATAGGATTTTTATAAATATTTAGTTTTATGCATAAAAGACTTGTACATTGCCTTGGGAGACTTGTACTATTATATTTTGTAGAAATTATATTGTTATTAATTAGAGTTTTGTGATTTTAGTACATAAAATCATAGTTTAATGAAATTAGGGTTTGTACCGGGAGTTTAAGTGGAGTTAGGGTTTCTGTGCTTTGGTGGCTTGTACATTAGTATTTTAGGATTTAGTTTTTCATAAATGTTGTTATAATAGTTTCGGGTTTCATAGAAACTTTATTTGATAAGAAACGTTTAGTTTTATACGTAGGTTAACGAATTAACATAAAGTGACAAATGAGATATCGTAAAGTTTCATATAAAAATGTTTATATAAAGTAAATATTAAGTACGTTAAGGTTGAGTTGCGTGTGAGCACGTTTATCGAGGATGTGAGCTACGTCACATGAGATAGTAGTTATGATCAGATAATAAATAAATAAATAAATAATTTTAGACGTAGAAAAAGGATAAGTATAGTTTATTACGAGGTGAAATTTTACCAGTGGTTACAGTATCCCCCCGCTGAGGGAATCTCGTCCCGAGATTCAGTCTGTGTTGGTTGAGTGGTTGGGAAAAGTGAAGTATAGAGAGAGTTGGGGTTAGACTTCTAACCTATTCAGATAGGGAGTGTGAAAATGGAAAATCGTACAACGATTTGATTTATAATGTGAGTTTGGTATGCTTAAAATGCCTCAAGTTTAAAAATAATATTATATATAATATTATCTTATTCTTATGTCCTTTAAATCCAATAATATCGTCTTACTGCTAATCCTTGGTTATATCTTTAACCTAAAAGGGTCATTTAGGAATTTCCATTTGATACTTAAGGGAACGTAATTTTGTCAGTCTTATTCCTACTAGATGAAATAAATTTGAATGTCTTGCCACCTAATAAATCCAAGGGCTGTGAATAGTACTGTGTAACGGTCAGGAATAGTGATTCTTAACGGTCGTGAACAGTAAAATAACGGCTATGAACAGTAACATATAACGGTCATGCACAATGATTCCAATGGCTAGTTTTCTCCTTTAAATACCCCATTTTTAATCCTCATTCTTTCACCACTAAATTCTCTCATAAAAACCTCAAAAATGCCGCACCTTATTACTTTCCTAGCAATCGTTTATGTGGTTCTTGCGGTTACTTATTTGGCATACGTTCCTAACGAAGATTATACGTTTTTAGTTTGCGTCCTATCGGTCCTTGTGCCTACCGTGGTTCTCGCTATTGGTGTAGACAAGATATGGGGGTAATGGTTGTTTTTCTATGAAATCCTTAGTGAAATAAAACTTATTTATTCTTATGCCTAATATCTAGTCTCGCTATCGTGCGCAGGATAATCAAGGTGATTCATCCCGTCGTGGCTCTAGCTATTGTGTTGTTGGTGGCGGTCCTCGTTGTCATGGCGGGTCAACCTATTAGTGATTCTATTCCTTATCTTGTAATCATTGTAACCTTAGTACTTCCGTTTCTAATTATTTCGCTATGTATGAATTTTCGGGGTTTCTAATAAAATTTGTACTATTTGTTTGCTATAATTCCTTGTGAATTCTTAGGGTTTTCTATCCATAATTTTTGTTGACTTCCTATCTTAGAGGTAATGGGTAGTAGGTGTAGACATTTATTGTATTAAATCAAAAAGTGATATTTTATTTTGTTTCAATATTTTGCTTTTGAATGAAAATTGTTATTAGAAAATCTGAAAAGATAACTGTCCAATTTACTACATGATTTTTCCTAAATTATACATAGTTGATCAGGCTATGTATAATTGAGGATAAAATAATGTGATATTTGGCACAGTTATAATGGTACTTATATGTCTTCAAGAAGTTTTAGATGGTGTTCAACGTTTTGTTTCTGTAAAATAACTTCATAATTATTTTTCAAAGAGATAAGAAAATTTTAGTCCACACTACAGTGATAAGTTAGGGATTTCCTAGGGTATTAATGGGATATCCTCGAAATAACTCTTAGGGTTCGTCTAAGGATCCTACAGGGTAGTGATAGTCTACTGTTCGGTCAGAAATAGTATTCACCAAATTTCCTAATGGTATAACAGTGTATTGCTATGTAATGTCTATGAACAAGGTAGAGAGGAATAGAATAGGTATTGAAACAAAACGCAGATCGTGATTATTACGAAAATATTACAAGATGAAGGTTTCATATGGTAGAAAGGTAGTTTATTACTCTTAAGTTACATCCATCGTAACTAAGGTAAAGATTTGAAAGGAAATACAACTTAAGGAATTCTAGACCTCAATTTATTTATCTACTACAGGGATTTATCTTCTGTTCGAACATTGATATCGAGTTCTCATTCTTTTTCACTAGTCTTGGTTTTCCAATTGGGATTGAAGTTTTGGCACTGATTCTTGTAGTGTCCACTTCCACCACATCCGTGGCATACTACGGCCGATGGTTGTTCCTTTTTATTCATGGCTCTGCAGTCCCTTGTCTGGTGACCTATTTTCTGGTATTTTCCACACTTGACAAAACAATATCCATGGTGATGCAACTTGCATTTTTGACATGGAGGTAACTTTCCAAGATAACCATTTCCATTAGCAAGTGTGGAGATGCAACCTCTACTAGTTTCCTGTTTGATCCCTAGTTGGTGATGGTAGTTGTGGTCATTGGTGTACTTGCGGTAGGTGGGGGTGATGGTATTGAGTTTTCGCTTTTGGTTATTTTTCTTCAATGTAACACTATGCTTAATTCCTAGGGCACGCTTGATGTTAGGTTTAATTTTTCTGTCTGGGCCTTTATGGTGAGCTGGCCTACACCCCGTGAAACTTTCAGAGGTATACTTACAAGACACAGCCGTCTTCTTTTCTCCGGTGGCCATATTGTTGCTACTCAGGTGAGCTACTGTAGTCACTTCGAGGACTGCTGCAATGAGGTTGATTACCAACTTTTGGATATCTTCAGGAGTCATTAGTGGAATATTCGTATTTTTCATGCTGACTGTCTTCTATCAATATCACAAGAAACATGAATTTTAGAATTCCCGTAATGACCATGTTAGAATAATTACATATTAATACTAACAAGTGGTCACAATGCGAAGTTTATCCCATTTGAGAATCAATAAATTACGATATGTCTGATTAATATCGTAGATAAATGATTAACTCTTGGTATAAAATTGCTAAGGAATAACAATCCATTTTTCAAAATCCGAAGTTCAGCAACTTTCTTTTCATTCATCAGGTTTTCTCCCGAAATTTTGTCTTAGAGGGTTCTATGGTTATAGCCTAGTTATGGAAATAATCTTAGGTAATGTCCGGGTAAGTCTGGTTAGGATAACATGATATCAATAACTTGATTGATTGTTTTTATAAAACAATTAATACAAGGTCTTTTATTAATGTTGCACGTGGTCGGTCAAGGTTTTTCTGTCTCTAGTATCACGGTTTGGTCCTTTGTTGGCAATAGTGATCTTAGTTTCTGTTGTTTATTGTGCTACAAGTTGGTCGGTTTCCTAGGTTTGGAAAGAAGGAAAGTGATATGTATGGTGTTCTAAGTATGGTTTGGTTTATGTGGAGCCATTTATCCATTAAGGATAGTAACAAATGGTGAGATTTTGTATAAGGTCATGAGAAGTCGTTACATGTATGTACAACATCATAGTAAGACATAATAGAATGAGTTTGTTCACAACATAAAATATATAACAAAAGTAGATTGTTATAGATTTATAAGTTGATTACAACTCTGAAAGTTTCAGGCTTATTTAGAAAATACAGGAAATACTAACCAAATACTATTTGGGTTACAGCAACTATCCATGTGACTTTAAGATCAGTTACGTCCTTGACGTAGATGCATAACTTCAATCTCGAGTTTCAGTTGTGCAATTTCCATTTCTAAGAAGCGTTCCTGAAGTTCCTGGTACATCCTTATTTGATTGTCCAATATGGCTTCTAGGGCAAAAATCTTCTGATCATGGTTTCTTGCCGTTTCTCCGGCCATCCACATGGTTCTTTCAATGTCCTCCACTCTACAATGCATTTGACCATGCTCTCTTCTCGAACAGCGGATCCGGGAATCTAAGCTTCTAAATTTATGGTTGTAAGTGTTTTTCATCTTGTTGATCTTTACTCCCAAATCAAACACTGCTCGTCTTTCGGCGTCGGCCCTTCTAAACAGAGTGTCGATATTACGGTCGTACCATTCAAAATGTAATGGTTGTAATCCTTCCAACTGTTTAGTGTGAGCATCGAGAGTGTTGGCTTGTTGATAAAGAAGGGTCCATATTGACTCACTAGGGTTTAAACTAAATTCGGGGGAATTAGATGAAGACTCATCGTCTGGTTTGTCTGGTATTGGAGATTTTGGGATGTCAGGTAATGGAGAGTTTGGACCTTCATCTTTCTGAATTATTTCTTGGTGTGTATTTTATCCAACCTCAAATGCTGTTGGACAACCAATCAACTCTTCAAGATATTTAGTTACTTCCCTAAGTTTTTGACGTGGAGACGAGTGAGTAGTTGAGAGTGGTTTTGGGGTAGTTTCGTTAGCATTAGGTGTTTCGGGGGACATAGTTCTGTAGTAATCCGCAAATAGCAATTATAAGTAATTAATATCCTTAAGGAAATAAAGGTAGAATAATTAAGTGCGTAGGAATAATTATTAAAAGTGCGAGGTTTAGTATAAAATTAATCCTAATAGGTACTGTACTAAGTACGGTATCATCTTGATGTCCGAGTCTGGACATGAGAGTGATAGAATGGGTAGGGGAAATCATGATTCTGTAACCACCCGGTAGTTATAAATATTTCACTATGCAACTTAAATGATTAACAATAAATTATGTCTAAATAACGTTTCAGTAGCGTCGTGGCACGGAGGACTTTGGTTAAGTTTTTGTGGAAAATGGTTATAGTCCAATGTTTGAAAACATTTAGTTCTCTATAACCATGAGCTCTGATACCAATCTGTAACACCTCCGTTTTCGATATACGCAGCGGAATATAAGTTTGGGGTGCTACTTCAAGGTTCACAGTCATGAGAATAGAAACGACTTGAAAAGAGACGTTTTAAATAAAATTATTATCATTCATTTATTTAAATCAGAGTTACATATAGAGGTCCAGCGGGAGGTTTGGAAATACGTTATAAAAGTTACATTATTCGTTTGAATAATAACAAAATGGACACTCTTTAATAAGAAGAAAGTTCACCGCCACTCCGTGCCAAGTTCAGTCTTTTAATTACCTGAGATAAACATGCTAAAAAGTCAACACAAAGGTTGAGTGAATCCATAGCATTTTAAGTTATAATCAGTTGAACACAAGCTAAAATAAAAAGAAATCAGTTATATCACAGTTCGGTATATTGCACTAAACCTCATGACACGCAATGCGTTAACAGTTTCCAGTCTCACTAACATAATAAAAATGAAAGTGGTTTGCCCACAAGTGAGAGCTTGCCAAAAACTCCTCATAGATTTCAAATATAATGCATTTGTATAACCGGCTACCACAAAGATATCCATCCGACTAGTACAAATGGGTCGTCAGGCCAATAGATCTATTCACTATATTCGCGCTCACCCAGCAGGTGACTAATGGTGCATGATACGAGGGACTTTTTAAAATAAATATAAATACAAATAAGCAAGCGTTAACTTAGTGCAATAACAATCAGGAAAATACTTGTGTTCGGTTTAGTAGCATGTATCTCCCCACAAGTTTGAAAAACGTAATAAAAAGTGGGACTACGAACTCACCTTGATAGTCTGGATGGAAAACAAAGTTAAACAGAGTTGATAAACGTCTCCGGCACGCAACCTGGTTCGTTATGTCAAGTTTCAGTATTCGTTTTCGAATATATATATAAGTTTCAATGTTTGTTTTGTAACGTTTTTTGTTGTTGATTAAATGTAAAAATGAGACAACATGGAGTCTCTTCAAAAGTTATAAGATTTATCTTATTTCTTATTTTTATGTCTTTGTTTTCGTTTGTTCGTTAAATATATATCTTGTTCGTTAGTTATCGAAATAAACGTATTTAGTTTATTAATTTCTATTAATCGAATCTGAATATATATATATATATATATATATATATATATATATATATATATATATATATATATATATACATATAAAATACTAATAATAATAATAATAATTATAAAGTGTTAGGCTTTTACCCCTATAGTTACACATATTGACAATTTATACCCTTGAACTTTCGTAAAATAAGAATTTTTACACCTCAACTTTTATAAAATTAAAATTTTTACCCTTCAACTTTGGTCAAATGAGAGTTTCTACCCTATAGTTTTGAAATTGACACTTTTTACCCCTGAGTTGCAAGTCGAAAGCCCCTTAGGTCCTAGTTATAAATCTATTTAGAGTTTTGACAGAAAATACCCTTGAGACTCCTAATTCGTTACTCCCGACGTCCTTATTTCAATAAAATTCGTTATAAGTTACGAAAAAAAGGCGAGACTTTTTACGACTCTTTCATACACTTTATTTTCAACTTATTAATAGCTTATTTTCAATTTATGGGCATGTGATTCGAGCTTATAAGCTCGAATCAATTAAATAGGGTGCGTTTGATTTGGCAGACATGGGCCAAAAAGAAACACAAATATCTTCGTGAATACTTAATCTTCTCCCGACGTTCTTTTTCCTATGTATAGCTAGCTGGGTGATCTCTAAAGTGGCCAAGTTTCATTATTTTTGAAGGTAATTTGGGTGTCGAAATAAATTCCCAAAGTGGGTCGAGTAGGACACTATTTTGACAGAAACTGAAAAAAAATAAAAGGTTTGGTTTTTAGTTTAGCGATAGGGCAGTATTGGGACTCAAATAACTTTGTGATGACTCAATCTTTTTACGACGTTCTTCTTTCAAAAATTAGTTAGCTAGGTGGTCTATAACTTGGCCAAAATTCAGAATTTTTAGAGTTCGTTTGATGGGTGAAACAAAGGCGCAAAGTTGGGTCTGTGGGCTAAGTTGCGACAGAAATGAAAAAGAGGAAATATGTTACGTTTTTTATATTTTAAGGTCATGGCTGGTTTTTAACGTATATTAACATGATCTTAATCATTTCTAAACTATCTCTAACATGTTTTAAGGGTTCTTAATTTGTAACATTAGAATTATAATTATTAGGGTGAGTTTTGTTGTGTTCGAACAAAAGAAAAAGAAAAGCAAGGTTTAGTTCTTGATCATGTAGCGTATTATAATTTATTTAATAACGTTTTTGAGAGTATGTAAAGTATATAAACAGTATGAAAAAGGGTTTGCTAAACTTAATTGGATTTTTGATCGAATATGAGATATATGAGACGGATTTGACTTGGTATCTAAACACTAAGGCTCCTACTCCTACAAAGCTCTTCAAGGATCTTCCTCTAACTCTTAAGTGAACTGATTTGATCAGTAATGAGTGAGCGAGGGCTGTGTTTTAGGGGTTTCGAATTATGGTGGAAAGAAAATATGGTTGTGTCGTTATATATATATAGAGGAAAAATTCTAGAGTTTTTAGTTATCTTGTTATGAAGATAGGGAACAATGTGATGTGTTTGAGGATTTTTTAGGACAAGTGGGTGGAGGAGGGGGGATGTACGAAGGGTGTTGTGGAAGTGGTGATGTGTTCTTTTTAAAACCATAAAAGTTACCTACTTGGAGAAGACATGGTGATGTGGAAGTTGGAGGGACTAGGGGAGGTATAAGAGATATAGTTTAGGTTTAGGAGTTTGTAAAAATTAGTTTGGTTATGGTTTAGTTAAGTGTGAAAAACTAGAAGGGTGGTTGAATAGTTTTACGTCTTTTTAATTTATGAAACTTTTGTTTACTTTTTAAAACTTCGATTCTATCTTATGTGAATTCAACTCTTGATCAATTTGAACATATATAAACTGTGGAAATATAGATAAGTAATGCAAGTAAGGTAAATATAATGAAATAAGAGAGAGAGATGGAAAGATCAAACCACAACACGGAGATTTATAGTGGTTCGGCTACATGGACACCTTCCTTGCCCTACTCCACTCCTCGAGTCACCTACTCGAGAGTTTTCTTCACAATGTCAACAAACTCCCTTATGGCGGAGAAACCTTACACAACTTTAGCTTACATCGGCTTAACGACACAAAGCTAGACGTCGAGTCCTAATCGTAGCTAGAAACAATCTCACAACTTATACACAACTTTTACACGACTTAATCACGACTTCTTCACGACAGCTTCACAACGGCTTCACGACTTCTTCACGACTTCTTCACTACTTCTTTTCAACGACTACTTCAAAACTATATCACAACTACTTCTACACAACTTCTTTACAACACAACTAGTTACTTACACTAGAATCTACTTATCACAACTATACAACACTTTACACAACAACACAATTGAATGAGGTAAGTAATAACACTTCTTCACTAGTTGAAGTAGAGTTCTTCTTTTGCACTTTTGGTGGTGGAAGCTTGGATCACTTAGAAACCAATGCTTAAGAAAATATGATCAAAGGATTTACAATGTTTAGAAAGGATTTAGAACAGAAAGTTTTAGTGTGCAAAAGGTGAGTAAAAATCCAGGAGAAGGCTGGTATTTATAGGAGAAAAACTGGACAGCTGGAGACCTACTGGAGCGTGGCCGGCCCCCTTAAATAGGGGGGCGGTCCCCTTAATTTTAAGGGGGCCGCCCTAGGTGTCCGTTGCCCAGATTTGTCCTTTTGTGGGGAAGGTTTTTCTGGAACATTTTAACTGATTTTGGTTAAAAATTTGAATTCATATTTTTATAAAAGATTAAACATTTTTATTTAATACCAAAAATGTTTTTCAAAAATATATAAAATGTTTTTGATGTTTTATAAAAAATCTAGTTATTAAGAAAATGTTCCTTTGATCATATAATGCATCAAGCATTAGTTCATTCATACCTTAAGTGATTTGAGTTGTAGAAATAGATATTTACAACTAAATACTTGTTTACGTCATAATTTTTCGATTAATGATTTTACATTTTGTGATTATCAAAACGTAGAGATATCGAAAAATATTAATAATGTGTTTAGGCATTATTTATATCAACAATCTCCCCCTTTTTTATGATTACAAAATCTAAACTCATTAAGTATAAAAATTAGTTTTTAGATAAGTATTTAGTGAGTTTACATCTATTTCTCCCCCTTTTTGTAGAATCAAAAAGGTTAAGCCGACAAGTTTTAGAATCTAAATTGTCGGGACGAGAACTCCCCCTTGATGTGTACTCCCCCTCGTTTGGGGGCACCAAGGAAACGAGCTATGGAACGCTTGCAAAAAAAATGTTAGAAGCACAAGTATATGTAACAACAATAAGCAAGCATATAGAATAAGATCATTCATTTAATAAAAGTGTTGTGTATAAATACACAACCAAGAAGATTACAACATGAAGCATGCAAGCATACAAACAAAAAACAACTAATGAAACTACATAATCGTCCTAGAAGTACATGGTCTTCCATGGAGCTTGCTTACAAGAAGGTTTTGAAAAATTATTTTTAAGCATTGCATATGCTTAATTGGGTGAAAATGGAGGTGGTGGTGATGTAGTGGGTGAAGGAGGTGGAGGAGGTGGGTTGGCAATCATGTTTTCAAGAGATGAAAACATGTAGTGTATCTCATCTCTAAGACCAAAGATTAAGGTCCAGTTATGGATGCAACAAAGACAATTGTCACCATGGGCTTCAAGCAATGCCCAAGGTATAGGAAAGAATGGTTGTGGGGTTGGTGATGGTGAGAAGTGAGCATCAAGAGGTGTGATGGGTGATAAGGAAATGGCAAGTTGGGTGTATGAAGGTTCTTGAGTGGATGGTGGTGATGATGCTCTTGGTGATGATGTTAGGTGAGTGTGGATGTAGTCATTGATGGATGAAGTGGATGGAATGGAGGAAGATGAAGCTCCATGGGTAGAGGGTGTTTTTGATGGTGCATTAGGTGCAGACGGCGACAGGAGTTTGTTTCATCCATAGTTTTCTTGACTCGACGGTCAAAGTGCTACTTCTACGTTAATCCACTTAACTCACTTCTCTTCATCACCATGAGTTATGTGATAGTGGACACGGAAGATTTTCATGTTGAACGTTAAAGTTCAAAAGAGGCAAAGGGGGAAGAAAAGGTTCGAGGATGAACAATTTCTTTTAGTTCTAGATAGTCAACAAATGACGTATCTAGGTTATGTGCGGATATATTTATATATGTATATAGTATAATAATATGGATATATATATATATATATATATATATATATATATATATATATATTATATATATATATATATATATATATATATATATATATATATATTATGTATGTATATATATTTATATTATGTATATGTATAAGTGATTATCTACTAACTACCATACAAGTACTAACTAAACTAGGCATTAAAAACTTATGAGGGCATGCAATTTGCTAGTTCATTAATCAACGCACATAATGATGAACATGAAAGAGGGGCGTACCTTTTAGTCTTCAACACGTGGTCTTCAAGCGCTTCAAAGCGTTTATGTTTGACTTGTAGAAGTCAATCAAGGAAGAGATGCCAATAATCCAATGAGATAGCAATTTAGCCACTTGGTCCCCATTGTCTCATTGATCCAAAGTTTTTTGAACCAAAAATGGGTTGTAGTTGACTAGGATGCATGTATGGTGGAAGTATTCCCCAAGGATTGAAGCTTGGTGGATTCGGGTAATTCCACATTGGGTAACTATTATTATGACGGTTTGGTCTATTTTGGTTTCTTTTAGGTTGAGGTGTTTTAGGCCGAGGGTGAGGACTAGGTGGTCTTCTAGGAGGAGGTGTTTTTTACCTAAGCTTTGGTTTAGAGTTTTCTACTTCGGTTTTTAAAGATGGTTTGTAGAAAGCTTTTATCTCCTCATTATTGGCTATGGGTATTTTTCTATCTTTTATAAGTATATATTTAGGCTTTGACTCTAATATTTTTTGATTACTAGTTTCACTTTCAAACTTTACATTTTTAGTTTAACTAGTTGTAGCCTTACTTGAGTTAAATCCTAATCTGGTTTTATCTCCTGACATTCTTTGAATGCTTATTATATCCCTAAGAGAATTACTACTATTTTCAAATTTGTTAAGTCTACAAATTTCTTCCTTAAGTATTTCGTTTTCATTTTTAGTTTCTTGACATGTTTTACATTCAAAGACTTCTTTGCCTTTTTCTAAGTTATGTAGTTTAATTTTTAATTCTAGTATTTCTTTTTCTAATTGGTTATTTATGTGTTTTAGTGATTTATTTTTAGTCATTACTTTTTGACCTAATATACATAACCTATTATATTCGTTATCTAGGTCTTTTTCATCTAATGATAAATTTTCATCACTAAAGTATTCGGTTTTGGAACGTACCTCACTTGATGTCTTAGCCATAAGACACTTCTCCTCTTTTGTGGTTTCTTTCTCGTCTTCTTCACTGTCACTCCATGCTCCTCCAATGAACGCCTTTTGGTTTTGCTCCTTTGACATCATAGGACATCTTCCAATGAGATGATTTGGATCACCGCATTTGAAGCACTTCCACTCGCTCTTGCTACCTTTGTCGTCTTTGTTTCTTTGGAGTGTTTTCCTTTCGTCATGTGGTTGTCTAACGAATCTTCCTCGTCTTTTGAAAAACTTCTTGAAGTCTCTTACGGCCATGGCATATTCTTCATCATCACTTTCGGAGGTTGAGCAATCCTCGTCACTTGATGCTTTCCTAGCTTTCAACGCGATTGAATTGCTTAGCTCTTTCTTTCCTTTGACCATCTCGAAGTCTTTCTTGATTATTGCTTCGTAGACTTTCAAGTTGCCAATCAACTCGTCAAGTTGAAGAGTTGACAAGTTCTTCGATTCTTCAATCGCCGTAACTTTAGCTCGCCATTTTGGATGAAGAGCCCTAAGAAATTTCCTGACAAAATTCTTACTAGAAAAACTCTCATCAAGTGCCTTTAAACTTGTGATGATTGTGTTAAACCTAGCAAATGCATTATCAATTGATTCCTCTTCCAGAATCGTGAATTGTTCATATTGTTGAACAAGAAGATCTATTTTATTATCTTTGACTTGACTATTACCATGGTGAGTTATTAGTAAAGAATTCCAAATTTCTTTTGCGTTTTCGCACATAAAGATTCTTTCGTATTCTTTACGTGGTAACGCATTATAAATAACCATTTTAGCCTTATTATTTTTAGAAAGTTTTCTTTTTAAATCATCACTTTGTTTTTCAAAAGGTACAATTTCATCCTTTTTAGTTTCAAGATTATGTTGAATAGGTAAAAAATCACCATTAGTAATAACATGCCAAAGATCTAGATCTTTTGACTTCACATAAGTTTCGAATCGATTTTTCCAATATAAAAATCCATCACTTTCAAATAGTGGTGGTCTTTGCATAGATTGCCCTTCTAAATATTTTTCAGATTCCATAGATCGTTTCAAGTTTTAAAATACAGTTTATTTTAAAAATCTTGTTTGACGTGGCTCTTGATACCAATTGTGGAAAACTAGAAGGGGGGTTGAATAGTTTTACGTCTTTTTAATTTATGAAAACTTTTGTTTACTTTTTAAAACTTCGATTCTATCTTATGTGAATTCAACTCTTGATCAATATGAACATATATAAACAAATATAGATAAGTAATGCAAGTAAGGTAAATATAATGAAATAAGAGAGAGAGATGGAAAGATCAAACCACAACACGGAGATTTATAGTGGTTCGGCTACAAGGACACCTTCCTTGCCCTACTCCACTCCTCGAGTCACCTACTCGAGAGTTTTCTTCACTATGTCAACAAACTCCCTTATGGCGGAGAAACCTTACACAACTTTAGCTTACACCGGCTTAACGACACAAAGCTAGATGTCGAGTCCTAATCGTAGCTAGAACCAATCTCACAACTTATACACGACTTCTTCACGACAGCTTCACGACTTCTTCACTACTTCTTTTCCACGACTACTTCAAAACTATATCACAACTACTTCTACACAACTTCTTTACAACACAACTAGTTACTTACACTAGAATCTACTTATCACAACTATACAACACTTTACACAACAACACAATTGAATGAGGTAAGTAATAACACTTCTTCACTAGTTGAAGTAGAGTTCTTCTTTTGCACTTTTGGTGGTGGAAGCTTGGATCACTTAGAAACCAATGCTTAAGAAAATATGATCAAAGGATTTACAATGTTTAGAAAGGATTTAGAACAGAAAGTTTTAGTGTGCAAAAGGTGAGTAAAAATCCAGGAGAAGGCTGGTATTTATAGGAGAAAAACTGGACAGCTGGAGACCTACTGGAGCGTGGCCGGCCCCCTTAAATAGGGGGGCGGTCCCCTTAATTTTAAGGGGGCCGCCTAGTAAAATTAAGGGGGCCGCCCTAGGTGTCCGTTGCCCAGATTTGTCCTTTTGTGGGGAAGGTTTTTCTGAAACATTTTAACTGATTTTGGTTAAAAATTTGAATTCATATTTTTATAAAAGATTAAACATTTTTATTTAATACCAAAAATGTTTTTCAAAAATATATAAAATATTTTTGATGTTTTATAAAAAATCTAGTTATTAAGAAAATGTTCCTTTGATCATATAACGCATTAAGCATTAGTTCATTCATACCTTAAGTGATTTGAGTTGTAGAAATAGATATTTACAACTAAATACTTGTTTACGTCATAATTTTTCGATTAATGATTTTACATTTTGTTATTATCAAAACGTAGAGATATCGAAAAATATTAATAACGTGTTTAGGCATTATTTATATCAACATTAAGGATTCGAACTAGGGATTTAGAATAGGGTCGATTGGGCTTTAAATGGTGGTACATTGGCTAGAAAATATTGTACCTAGGGTTTTAAGGTAGTAACTAATTAGATTCTAGAGTTTAGTTTAGGTAAATATTAGTAAGAAATAAATTTTAGGGTTTATATATATATATATATATATATATATATATATATATATATATATATATAAGGGTATATATATATATATATATATATATATATATATATATATAGTGATCGATTTATATGGAAATGGAAAAGAAAATGGTTTGTGCTTATAAGGGTTATATCATTAGCTTAATAGGGTTGTACTAGGGGTTTAGAAATATAGAAAATAAATTTTTAGTGTTTGGTTAAATTATATTAATTATATATAAATTTTTATTAGGTCAAAAAGTAAATAAATGAGATTTTTGGATTTTGTGCATTAAACACTTGTACACTAGGTTCAGAGACTTGTACTTATATTTAGTAAGTTTAGGAAAATTTATTTTTAAGGCTTGTGTATGAAAGACTTGTATATTGTGCTTTAGAATAAATATATTTAGGGTTTTAATAGGATTTTTATAAATATTTGGTTTTATGCACAAAAGACTTGTACATTGCCTTGGGAGACTTGTACTATTATATTTTGTAGAAATTATATGGTTATTAATTAGAGTTTTGTGATTTTAGTACATAAAATCATAGTTTAATGAAATTAGGGTTTGTACCGGGAGTTTAAGTGGAGTTAGGGTTTCTGTGCTTTGGTGGCTTGTACATTAGTATTTTAGGGTTTAGTTTTTCATAAATGTTGTTATAATAGTTTAGGGTTTCATAGAAACTTTTTTTGATAAGAAACGTTTAGTTTTATACGTATGTTAACGAATTAACATAAAGTGACAAATGAGATATCGTAAAGTTTCATATAAAAATGTTTATATAAAGTAAACATTAAGTACGTTAAGGTTGAGTTGCGTGTGAGCATGTTTATCGAGGATGTGAGCTACATCACATGAGATAGTAGCTATGATCAGATAATAATAAATAAATAAATAATTTATACGTAGAAAAAGGATAAGTACAATTTATTACGAGGTGAAATTTTACCAGTGGTTACAACTAGTGTGTTGATCAAGTTGATCAAGGTTCGATAGGGTAGATTGAGTCAAGTAAGAGTTGATCATTGTGATCTTGTCGAGATCTTGGAGATCTCTTGTAGCTTGTGGGCTATTGGATTGATCAAGTTAATCAAGCGTAGATTGGGTAGATCGAGTCAAGGGTGTTGATTGTGTGAAGTAGAAAGGATCGAGTGGATCATGGTTGATTGGTGCTAGCTAAGATTAGCACTCGACATCTAGCTTAGTTTCGGAAATTAGGATAAGCGACGTTGTACGGTTTTCTCCGCCTAAAGGGAGGTTTGTTGACATAGTGCTTGAAACTCTCGAGTGTGGTACTTAGGGAGTGGATTAGGGCGAAGAAGAGCTTCGTGACCGAACCACTATAAATCTCTTTGTCCCGGTTTGATCTTTCCATCTGTTTTATTTACATTCATCATTTATATTAGATAGTATAGTGTAGTGTTCATATTGGTGTTGATTGATTACACATAAGATTCGAATCAAGGTTCTTCAAAAGTAAAGTTTTGAAACAAATTAAAAACCGGTAAAACTATTCAACCCCCTTCTAGTTTTCCACAGCTGTCACATTAGTTATCTTCGAATCCTAAAATCATTATCATTTTTTTTATACAATTTTAATTATCGACTTTAGCAATTGTACTTTGTACTTGAGTCTAAGATTTCTCCAAAGGGGCAAGTTATTTGGACCCCCCATATGGAGGGTTTCCAATCCTTGCACGCATCGCCGGGTTGTACGGTGTACATCACGTGTTGTACGATTTGACCAAACCCCCCCTGATGTGACAACATAGGGAGGGTTTGTATAACACAACCCTTCTCCAAATTAAACTAAATTACTAGAGAAACTTTGACATCGTACGGCCTATAAGTGTAGAAATTTTTTTTCAACTTTGATGACATTATTTAAATTCTACATATTTGAAGTTTCAAAATAAATATGGAACATGTTGTTGGTTAAATACATGGAGCTCAAAAATTTTAAAGATCGTATGTTTATACCAGTTGATACAAGGAAGAACAGTGGGAGATATAGGCCGCACTTTAATGTTGATTCATTTTTTAAGGCAAGCACCTTTTAACCAGTACTAGTATATGTTTTACATTCTCGAAATGAACTCTTTGTAACTATGGTGAAGGTTCATAATGATCTAACAAGTGATTTTGACTCGAATGCCCATTCAGAGCAAAGATAACAGTAACTTTGTTTTTGGTTGTTGTTTTTGTTGTTGTTGTAATATGCAAAGTTATTGGATTGACTGGTGTAGATCTTTTCTCCCCGTCTGATGTTGTAGAGAAGAAAGACACTCGGAAAGTCTTTATATGAATACGAAAACAAGTTGATCCAGGGTAGTGAAATGGACGATTCAAAATTAAATGTTAAGGTCGACTGCATATGTAATGATCATGTAGCGGCCAAATTGAGAGAAAGGTCTGATTCGTTCATAGAGCCTTAATCTGGCAAAGATTTGGCAATGTGAAGAAAGAAAGCGATCAGTTATGCACTGACCAAAGCGACAATGTTTATTGCTATGCTGAAGATAGAACAAAAGTTGCTAGCAAGGTATCTAGAATATAGAGTTCAATTCCAGCTTTGTATGTTTATTCTAGACCAAGTAAAACCCACAAAGCGATGCTGCTTACACCTATGGGTGGTCAAAAGCCACCAAACCAAAAATAAATTGTTAACAGAACTCAATGGAAACTGAAAGGAGCTTACTGTTTAGTTAGTTTGTATTTTACTCCGTAAATGTTCATGGACACTAAATGTGGAGTGGTTAAGAAGATATTTGTTTTCTAAAATATTACAAAACGTTATATCATAACTACTTAAAAATTTCAAAATCATTATTTTTCTCTCAAGTCAAAAGAAATTTTCCAAATGGTATAACAGTAACAAATAACTGCACTAACAAGTCAATTTGTGGAACATATTCCCTTTTACAGTAAGCAACATGTTGATGAAGCTCATCTTTTTATGACCTTTCTCTGCTGATGCTACCAATTTCTTTGAATAAACCTACAGTATGAGAAGCGAAAACTAAGCATGATTAATTACCAATCATTGCATTCATGGAAAATGAATGATATTATGAGAGTGTGAATTGGTTTACCTTCATCAGAATATATGGTGGTAGAGTATGGCCTGATCTAGCTAAATCTATGGTGCTGTTGAATAGTGGTGGTTATGTGGTGGTGGAGGATGGTGGTACTGGTCGTGTGGTGGTGGTGATGGAGGATAGTGGAGGGATAATAATTGCATATTAAAAATAGAGTAATTGTGGGATAAATATGAGGGTACCTTAGTCATTTTGCATGGCCACTAACGTGGATTTTTAACGCTCGTTAGCCAAAAGAGTATTTGCAACAAAGTAGAAACCACAAGGACATTTTTCGCAATTAATAATTTTGAGGGACATTTTTTGTAAAAATGGCAAACCACAGGGACATTTTTTGCAGTTTACCCTTACTCATAAGTATGATGCACTAACTTATAATAATGATGCAGTAAGTTAAAATATTGATGCACAAAACGGATAACTGTGATGCATAAGTTAAAACCATGATGCATCAAACTTATAACTGTGATGCAGTAGCTTATAACCGTGATGCAATAACTTTATATTTGCGTTGCACTAAAAAATATGTTGGCAGGAAATATTTTTTTGTCGAATTTTTTTCCGGGGTGGGGGAGTGATGTAGTAACTTATAACTGTGATGCAGTAACTTTATAACTATGATGCACTAAAAAAAAATATGTCAGAAAAAAATATCAATTTTTTTTTGTGATACGGTAACTTATAACCGTGATGCAGTAACTTATAATTGTGATGAAGTAACTTACAACTTTGATGAACTAACAAGCTAGGGGAAAAATCTTGAAATCTTTTTCCCAAAATTATTTTTTAGGTGGGGGGAATGGTGATGTGAAATGGTGAACGGAATTTGTAAGATTTTAAAAAGAATGAAATAGGTATAAGCATTTCTAATTGTTATTTGGTTTGATAGTAAAGTTTGGGTATCAATCTCAATAAGAAATGATATATATTACTTTTTTGAACATAATAATGTATATTACTAGATTTAGTAATTTATAAGTGAAAGCAAAGCGGTACCCACAAGAATGGCTAACAAAAAAGGCACCTCTTCTCTGTTTTAGGATCCTATGGGTATTAATCTATCTTTTGATTTATTTACATATTAACCAAACACTTGCTATGAGTATCATTATGATTCCACAATTCTTATAGTCATGTACCAAACACAACCTTTATTTGGAGGATGTGATTGAATATGACTTTTTTTTTAGGGATAATTGTTTCTAAATGTAACGAAGTTACCACTTTTTACTAAGTTGTATATGTATCTTTTAATTTTTCTAAACAATGCTAACAAGTTACTAATCCTACTATTATATGCATAATTTAAGATTTGGTTAGAGTTATTTACATAAATCGTCCTTGTGGTTAGGACCAAATTGCAACGTTAGTCTTTATTGTGAGTTAGAGTTATTTACATAAATCGTCCTTTTGGTTAGTCCCAAATTGCAGTGTTAGTACTTATTGCAAGGTCAACACGCGTCATCCTCTGATTGACCAGCTGCCCTGCCACCTGTCAGTGCCACGTGGCGGGTCGGGTCGACGGGTCAGATCGGTCAATGGGTCAAGTCAACGGGTTGGATCGCCTGACACGTGGCAACACTTAGGTGGTGACACGTGGCAATGTAGTAATAACTCCAACTTTACCCCAAGCCAGGTCCGAACACGGGTCTTGTGGTTGGGAGGAAGGTATGCTTACCACTTGTGCTAAGCATACCTTCAAGTAATATAGTGCACAATATTTCTTTTAAGGTATACTTATCCCGGTTCATTTAGTAGTTAATTTGACCTGCCATTTTAAGGAGTTTTGGCCCGGTTCAAAAATAAATGAAAGTACCGTCAGACTCATTTTTTCGTGCTCTGTGCTCGATGAATTTTTTTGACTTCGTCTGAACCTCGTTAAACGCAAAAACGTTGTCAAAACTCATCCGAAAATCACCGTTTTGCTTTGTTTTCAAACCGTTATACCTGCAAGACAAAATAACACATAACAAACATATTTGTAATATAATTTCACATATTTACAAACATGTTTGTTATGTGTTATTTTGTCTAGCAGGTACAAGGGTTTGAAAACAAAGCAAAAACGGTGATTTTCGGATGAGTTTCGACGACGTTTTTGCGTTTATCGAGATTCAGATGAAGTCAGAAAAATTCCCCGAGCACACGATTGGAAAGAGCACGAAAAAATGAGTCCGACGGTACTTTCAATTATTTTTGAACCCTTCCATATCCCATTTAAATTGATAGGCCAAAATGTATTTGAACCTTTATTATTAATATAAAAGGACCAGTTCAAGTTATAGGTTAAAAGGAATATTTATGTATAATATGATTGAAGGTATGCTTAGCCCAATTGGTAAGCATGCCTTCTCCCACCCAAACGACCCATGTTCGAATTCGGCTTCGGGCATTTGTGGGGGTTATTAATACTATGACACATGTCTCCACCTGAGTGGTGCCACGTGGCAAACTGACCCGACCCAGACCCGGCACGTGGCACCTGACACGTCATCAAGTGGGTCCCACAGCCGCCACGTGGCGGCAGCTGACCATTTCTAAGACAGTTTCAATAAGGACTAACACTGCAATTTGGGCCTAGCCACAAGGACAATTTATGTAACTAACTCTAACTGACAATAAGGACTAATGTTGCAATTTGGTCCTAACCACAAAGACGATTTATGTAAATAACTCTAACCAAATGTTAAATTATTCATATAATAGTATGATTAGTAACTTGTTCGCATTGTTTAGAAAAATTAAAAGATACATACACAACTTAGTAAAAAATGGTAACTTCGTTACATTCAGAAACAATTGTTCTTTTTTTTTTAAAGGATTTGCATAAAGGGGGAATTGCATATATGGTCAATGAAACTTGTATATTTGCATATTTTTTTAAAATACAAATTTTTAATGCATAAAAGGGGAGGGGGGGGGGTGTAGTAACTTATAACTGTGATGCAGTAACTTTATAAGTATGATGCACAGAAAAAATATGTCAGAAAAAAAAATCTCAATTTTTTTTTGTGATACGGTAACTTATAATTGTGATGAAGTAACTTACAACTGTGATGAACTAACAAGCTGGGAGAAAAATCTTGAAATCTTTTTCTCAAAAAAGTTTTTATGGGTGGGGGGAATGGTGATGTGAAATGGTGATCGGAATTTGTATAATTTTAAAAAGAATGAAATAGGTATAAGTATTTCTAATTGTTATTTGGTTTGATAGTAAAGTTTGGGTACCAATCTCAATAAGAAATGATATATATTACTTTTTTGAACATAATAATGTATAGAAAAAATTACATGGATGGTCCCTGTGGTTTATACGAATTTCATGTTTAGTCCCTATTTCGTTTCAATAATGCCAGAGATACCTATTTTTGAAACGTTGCACTCTTTTAGTCCCTATTTTGGATAGGCCGTTAGTTTGACCGTTAAGTGTATAAATATTATTTGCCCGTTAGTCCCTCCGTTAGTATTTTTTGCATCGTTAGTCCTATTTTTTAAAATAAATTAAAAATGGCACCACCATTACTACCACCAACACCACCACCATTATTTTTCGACCACCCCTACCAAAGCTTAACTGAGCCAATGCAAAACCACATACTTGTACACGAAAACCCACGTCATTAAACACAAACATACGATACATTAAAAAATTTATCAACCTCATTTTTAATACCCACTTCATATATGTTTTCATCTACAAAAACAATTCTACTTTTACTCTCTCTATAAAATACACCCACCCACACCCTTTTCCTCTTTCTATAAAATCCGGTCACCACCGTCGGCCGCCACCTCAACCACCACATCTTCGACCCATATCAAGAGACATCGAGTCAAAATATCAAGAAACAAGAAACATTATCTTGTCAAAATATCAAGAAACATTATCGTGTGCTAATCAAAACACGAAAATCAAATGTTTACATGTTTATAAAGAGAGCATCGTCTTTCTGGTATCAAAATCGATCATGGGTTGGGCTTGGGTTTGTTCCTAGTCGGTATCTTTATCGCAAGGACTATGCCGATGCACTTCATCAGTATCATACTCGATGTCAAATCTTTCCCATTGACTACCAGGAAAGTCGGCAGATTTATCACTAATCAAAACAATCCTTCAATCCCACCAACATCCACCACCTTCTTCATTCCACCAAACTGAGCATCGTTCCCCTGGAATCCAATCTTTTTCAAGTGAAGAATCATAACGTGTTTTTTCAACCAAGAAATCAGGATCGTCGACCAATTCTGGTAAAGTCAACTCAAATTTTATGTTACACCCCATGCCCGCTTAGACCAAAAATTAAAAACTTTTACGCGAAAATGCTTAACCTTTCACAGACATTCTGTTACTCTTTCGACCACTTATAAAAATCTATAAACATTCAGGACTTGAGACTATTTTTAAATGAAACTTAACTCAATTACCTTCAAAACACCGGGTGGCACGACCTCTAACGACTTACGGATCATAAGATACGATTTTTCAAAGTTTACAAAAAACTTTACCGAGCAGCCCATCCGATCGGATGGCCCTCCATCCGAATCGGATGGAGCCTGCTGATCAGCCAAATTCACATTTTTGTCCCGTTCTTGAAAACCCGATCTCGATATTTTACCAAACTTTCCAGATTTACCTTGTATACTATTGGGCTCATTTTCATACTAAAACATTTACCGTTTGACTCCCCGAAATAGTACTTTACAAATTAGACGGGTTATGCATTAAACCCATTTCGACCCATTTGCACTACAAATCACTTATACCACTTCATTTTCCCACCAAACTTAACCATTATCATTACTTTAACATACCAAACATGTTTCATATACACTTGACCCGCTTACAACCAAAATTGGGTACATTTACCCTTTTGCTAAACACCCCCTTAAACATTGTCCAAAACACATTAGCACACTTTAACACACCGTTAGACCACCAAATCGTTGGGACTCCATTTACATACAATTTAACACTTGACTTTACTTTACAAAACATAAAAAGACTCTCGGGGGTACAACCTTGACTTGAGCTCGGTATTCTACCTAAGCTCCTAACACATACTACCTTCTATCTTCCACATTAGCCAACCTTAACCCTTAGCCCAAGCTCACCATTTCCATCACACATAAACCTACAAAACATTAAACACTTAAACCGTAACCATGAATGCTTAGTAAGTAAAATGGATATAACATAACATTATACTTCATTCATACATTACGCATCTTAACCATTAAACCATTAACACATTAACATAACACATACCTTAACCACTCAAGCCTTAACCTTTCTTTCCTTAATCTCTCCTTATCCAACACATCAACTAGCCTTACACTTACTTGCAGATAATAACTTCATACAAATCATTCATATACCATAAGATATATAAACACATAAACACATAAAGTATGGAAATCACCATAACATCATCTTATAGCCGGTTTACTTACCTTGATTCCAAGCTAATGCTATCAATAACATCATCATCATCATCTTCATCTTTTATCATCATCATCATCATCATTACTTCCTAAACCATAACCACCATCAAGGCTTATTAACACAACATCATGATCAAGGGTTAGATAACCCATCTAAACCTACCCATTATCTTTTCTACATCATCATATGATCATACTTTGATCATATGATGAAAACCCATTTCAGTCATTAACCTTAACCTCATTAACATCAAGATAGGAAGAATACTTACTTGGGAAACCATTGCTAGGGATGACATATGGGCATTAGCTCTTCATCTTCATCTTCCTAAGCCACCACTAGCTTTTTCCCTCTCTTTTTCTTCTTCCCAACACCGGACCACCAAAACACCCTTATCTAGATAATGAGGGAAATATCTAGAATTCCCTGGATACATTTAGTTAGGTGGCACCTTTGGCCACTTGACATAGATAGTCCCTCTAGTTCCTTTTATTCTATTTTGGTCACAACCATTCTTATAATACATATTTACAACTTAACACTTTATTCCTTTAAGTCTATTCCTTTCCATTTGTGCCACATAACACTTTCCATAACTACACAATACATTCATTGACCATTAATTGACTTTCGGGTTTGACTATAACGAAACATTCGTTGACCAACCAATCACGTATGGCCTTTTGTCCCTTTTCATCTAGGGTGGGGTACAAGTACCCGGGAACGGGTCTAACAATTCTACCCCCTTATTTAGATTTCGTCCCTGAAATCGATCATTCTTTACTAACCAAAACCTAGCCGCATTATACTTCTCATTCCTAGCACCTTAATTCTTAGTTTATTTAGTGCAACGATCTAATTGATCTTGCGACTCTATGCATACAATAAAACATCACATGGCCTTAATCCACATTACTTCCCGCTTACTTCTATAACCATATAACTCTTACTTAGCTTATTACCTATCACGAGACATACTCACTATAACTAGTTATCATTTTAATCCGACCTATTACCACTACATCACGTTCTCACTTGCTTTATCCTCTATTCACATTCTTGAACTACTTGATACTTGAGAAAACTTGTGTTATTTAACTTTACATAAGTACACTTAGCTAATACTTTCACATTCAATCAACAGCACTTATCCGTTTCTTTTACGTCTCTACACTTACCTCATTTCTTCTACTTCTTTCTTCATGTCATTTTCGCTTACCTTTATAAGTCTTATAGAAATATTACATGAATTGACTTTATAACATCATACTTTAACGTTTGCCATCACATTACTCATGACACTTATCATCAATTCATTCCATTACTCACATTTTATACAACACCACAATTTCGCATTATAACATTTTTAAGCATCATTATAATTCTTCAATTCCTTCAATTTATACTTAACACGCAACACATAGGTTCCTCATAATTCTTCCTAAAAGACGTACTCTAATTCTAACCCTTCTATCCTAGTCCTTACAATTTTTTAACTAATTCTAGACTTTCGCTTTCTACTTCTCTAACCCTACTCGTGCCATGTCGGCAACACATAAGCCCACTCATTCATGCTTCCTCATTTACATGGAAAGGCGTCTCAATCGATGTAAATCAAGAAACATAAACTCATGGTTATATATTTCCAACACAACACAAGTACTCCTATTCCCCAATTTAACTTTTATTCTCTCATTCTTTTTATTACATTACCTTTACCCTTCTTAGACTTGGATCCATAACATTATCACATTCATTATGGGGATATTTTTTTATGTGCCATGGACGTAGGCAACCCCTTGCCGGTGAAGGCAATACTTTTTATCCCCAAGGATCTTTAACATTCATCCCGAAGGATTCCTTGACATTCCTTTACTTGGTCATCCCAAGAGATACCACCTTTAACATTCGTCCCAAAGGATCATTAACATTTATCCCGAAAGATCATTAACATTCATCACTTTACCACTTTCATATTTTAACATCGGACCCAAGCCATTAATATTTATCATACACACATTATCTCATCCATTTTATTTAGTGAAAGCAAGCTCATAGAGCATATGAACCTGCTTATTAAAATTACACATTTCTATGTGTTTATCATCTTACATTCTAAATCCGCATTAATCATTTTCACCCTTTTACTTTACCCTTTTTGTCAACTCGACTCTTTCCACTTTTAAACCTGACATAGGTTAATTTTCATTCATTCATTAGCATCATTCATTCTTCTTACACAATTTACGTCGTTTACACATTCTTACCTCGTTTAATTTTCACATCACATCCTTTCACTTAACTCATCACGTTTTATTATTCAACATTTTTATCATAATAATCACCGCTAATGGGGCACATTAGCCGTGATATAATAATTTCCGAACAACACTTTAACCTCGTGCATACTCATCTCATTCTCTCTTGCATTCTTAACTCATCACGTTCTTATTCTCATACCTTATCTCATTTCTTTAATCGTTTATGCATTTAAGCAATATTATTCTATCTCGTCTTTTACGTATATACTTTTCATAGGTCATTAACTATAACACACTCATTAGAGTCACCTTTCTTCACACACATTCTATATCATTAACATAGGTTCGTTATGTTTACCACACAATATCTCATTACATTCTTGCTCACATACTTAACTCGTCTCCTTCAATCGTTAGCGTTTAAACCATCCCATTTATCTCGTCATTACCTTACTAACGCACCTTACTTTAATTCTATACATTTTACATCATATTAAACAATTAAGGGATTTCACTTAATCTTGCCTTCATCATACTCTACCATAACATCATTGTCATTATTATACATCCGTGTACATACTCAATCCTCTTACCAACTCATCTTATTCTCATTTACATTCTTAACATATCGCATTTAACTTTTAGCATTCAAACTTTTTCATTTACTTTCCATCCTTTATATACCAACACGCTTTATCACAACTTCACATTCACACTTAACCTCATGTACTTTACCTTACCGAGGTGAGATCGATGCAAAACAAATATCACTTAAAAAACAAATAAATCAATCTCAACCATCCATTCACATTTCATCTAATGGCTAAGATCAAATCAAAAAATAAAAAAGGGAGGGCAAAATTGACATTTTAGCTCATTTAATATAAAAACCCACTTTCCACCTTTTTTTTAAAACAACATATCTTGCAAACGGTAAATCTTCAAGCTACGAAAAATACACCATCGCGACGAGAAAAAAATTATCTTTCTATAGATATGCATTGTTATATACTTTCGACGAACTTTTTTTTCAAAATTCCGTCCAGAAAAATCCCACAGGATTCGTAAAAAATCCCATGGGATTCGTAAAAAGACGATTTTTTTTTTTTTCAAAATTTCCGTCCAAAAAAATCCTACGGGATTCGTAAAAAGACGATTTTTTTTTCAAAATTTCCGTCCAGAAAAATCACACGGGATTCGTAAAGAAATCCCACAGGATTCGTAAAAAGATTATTTTTTTTTTCAAAATTTTCGTCCAGAAATATCCCATGGGATTCGTAAAAATACGAATTTTTTTTCTTCAAAATTTCCGTCCAGAAAAATCCCACTGGATTCGTAAAAAGACGATAAATCACAAAGGATTCAGTATGAATCCCATTGGATTTTTTGGTGAATCACATGGGATTCATTGTGAATCCCATGGGATTCTTTGGTGCATCCCATGGGATTCATTGTGAATCCCATGGGATTCACACAGAATCCCATGGGATTCACAATGAATCACTTAAGATTGTGTATGTAGTCACATTGGATTCGCACAGAATCCCATGGGATTCTTTATGAAATCCCATGGGATTTATACAGAATCCCATGGGATTCACACAGAATCCCATAGGATTCTGTGTGAATCCCATGGGATTTTTATGAATAAAGATGGGATTCACACAGAATCCCATGGGATTCTGTGAATCCCATGAGATTCTACAGAATCCCATGGGATTCTGTGTGAATCCCATGGGATTCTGTGTGAATCCCATAGGATTGACAGTGAATCCAATGGGATTGACAGTGAATATTGCACCAAAAATTTCCATATATATAGATGGCAAAGCAAAACTTTCCAAATGTTAGTCCAGTCAATGGCTTGCACAATCTAAAATGACATATGCCAACAATACATTATTATATCGTTTTACACAACGCATATAAAAACTTAAAATGACATATGCCAACAATACATTATTATATCGCTTTACACAACGCATATAAAAACTTGCAAGTGTCTGATTTTCCTGTCCTCGCAAAAGAGTTTGCGATGAACAAATAGCTGTCGTGAACTTGATTTTCCGGCGAGTCACCACCACGAAACCACTGCCACGTCATCTATGCGTGTCGGATCTTGTGGTGGTTCAGGTGAGAGAGGCGACTAACGGGAAGATGAACAGTTAGTAGGTGAGAGAGGCTTTCCGGTGACGTCATGTGACCGGAAGCTGATCGGAGCTAAGTATTTTCCGGTGAACTCATGGATCTCACCTCCGGTTAGTAATCTAATCGGACTGTTGTGGTGGTTTGGTGACGGTTGTGGCAGAGGCGTTTGGTTTGGTACGGTTGTGGTGGTTTGGTGTGGTTATCGTGTGTGTGTGTGTGTGTGTGAAATGCGTAAATGAGGAGGTCAAGGGGTGTACTGGACAGTGTATTTAGTTTGGAATGATATTACAAAAGTACCCTTCAATAATTAATTATATTAAAATGAGGATTAATCTAGACCATTAGATTTAAAATAGATGGATGGTTGAGATCTTATTATTTGTTTTTTAGATAAATATTGTTTCGTATTGAACTTTCCTCTTCCCTTACCGTTACCCCGTCTCTATACCCTTTTAACATTAGTCTTTAGTCACTAATTATAATGAGACCATATGTTGGTCACATTCCATGACATCCTTTCCTAACCTCATTCTTTAACCTTCAAGTCATTAAACACTTAATCATTTATTCGTTGGTTTCATCTTGTCTTTTCACGCCATACCTTAGTACACTCAAAATCATTACGATCCACACTTAAAGTGTCATTACTTAATCTCATTCATTTTCTTCATGTCAACAACCTTTAACAATTAGCGTATTAATTCCGTCTTATCATTACACATTATATTTTAGCACACTTTTCATCACCACGATCCATTATTTAAGCGTCAATACCTTACGTTACTTATTAACCCATCTCTAATACCATTTAGCATCTCTATTCACATCTTGCTATTGTCATTCTTTTATAACACACAATCTCGTATCATTTATCATTAAGTTGGTCCATTTACTTACACATCTATAATCCATTCATGCACTAATTCTTCCATTCGTCAACCACTCACTACGTGTCATTACCAATCAGTCGATTCTAATTTACTAATTCTATGTTCGCTAATTATTCATTATTCAGACATTTCTTAGACTAATCACTTTTCCGTTTTCTTTTCTCTTTGCCTTGCACATTTTTAACCACTCACCCATTACCCTTCATTACTTTGACACCATCTTAGTAATACTCATCTTTTTCATACTCTCGTACATTTGAATATACACATTATAATTCATCTAAGTTGTCACATTACACTTATCGTTTTCTTGTTAACTTCACGTTATCCTCTTACTCTATTTTACACATGTTCATTCTTTTAATGTTGTCTATTTCAATCCCGATTGACTCACCTTAATCTTGACATGGCTTAACCTAATCATTAAACATGAATTATTTTCTAGACCATATATTGATCTTACGTTGTAATCTAAAACTTGTTCATTTACCCAACTTCTAACACTTCATGTCACGACAAGAATTCTAGTCATGACTTATTTAATTCAGGTTCCCTTGTAATTTACTTTTTCAACTTATTTTATTCATCACGTTGTAACACGCATTCATAATCACCTTGCCTATGACACAATAACACCTTACACTTAACCGACAAACACATTAGTACATATTTAATCTCATTCATACTTTAAATCCACATTCGATCATTCTTTCCATAAAAGATAAACGTCACTCAACACTTATACTTCATTAATCTATTCTCAAATTATGATTTAAAACATTTGAACACGTCTATGACATACCATTTGTCTATTTTCATTGAGATAACTACTTCTTTACTTTACCACTCTATACCATAGCTACTTTATGTATCATTCATTACTCATACATTTCTTTAATATCTTCAATTACTCATTTCAACAATTCGCTTTACCCAAACATCTAAATCCTTGTCACGTACACATCCTCATATATCATCTCATTTCCATCTAAAACTCCTCACTATCACGACATTCTATTTTCATCTTTCTATAACAAGCATACCACTAATCCTTTCTATACACATTTTCATATTACTTCTATAATGCACATTCACATAATCACATAATAATTACCGACACAACCCAAGGTGCACGGTAATCCTATCACTTATACATCAAGTCCTTCACGGACATATATCATATACGCGTTAGCACGTAAAACACATTTACAATTTATCATCATTAAACTCATATAGCAATCACATAATCCATTTCATAACTCAACATTCGCATCCTATAACTTACACAAATATTTGCCCTCATTACTCAAACTTAAGCTCAACGCGTCTACGAGTGGTTTACGTCTAGGCAATCCTAAAGAAAACCTAATTCACTTAAATCGAAGCTCTGATACCAAGTTGTTACACCCCGTACCCGCTTAGACTAAAAATTAAAAACTTTTACGCGGAAACGCTTAACCTTTCACAGACATTCTGTTACTCTTTCGACCATTTCTAAAAATCTATAAACATTCCCGATTTGAGACTATTTTTAAATGAAACTTAACTCAATTACCTTCAAAAAGCCAGGTGGTACGACCTCTAACGACTTACGGATCAAAAGATACGATTTTTCAAAGTTTACAAAAAACTTTACCGAGTAGCCCATCCGATCGGATGGCCCTCCATCCGAATCGGATGGAGCCTGCTGATTAGCCAAATTCACATTTTTGTCCGGTTCTTGAAAACCCGATCTCGATATTTTACCAAACTTTCCAGATTTACCTTGTATACTATTGGGCTCATTTTCATACAAAAACATTTACCGTTTGACTCCCCGAAATAGTACTTTCAAATTAGACGGGTTATGCATTAAACCCATTTCGACCCATTTGCACTACAAATCACTTATACCACTTCATTTTCCCACCAAACTTAACCATTATCATTACTTTAACATACCAAACATGTTTCATATACACTTGACCCGCTTACAACCCAAAATGGGTACATTTACCCTTTTGCCAAACACCCCCTTAAACATTGTCCAAAACACATTAACACACTTTGACACACCGTTAGACCACCAAATCGTTGGGACTCCATTTACATACAATTTAACACTTGACTTTACTTTACAAAACATAAAAAGACTTTCGGGGGTACAACCTTGACTTGAGCTCGGTATTCTACCTAAGCTCCTAACACATACTACCTTCTATCTTCCACATTAGCCAACCTTAACCCTTAGCCCAAACTCACCATTTCCATCACACATAAACCTACAAAACATTAAACACTTAAACCGTAAGCACAAATGCTTAGTAAGTAAAACGGATATAACATAACATTATACTTCATTCATACATTACGCATCTTAACCATTAAACCATTAACACATTAACATAACACATACTTAACCACTCAAGCCTTAACTTTTCTTTCCTTAATCTCTCCTTATCCAACACATCAACTAGCCTTACACTTACTTGCACATAATAACTTCATACAAATCATTCATATACCATAACATATATAAAGACATAAACACATAAACACATAAAGTATGGAAATCACCATAACATCATCTTATAGCCGGTTTACTTACCTTGATTCCAAGCTAATGCTATCAATAACATCATCATCATCATCATCTTCATCTTTTATCATCATCATCATCATTACTTCCTAAACCATAACCATCATCAAGGCTTATTAACACAACATCATGATCAGGGGTTAGATAACCCATCTAAACTTACCCATTATCTTATCTACATCATCATATGATCATACTTTGATCATATGATGAAAACCCATTTCAATCATTAACCCTAACCTCATTAACATCAAGATAGGAAGAATACTTACTTGGGAAACCATTGCTAGGGATGACATATGGGCATTAGCTCTTCATCTTCATCTTCCTAAGCCACCACTAGCTTTTTCCCTCTCTTTTTCTTCTTCCCAACACCGGACCACCAAACACACCCTTATCTAGATAATGAGGGAAATATCTAGAATTCCATGGATATATTTAGTTAGGTGGCATCTTTGGCTACTTGACATAGATAGTCCCTCTAGTTCCTTTTATTCTATTTTGGTCACAACCATTCTTATAATACATATTTACAACTTAACACTTTAGTCCTTTAAGTCTATTCCTTTCCATTTGTGCCACATAACACTTTCCATAACTACACAATACATTCATTGACCATTAATTGACTTTCGGGTTTGACTAAAACGAAACATTCTTGACCAACCAATCACGTATGGCCTTTTGTCCCTTTTCATCTAGGGTGGGGTACAATTACCCGGGAACGGGTCTAACATTTTATACCCTAGACTTTAGATAAAGGGTCGGTGAATATAAGCCTGATTTTACAACAACTCACTCAAGATCCAGGGCGAGTTTTGTATTTGATATCATGTGTCTATTTTGATTGAATTGAGTTCTGGGTTTAGATTGGTGTGAGTTTTTGTGTTTATTGGATTTGTTGGAGGGTGATGCGCGTGATGTGTCGTTGCGGTTTAGCAGTTTTAATGCCTACTCAAGTTTTAAATTTATATTTAGCCGACTTATCAATAACACACACACACTTAACGAGCAGTGTACCCGGTCAGTATGAATATAATGGTAAGTAGAGTGTCGATCTGTTAGCATTTATTTTATGCTATTTAGGAAGTGATGGTCATTTGCCGTTTAGAATTAATGTGTCGTGTATAATATGTATTTTGTTTAGTGGGCTTATAGCATTAGTAATGTTTGTAAGTTAATTATATGTGTAGTGTAATTATTAAGCCCACTTTAAGTCCATTAGAAAGCCCACCATTGTCCAAAATGGTTGGCTGTGTTTCATTTAAACCACACACACTCTTCACAGTTAGTATGCCTCATTTTTAGATAAGAAAAGAGTGTGTGTGTGTGTGCAAAGGTCCCAAAGTCTCTTGTATTATTTTCTTTCTTTGAAGCTAATAATCATTTGACTTGAAATTACACCATACGATCCATGCTACTCTTATTGTTCTTATATTGTTTGTGAGTGTCATCATCAAGTGCTTGTGTGTATGATAAAGAAGAGATTTGTGGTGTAACAAGTGGTATACATGAGCCAATCTTCAAGGTAGAAGGTTTGTATATTTGGTTTGTTTAAAAAAAAATAACCCACTGTTAGTTTTTTGCTTCTATAAAAACGTGACCAAGGTGTTTTTTTTTTGGAATACTCAAAAATCATTTGCAAGGTTGTGGTTGTCATACTCAGTGGTATGTGCTTAAACACATACCTTTATTTGACCAAAACCGGACCAAAAAGACCAAAAACCCGACCAAAATGCCAAATATATTGTGTTTTTGTGTTTTTAAATGTGCAGGCACGGATATCGAAGAAAAGGACAAAAATCAAGCAAAGACCGGGAAACCGAGCACGAGATATGGAAGTATTATTTTTAGCCGATGCCGGGACACAATAAAGTCAAAGTCAACCCGAGGTCCTTCATATTTTCAGAGATTGTCAAATTCAGCCCTTGGATCAACATTTGGAAAAAGACAGAAAGGGTCCTTGAAATTTCAAACTTAACTACTTTGGTCCTTAAATATTTGTTAAACCAAAATCACCAAAACCTTAAACCATTAACTTACTATCCGGATTTAATAAACTAAATCCCTTCCCTATACCCGACCCACCAATGAACCCCGATCAACCCTTAAATAAACTTCGGTCAAAGTCAAAAATTAAATAAACACACACACTCCACTCACACACTCACCCCGCGCCCCAATTCTGCTACCACCCAATTTTACTGTTACCCCATGAACCCTAAATTCACCCCCGTACACAATTACCCAATTAAGGGTATAATTGTACTTTCTGACACATCACTGACAACAAGGGAATGATTACGTGGCAAAATGGAGGATTCTTATTGGCTAGGAATGCGTGGCAATATTGATCCAAGGGCTGAGGACGCGCGATTGATGATCAAGAGATGATCTATGGTTGATATTTTCATCAAAGAAGCACAAGGCACACGGATTGCCAGCATGGCAGAAGGCTAGAAGCTTCCCCAGTCTCCTATAAATAGAGGGTAGATTTTCTGTTGTTGGAGTTAGTTTTTTTTAGTGTAATGTTACTCTGCCATTTTCATTTCTAATTTGTAATTTCAGAATTCTGTTAATGTAATCAAGTTTTTTTTTTTTTTTTACTTAATCAAATAGAATTTTTACTTTTATATAATTCGTATCATTTAGTTATTCTCAATCTTCAAGTTCATTTTAAATCTGGTTGTTTCATCTCTTTTCCTGAATCATTAGCTTATAAATACTGAATTGTTTTTATCTCAAGTTTTTATAAAATATAAAAACCAGAAAATAAAAAAAAAAATGTTTTCAAACTTTTAACTCAGCTTTCATACAAGCTATTTCTCAAATCTTACAAGCTTATCTTAGCTTTTTAGTTACTGTGAGCTTATTAGTAGTCCAAATCAGTTAATTCACCCAAATTTCATGAAAGTCAATGAAAGTCAAACTGTATTATGAATCATTGATCATTGGTGAAATTCTGATAAGTTGAGCTAGATTGGGAAGAGCTTAGCCTATCTAAAGATAGGCATCTTCGGAAATCTCCTCTGTTCTTGCTGAGGGGAAGTTTGTAAGATCCAATTTCATTTTAGCTTTATATTGAATTTCATAGTTAAAATAGATTAGATTTGTTTTACTTGATTGTAGTTGATTGTTACTGCCTTAATTCTCAGTAGTTTATTTGATATTTGATGTTAGTTCTATTGTTTGAGTTGTTTGATTTCATGTTTAGCTTAGAAGATTGCATAGTTACTGTTTGATTTTTGAGTTCTGAGCTAGAATTGTTAACTGCTGAAATTAGTTGTTGATTTGGTGTCTACTAGTGTTATTGAACTGAGATTGATCATTGAATTGGGTGAATGTGTTTTAGATCTCAGTGTTATAGTGTAAACTGCATAGTTAGGGGTGTTTGGATCAAGTTGTCTGGCTGAGTTAGTGTGATAGTTTGGTGGTTAGTATTGCATCAGTATTTAACATAAGGTAATATTAGGCCTATTAGTTCATAAAAGCAGTAGGATATTAGATAAAAAGTCAAAGTTAGCTTTTAAATCTTAAGTCTGCTTGAATTTTATTGATCTGAGGTTGTTGATTGATCACTTTGATGCATTGTGTGATTGTGAGAGTGAAAAACTCAACTGTTTGGTTTACAAGCTGTTTTCCAGCTTATTTGAGCTTATTTGAGTCCTTTTCTTTTCATTAAATTAGTAGTTATTAGTTGTTATTTGATTTGCAAAAGAAGAAAATTTAAAAAAAAAATAGTTTAGACAATTTGTAGTAGCCTAGGATCGAACCTGGGCTACTTGTTAGTGTAAAACGTTTTTCTAATTTCAGGTTTTTCAAATTAGTCCGTAGGTTTCAAATTTAACATGTTTAGTCCCTGTCTTTGTTTAAAAACGAGTTGAGTATTAAAGATAAGTTTTAGAAATTACAAATCTGGTCCTTGTCGTTTATAAAGTCTAAAATAGTTTCAGTTTTTTACAATTTTAGTCCCTTGGCTTTTATAAACTTTAATTTTCTAAATTTTCTTTTATAATTTAGTTTGTTTGAATTACATTTTCAGTCCCTTGAGTTTTTAATCTTGCATTTTAGGTTTATTTCTTCACTATTAGTTTTATAAATCTCGGGAATAGCCCGGGATTTGCGTTATTTGATTTCTTTTTTTGTGTGTTTATATTTGTTATCGTAGATTGTTTTTAATTTTTCATATTTTAGTCTAAACAACACCAAAATAATCTTTCACGTCACTTATTCACTTCACATATTCACACACCGATTCGACTTATTCGCCGTCAAACCTTCGTTGGGAGAACGACCCGGGGAAATTGTATTCGTTACAATTTCTTTGGAATAAAAAATTAAAAAAATAAATATATTACATCAATAAAATGGCGCCGCTGCCGGGGAAGGCTTGAAACGAGTGCGTCGATTTCGTCCGTTGTTTTTGTGATTTGAAGATCCTTCCTTGGAAGTTATTGTTTTTTTTTAAAAAAAAAATAAATAAAAAATACAAAAATATAATAAATAAAACACTTTTCCTAAAGTGTTTTCATTAATACATCTTAATAAACATCCTCGGTCTTCCGTTGAAGGAGGGCGGTTGTAAACCATTCCGAATTACAACAAAACAAATCGTGAAATTGATCGTTATCGGATTACTTTATTACTACAACCTAATTACGGGGTTTAAGGAAGCTTGACATTAAATTGTCGAGCTGAAGAAGGCGGGTTTTTAAGCATCTTCGGAGCTACCTTTGCCTTCCCGCCACGCTGCGCGTAGTTTTAAAGGAAACGGTTACGGTTAACGTAACGGTTACCAAAAAGAAAATAAAGTCTTTTGTTTTTCAATATATTTAAAAAGCCAAAAATAATTCCCAACCAAAAATACAAAAAGATTTTTGATTTTCATTTTTGTTTGTTTTTGGTGTATGCACACCCGATCTTCTACTTCTGACCCTCTTCTTTCACCACTATCGAATCCCGAGAGGATTATTCGTCACAATCACCGTATTCATTTCTCAACCGTTGAAGAAATGGCCGACGAACCAAACAATCAACACCCGCCGGTGGGTGGTGATAATCACATGCCAGCTCCCGATCTCCGAACGATGGAGGAGCTGTGCCAACCCACAATGCACGGACGTGGTGGCCCGATTGCCCCCGTCAATATTCAAGCCGCCGATTTTGGACTTAAGCATCATATGATTCAACAAGTCCAAAACTCGTGCCAATTCCATGGCTTACCGGGTGATGATGCTAACAAGCATCTTGACAAATTCATAACCGTCACCCAAAGTATGAAACAACATGGGGTCTCCGATGACGCCCTCCGTCTATATCTCTTTCCTTACTCCTTGACGCATCATGCCACCGCTTGGTTTGATCGTCTTCCCAAGAACTCCATTCGTAGTTTCGATGAAATGGTTACAAAGTTCTTGGCAAAATATTTCCCACCGTCGATGGTGACGAAATTAAGGAATGAGATTAGCAATTTCCGTCAGCTTCCCGATGAATCATTGTTTGAGGCATGGGAACGCTACAAGTTATCGATTGATCGGTGTCCGAACCACAATATGTTATTGGTCACTATTATAGATACCTTCTATAATGGTTTGACATTACGACACCGTGATACGATTAATGCTGCTGCCGGTGGTACGTTTATGAAACGTCGACCCGAAGAGTGCTATGATCTTATTGAAAACATGACCGCCCACCATAATTTTTGGGATTCCTCTGCCGAGAGGAATGAGTCAACAAAATCTAGCACTGATTCTTCTACCTCCGAGATAGCCGCTCTTTCTAAACAAATGAATGATTTGTCAACGGCTATCTTGAGAATTCATCAGAATATGAATCAAAACAACAACAATCAAGTAAATGTTGTTAATCATAGTTGTGAGACATGTGGTGGTCCTCACCAATATTTCGAGTGCCCAGCCGCCGGTGGCTACACTCAAGAGAATGTTTATGCTGCTACGGGAACCTACAACACGGGTGGTAACGGTTACCAACCCCAAGGTGACCGTAATTTGCTCAGCTACCGTTCTAACAACTTCCTCGGACCACCCGGTTTCCCACCAAATCAAAATCAGCAAGTGCAAAACCGTAATGTTCCAAATAACCAAAATCAAAATCGGGGCAATCAAGGTTATCAAAACCAAGGGACTTATAACCAAGCCCCGAATCAAGGAAATTTTCAAAACAGCAACCAAGGTTTTAATCAAAACACCCGAGGGGCAAATTTTAACAATAATCAAAATCAAGGATTTTTGCAAAACCAATCGCCCTCGGATGAGATTTTGAAACAGCTTCTCCTTCAAAGTCAACAACAGCAAAAATTTAACAAAAACCAAGAAGAAACAACCAGGTTTTTGATGAAGGAAATGAATGAAATGAAAAAATCTTTAAATGATCGACCCTCGGGTTCGGGTACTACTACTCTTCCAAGCAACACGATCGCCAACCCGAGGGGCGATGCTAAGGCGATCACGACTAGGAGCGGTGTTTCATATGATGGACCCACGGCTCCGGCTACCTCTTCTTCTCTACCTCCCAAAGTAGTCGTCCGTGAGACCGAGGTGACCAAGGATACGGAACCTCCTACTAACAACGGAGGAACCGAAGACATCCAACCTCCGGTCGTCCATCCATCTGAACCGAAAAATGTTGAACCAAAAGAAAAAGCTCCCGTTAAGACCACACTTCCATATCCTTCGAGATTAAGTGATCAAAAGCTCCGCGACAAAGCTTCGAGTCAAATGGAAAAATTCTTTCAAATATTCCAAGAATTACATTTTGATATAAGCTTCGCGGATGCTTTGCTCTTGATGCCTAAATTCACTTCCGCACTCAAAGGTTTATTGAGCAATAAGGAAAAACTTTTTGAACTGGCAAAAACACCGTTGAATGAAAATTGCTCAGCGGTTCTCCTCAAGAAGCTTCCCAAAAAGCTAGGAGATCCCGGAAAATTCCTTATCCCATGTGAATTTCCGGGAATGGTTGATTGTTATGCCTTGGCCGATCTTGGTGCTAGCATCAACTTAATGCCGTTGTCAGTCTGGAAAAAGCTCTCTTTGCCCGAACTTACTCCTACTTGCATGACTCTCGAGCTTGCGGACCATTCTATAACTCGTCCAAAAGGAATAGCCGAGGATGTCTTTGTCAAAGTGGGGAAGTTCCATTTCCCAGCGGATTTTGTCGTTGTTGATTTCGATGCTGACCCCCGAGTTCCTCTAATTCTCGGAAGATCATTTTTGAGGACCGGGCGGGCCTTGATTGACGTATACGGAGAAGAAATAACTCTGAGGGTTGACAATGAAAGAGTCACGTTTAACATCAATCAAAATTCGAAACCTCTAACCACTAAATGCGATATTGCTACGGTTAATCAAAAATCTGATTCCGTCAAAAGAATTGATCCAAAACTTTCCAGATTCGCGGTTAAGAGTGTTTCAGATAAACGTGCTGAGCTTAAAGCTATGAAAATAACCCCAGGTTCAAGCAAATGGTTTAAAAATTATGCGGCAGAAGTGAAAAGCGTTCTTGACGACGATGATGAGCAAGGACCGGAGACTCCAACGGAAGTGATAGGAAATGCTAGCTCTAAGAGCACATCACTTGTCCCATCTCCGGAGCCAGTTTATCGTGTCGAGGTTGTTGATCCCGTTACTTCCGACTCTTCCAATCCTTCTCCTCCGTTTGAGGGAAGTGATCCTATCTTGGAAGAGGTCGATGCTTATTCAATTTCGCCGGAAATTGATAATTCATGTCTTGATCCGGAGGGAGATATTCTTATTGTTGAAAAATTATTAAACCAAGAATCATCTCTTTCTCTCCCTCCGAAGGAAGTTGAAATCAATCCACCAAAGAAATTTGATGACCTTGTTCCCGAAACCTTCAATACAACTATCACCAACCCTCTGTTTGAGTTCGAATATGAGATTTCTGATAACCCAATCTTTGATATTCAGATGGAGGAGAGTGATGAGTCCACGACGGAACATGAGTTCACAGATTCTCATCATATGATTGATTCTCTTCACGAGGAGTTCTCCGATGAACTCTCTCACTCTATATCTCCTCCGGAATACGATCATTTCCATTTTGATCTTGAGGACGATATTAGTCTGGGGGGAGGAATTCTTGATCAAAAGAAATTGCTTATTAAGGATATCACCCCGACCCTCCCTCCCGAGACTTTCGACATTTTTGCTGCTGATGATGAAGAGTATTACATAATAATCATCAAAATCTTTCTCCTCTTCATCACATATGCTGTGATTGCTCTTCTTCTTCACTCCGTTGGGAGTGAGGATACCATCTTTGACCCCGGTATTACCTTCTCTACTCTTCTTTCGTAATACCGTGGGTATCTCATCGGAGTGGAACTTTCGTATGCTTCAATGTTTATCTAAACATCTTGAGCGAAAGTCCGATTGAGATTATCTCTTCCACTTGCTCCCCCAAGGACAAATAAATTCGGGGTCGAGTCAAGCTCATGTGACTCGGTTACCAAAAACAAGCGCTTCGTGGGAGGCACCCCATGCTTATCTATCTATCTTCTTATCTTATTTCTAATAAAACATGAGGAGGTCTCCTCTTCCATATCTTGTGTTTCGTGTTTTCTGTGGTATGTCCAGGAATGCCCGATGATGAAGACTCTCGTGCTCGTAGTTTCCTTCACGCTACTCGAGTTTCATCATTCGCTGCTTATCAGATATCCTAAATCTTATCGTTTACATCTATCTTTTGGCATAATTAATAAACGGCCTTAGGTTTATGTAGGAGAACCCTTACCTTTAAGACATTGAGGACAATGTCTCGTTTTAGTCTGGGGGGGTAATCTTTCGATTTGATTTTTTGCCTTGCATCTTTGCCGTTTACTCATACAACCCCGTTTTTCTTCAAAAATTGAAAAAATTCAAAAAAATGAGGAAATTTTAAAAATTTTTTGTGCAAAAATATAATAAATTTTGACATTTTTGTTGACTTTCCGCTGGAGAGAGTAGGAATAAAATTCTGACTTGACCGGGCGTGTTGAGCCCTAGCTTGTTCCCTTAACCGTTTATAATCTATAAGCTTGTGCTAGTCTTTTACACAAGGAACTAGAAAATGCGAATTCTTTTTAAGAGTTTGCAAGTTCCCGTATTTGACTTTATATATGCATGGCTTGATTATAAGGCTAAGCATTCGCGGATCTTATTATTTAAGATTTTAAATTTGCGAAGAACGAGAAATGATAGAGTTGTTCATAAGTTAGATTGCTAAACGTGGAGTAGTTGGATCTCTTTAAAGCTCATCGAAGTTATTTGTGGCTTTTTGTTCCCATAAGCTTGTTTCACTCAAAAATAAAAATCTAGGAATAATTAAAGCTATTTTAGTTTTGGCGATAATTAGTTTTTATTTCTTCCTTAGAGGATCCTTGCTTATGAAAGTGGGGTACACATCAAGGTACTGCCAGTGTTACGGTGTAATAGACTATTCCATCTTGCCGGCTCGCAACCGATGTTGGGATTGTTATAAAAGCCGTAGGACTCGGGATTTGGCAAAATATATAATGAATAATGAATATTAATAATAATCCAAAGCCATAAAAAGTTTTCTGCATCTTGCCGGTTCGCAGCCGATGTTGTAGACTTCTAATAAAGGCAGAGGAAAAATTCCAAGGTCATAATAGACTATCACATCTTGCCGGTTCGCAGCCGATGTTGTGATTGTTATAAAGGGCCAAGGATCAAAAATAATATGTGCTTAATAATGTTAAAAATGCCAAATTTCGACTCCGAGGTATCCTAATAAAGGCTTCCGTCTCTGGACTCGTAGATGAGTTGTTTCGGTCGCAAATAAAAGGGATATCCTCAAAATCGTGTTAAATCAGAGACCTTGATGTGGACCTCATTTTTGTATGCAGCGGTTTTCGAGGGAAGGTTTGGAAACTACTTAGCGTCTAAACTAAGGTATCTTTATCGGATTAAAAATTATCGAAACGAGAACTTGAAGAAATTCATTTCTCACCAAAAATAAAATAAATAGAGGAAAATAGGAATTTGGGAACAAGATGTCCACAATTAGCTTTCTGAGTAGTGTTGGCAATCTAACTTGTAAATGACAATGATTTCGTTTTTAAGCTTAGTTTGGGGACTCGTGAAAAATCAGGGACGACGAATTTTATCCGTATGGTCACTTCCTCTTGTGTCGTGTTTCCTACTCGAAGACCCTAAGAGTTATCGTGAGATAATGATTGTCAACGAAGCCGTCACTTAAATAATAAGAAAATACAAAAATAGAATAAAAGGAAAATCGGGGAGTTTTTATAACATTGCATGAGGACATTGCAATAGCTTAGTCTGGGGGAATTTGGTATGTGCTTAAACACATACCTTTATTTGACCAAAACCGGACCAAAAAGACCAAAAACCCGACCAAAATGCCAAATATATTGTGTTTTTGTGTTTTTAAATGTGCAGGCACGGATATCGAAGAAAAGGACAAAAATCAAGCAAAGACCGGAAAACCGAGCACGAGATATGGAAGTATTATTTTTAGCCGATGCCGGGACACAATAAAGTCAAAGTCAACCCGAGGTCCTTCATATTTTCAGAGATTGTCAAATTCAGCCCTTGGATCAACATTTGGAAAAACGCAGAAAAGGTCCTTGAAATTTCAAACTTAACTACTTTGGTCCTTAAATATTTGTTAAACCAAAATCACCAAAACCTTAAACCATTAACTTACTATCCGGATTTAATAAACTAAATCCCTTCCCTATACCCGACCCACCAATGAACCCCGATCAACCCTTAAATAAACTTCGGTCAAAGTCAAAAATTAAATAAACACACACACTCCACTCACACACTCACCCCGCGCCCCAATTCTGCTACCACCCAATTTTACTGTTACCCCATGAACCCTAAATTCACCCCCGTACACAATTACCCAATTAAGGGTATAATTGTACTTTCTGACACATCACTGACAACAAGGGAATGATTACGTGGCGAAATGGAGGATTCTTATTGGCTAGGAGTGCGTGGCAATATTGATCCAAGGGCTGAGGACGCGCGATTGATGATCAAGAGATGATCTATGGTTGATATTTTCATCAAAGAAGCACAAGGTACACGGATTGCCAGCATGGCAGAAGGCTAGAAGCTTCCCCAGTCTCCTATAAATAGAGGGTAGATTTTCTGTTGTTGTAGTTAGTTTTTTAGTGTAATGTTACTCTGCCATTTTCATTTCTAATTTGTAATTTCAGAATTCTGTTAATGTAATCAAGTTTTTTTTTTTTTTTTTTTTTTTTTTTTTTTTTTTTTTTTACTTAATGAAATAGAATTTTTACTTTTATATAATTCGTATCATTTAGTTATTCTCAATCTTCAAGTTCATTTTAAATCTGGTTGTTTCATCTCTTTTCCTGAATCATTAGCTTTTAAATACTGAATTGTTTTTATCTCAAGTTTATAAAATATAAAAACCAGAAAATAAAAAAAAATGTTTTCAAACTTTTAACTCAGCTTTCATACAAGCTATTTCTCAAATTTTACAAGCTTATCTTAGCTTTTTAGTTACTGTGAGCTTATTAGTAGTCCAAATCAGTTAATTCACCCAAATTTCATGAAAGTCAACGAAAGTCAAACTGTATTATGAATCATTGATCATTGGTGAAATTCTGATAAGTTGAGCTAGATTGGGAAGAGCTTAGCCTATCTAAAGATAGGCATCTTTGGAAATCTCCTCTGTTCTTGCTGAGGGGAAGTTTGTAAGATCCAATTTCATTTTAGCTTTATATTGAATTTCATAGTTAAAATAGATTAGATTTGTTTCACTTGATTGTAGTTGATTGTTACTGCCTTAATTCTCAGTAGTTTATTTGATATTTGATGTTAGTTCTATTGTTTGAGTTGTTTGATTTCATGTTTAGCTTAGAAGATTGCATAGTTACTGTTTGATTTTTGAGTTCTGAGCTAGAATTGTTAACTGCTGAAATTAGTTGTTGATTTGGTGTCTACTAGTGTTATTGAACTGAGATTGATCATTGAATTGGGTGAATGTGTTTTAGATCTCAGTGTTATAGTGTAAACTGCATAGTTAGGGGTGTTTGGATCAAGTTGTCTGGCTGAGTTAGTGTGATAGTTTGGTGGTTAGTATTGCATCAGTAGTTAACATAAGGTAATATTAGGCCTATTAGTTCATAAAAGCAGTAGGATATTAGATAAAAAGTCAAAGTTAGCTTTTAAATCTTAAGTCTGCTTGAATTTTATTGATCTGAGGTTGTTGATTGATCACTTTGATGCATTGTGTGATTGTGAGAGTGAAAAACTCAACTGTTTGGTTTACAAGCTGTTTTCCAGCTTATTTGAGCTTATTTGAGTCCTTTTCTTTTCATTAAATTAGTAGTTATTAGTTGTTATTTGATTTGCAAAAGAAGAAAATTTAAAAAAAAAATAGTTTAGACAATTTGTAGTAGCCTAGGATCGAACCTGGGCTACTTGTTAGTGTAAAACGTTTTTCTAATTTCAGGTTTTTCAAATTAGTCCGTAGGTTTCAAATTTAACATGTTTAGTCCCTGTCTTTGTTTAAAAACGAGTTGAGTATTAAAGATAAGTTTTAGAAATTACAAATCTGGTCCTTGTCGTTTATAAAGTCTAAAATAGTTTCAGTTTTTTACAATTTTAGTCCCTTGGCTTTTATAAACTTTAATTTTCTAAATTTTCTTTTATAATTTAGTTTGTTTGAATTACATTTTCAGTCCCTTGAGTTTTTAATCTTGCATTTTAGGTTTATTTCTTCACTATTAGTTTTATAAATCTCGGGAATAGCCCGGGATTTGCGTTATTTGATTTCTTTTTTTGTGTGTTTATATTTGTTATCGTAGATTGTTTTTAATTTTTCATATTTTAGTCTAAACAACACCAAAATAATCTTTCACGTCACTTATTCACTTCACATATTCACACACCGATTCGACTTATTCGCCGTCAAACCTTCGTTGGGAGAACGACCCGGGGAAATTGTATTCGTTACAATTTCTTTGGAATAAAAAATTAAAAAAAATAAATATATTACATCAAGGTTGTGGTTGTCATACTCAGTGAGTATTTTGTTTTGGTGAAAAGAAAAAGACACTGCACTTTTGGTGTTCTTATCCATTTTGATCGAAAGATATTTAAGGTTGAATCACTTTATGTGTTTATGAATATTATATGTTGAATATCTTTGATTTGATTGGTTGAAAGTTGGTACAAGAAGTGATAAAGTGTCAGGTTTATTACAAGTTGGTGAAAAGTTGCAAGATATCACGTGGGAAGTGTCTCAAAAGTCAACAAAAGTGGCCAAAAAGTGGAATTTTCTCGCAATTCAGTGGTTCTGTCGCAATTGACTGCTTCTCGCAATTACTGCTGCTCTATCGAAATTACTACTGCTCTCGGAATTGCCCAGTCTCGCAATTGCTGCTGCTTATCGCATTTCGACTGCTATCGCAATTGAGCACTGTCTCGCAATTGTAGCATTTTATCGCAATTGCATCTCGCAATTCCACTGAAGTATCGCAATTGTGTACTGTTTCGCAATTCAAAGGTTTTCTCGCAATTGTATCTCGCAATTCAAGTTGAGTATCGCAATTGGAGCTGTTTTATCGAAATTGGTCTCGCAATTCACATTTTGGACTCGCAATTGATGCAATTTTCAGAATTGGCAACTTTAGTCCTTGTACTTTCAGCTGCCTTAAGATATCTTTCGGATTTGACACTTTTGGCCCTCGCAATTGTGATTAAAAGACTTCAAAGTTAGATAACTTTTAAGGATTTGATTCGAACGTAATTTCGTCAACTCGAAAGTGAACACGGTATTTTTACTCTTGTATAAGAGTGTAAAATACTTCGACACTCGGTTATCTAACCTTTTGTATAAAAGTGTTAGATTTTATATAAATTACCGATTTATATAAATTAGATTTATTTCTATCTAAATTGATATTTAGCCATAATTTGTATAAATTTTGGTCAAATTGAAATTTCTATAGAAATTGTCGAGTTTATCTAAATTGTAATTTACATAACTTTTGTCGAAACAGTAAACTTTTGAATTTGTCTTAATTATACTTGAATCAAGTTTCGTAACGTTATTTACTTTGTTACAACATCAACGATCATCAACAACAAACCAAATCATCAACCAAGTTCAAGTTCAACCTTCAACGAAAACAACTTCTATTTTGTTGAAACGATCCTCAATCCACTTTATCATACAATAATTTCAAGATGACTACACAACAAGACATTCATGCCGCAGGTTTAGAAAACCGACCTCCAATGTTAGAAAAGGGTGGTTACCTTCCATGGACGAGTCGTATGCTTCGATATATGAAATCAAAACCAAATGGACAAGGTAGACTCTTGGCTAACTCCGTTGAGAAAGGTCCATTCAAGCCTCGTAGGACAGAACTTACAGCTGAAGATCGAACTTCAGAACCTCCCGTTGAAGCAACTTACAAAATCCAAGAAGAAAAGGATTATACGGCAGATGATTGGAAGCAAATTGAAGCTGATAACTTGGCAATGCATTTAATCCAACTTGGGTTACCTCAAGATATATTCTGTGTTGTAGACAGTTGTGAAACTGCTCATGCAATGTGGGAACGAGTCAAAAGACTTTGTTATGGTACAGATATTGGTAAACAAGAATTGGAAAACAAGCTTCTGACTGAATGGGAGAAGTTTACATCTACACCAGCTGAACAGATTGAATCCTACTACACACGGTTTTGTACTCTAATGAATGAGTTGATCAGAAACAATTTGGCACCTAAACCAATTGTTCAAAATATCAAGTTCATCAACAACCTTCCTGAAGAATGGGGAAGATATGTTACTATTGTCAACCAGACACAAAACCTTCACAAGATGAACTATGATCAGCTTTATGACTTCCTAAAACAAAACCAAGCATAGGCAAATGAAGTCAGACAAGAGAAACAGGCAAAACAACAAGATCCTCTTGCACTCATTGTCCAAACACCTACACCTGCAACAGTTAATGCACAACCTTCATCATCATCTTCATCCCAACAAGTCATGCAACAACAATTCAATCCTCAAACACCGTTCTACCCACAACAACAACATCTAATCCCACAACAACAATACCCGCAACACCCAGATCAACATGATCAGGATGAGTCAACTGATGCTTTGACTCAAGCTTTTGCCTACCTATCAAAAGCATTCCAAGGACGTTACTCCACACCCACCAACAACAATCAACGAATCTCATCGAACACTCGCAACAAGCAGATTGCACAGCCGAGTTTCAACATGGGACAACAAGGACAGATGGTTGGGGGATATGGGAATCAGCAGGGTGATTGATGCGTGGTTTTGCGACCTTACAACAGGTTTTACCTCTCGAGGGATCTCAAGAGGCTTACAACCCCACCAGGCAGTGTACCTGACCGATGTAGTATAGTGTAGTGGTAAGTACGGGGGATTGATCGTTCTCCACAGGGAATAGTGTTCGTTAGGTATGAAAAACTACTCTAATAGGTCTAAAGGTTGAGGAAGATTCTTTTTATGTTTTTATATTTTTATGAAAGCAAGTAAAATCTCGGGTTTTGAAGGAGTGGGTGGAATTAGTTGCTAGTCAACTAACCCAAATAACTACAAATGCAAATAAAATAAATAACTGAAAATAAAATGTTGGTGAGAAACTTATGTGTAGAGAAATGTGTTTACTTAGATTTCCTTACTCCCTAACTATCTTTTACCGGTTGATTAGTGTGTATTAGTTGCGTGGATGACGGGTGTATTCCTTAATACCAATCGTGGGGTGGCGTACGTACTTCCCCAACTCTACAAGCTCCTACTTCACTCCTATGTCGAGCCGGCTAGGAAGCTCCTAACATGGGATCACTAGAATTCGCTTGTGCATTAAATACAACCATAAAAACCTTTAGTACGCATTTGGTTCATGTTTCTTAAGACGTTCAAGCAAGTTACCGAATAGGAAGTTAGCCAGTTTTCTTAAGCCTAACATAGATAAACAATCATCCAATACAACTAATAACACACTAATAACTAATAATCAATAGCTAGGTTTCATTAGATCTAAGCAAACACAAGATAAATCTAGCCTAACATGTTAAACAAAAGACAAGAACAAGATAAAATCAAACAACACATAGACATATTGAATGATTAATTGCTAACTTATCTTTCAATGTAACATGGAAGATCTCAAGGCAAAAAGCCTTGAAAACGATGCTAAAATCGTCTTAGGGTTTTCTCCCAAAAATTCCACACTAAGCTCTCCCTTATGACAAAAAATTAGAAAACTATATATAGACTTTTGGATCTGACGGCGTCACCTTATGGAGTGTGACGCCGTCACCTCGCCGCTTTTAGGGTTCCCGGATGACCTTCTTGACGCCGTCCCTCTTTAGCTCTCCAAAATCCGTTCTGGCTTATCAAGGCTTGACGCCGTCAGCTCTTGAACGTGACGCCGTCCCTCTTTGATTTAAGCCGTGACGCCCTTGATCAGGTTAAAGTGTGACGCCGTCAGAATTTACATGCAATTTTCACTGGCTTATCATGAGTAAATTTCACGTCCACCTTTTCTTGCCAAGCCATGACGCCGTCCAGAGTAAAATCTGACGCCGTCAAAGGTAACTTTTAGCCGATTTTTGAGACTTTGTCGTTTTCTTCACTTTTATGCTCCAAAAACGTCCAAAATGCCTCCTTTTCCAGATTTCTCCTCAAAAGTACCTAAAATGACAAAAGAAACGATTTAGGGCAATATTTGATCAAATAAATACGATTTAGGGCTTAAATGACCCCTTAAAAGCGGCACACTTTTCGCTTCATCAAATACCCTTACACTTGAGATTTGCTTGTCCTCAAGCAAATGCGCTTTTATTCTAATCAAAATACAAGTTAGGGGTCATTTAATGCTAATATAAAAGTAATTACAACAAATAATCGTTCCACTTCAATCATAATAAGCACGGAGATTATAAACTAGCACCTCACAAGTAGTGTTTAGATACTCACATCTCTCAAGTGTCATCAAAATAAATCTCATAAATGAAAACGGATAATATCTCTCACTACCTGTCATAGCAAATAGATTACCATAGGCTTGGGAAAGGATCGAAAACCTCCTCCACTAGGCGTAAGCACCTAAGATAAACTATCAAAGAGAGCTTTTAAATGGGTTATAACGTTAGGTGTAGGGAAAAGGAAAACACGGTTTTGTTGGATAAAGGATATTTTACTGGTGGCGAGTTAAAGATCTTGATCAATTACATGTACTATACAATGTTGCTAAGCCAAGACTCGACTCAATCTTAAGCTAGAAACAAAATAACAAAATAACAAAAACATAAAAATAAACATAAAATGAAACGGGATGGTAGTCCGTATGTTTTTTCTACTTTTCTTTTTCTCATTTTTTTGTATTTTTCTTGATTTTTTTGATTTTTTTTTTTTTTTTCATACACTCTTGCCCTACCATCCAAAATAATACATCATAGGGGCGTTGCATTCCCCTTACACTTGAACTTTTACATAACTTTACAAATAACTATTCTAATGACTCGAATTAGGATAATTGGAAAACTTGGAGTACTTTTTAAAATATTTAGCACATATGGGGGTAATAAATGATGTTCTTCCCCATTACTCCATTACACTAGTACTTTACCCATGAGTCCCAATCGCCCAAAACAATATGTACAAGGATATGACTCGACTTAGCAACCATGTAATCAACTAGATAATTAACTTGGGTTTAAACAAATGTTGTAACAATAATGCACTAAAAATGAGTGCATACAAGGTAGGCTAAGGCGATTTGGGTGTACATTTTAGTGGGGTGTATGATGAGGCGAAAAGTGTACCGCTTTTAAGGGGTCATTTAAGCCCGAAATCGTATTTATTTGATCAAATATTGCCCTAAATCGTTCCTTTTGTCATTTTAGGTACTTTTGAGGAGAAATCTGGAAAAGGAGGCATTTTGGACATTTTTGGAGCATTAAAGTGAAGAAAACGGCAAAGTCTCAAGAATCGGCTAAAAGTTACTCTTGACGGCGTCACAATTAACATGGGACGGCGTCATGCCTTGGCAAGAAAAGTTGGATGTGAAATTTACTCATGACGGGCCAGTGAGTTTGCATGAGAATTCTGACGGCGTCACGCTTTAACTAAATCAAGGGCGTCACGGCTTAAATCATAAGGGGACGGCGTCACGTTCAGGATCCGACGGCGTCAAGCCTTGATAAGCCAGAATGGATTTTTGAAGAGCTAAAGAGGGACGGCGTCAAGATGGTCATCCGGGAACCCTAAAAGCGGCGAGGTGACGGCGTCACAATGCATAAGGTGACGCCGTCAGATGTCAAAGTCTATATATAGTTTTCTAATTTTTTGTCATTAAGGGAGAGCTTAGTGTGTGGAATTTTGGGATAAAACCCTAAGACGATTTTAGCTACTTTTTCAGGGCTTTTAGCCTTGAGATCTTCCATGTTTCATTGAAAGATAAGTTATCAATTAATCATTCAATATGTCTATGTGTTGTTTGATTCTATCTTATGCTTGTCTTTTGTTTAACATGTTAGGCTAATTTTATCTTGTGTTTGCTTAGATCTAATGAAACCTAGCTATTGATTATTGGTTGTTAGTGTGTTATTAGTTGTATTGGATGATTGTTTATCTATGTTAGGCTTAAGAAAACTGGCTAACTTCCTATTCGGTAACTTGCTTGAACGTCTTAAGAAACATGAACCAAACGCGTACTAAAGGTTTTTATGGTTGTATTTAATGCACAAGCGAATTCTAGTGATCCCATGTTAGGAGCTTCCTAGCCGGCTCGACATAGGAGTGAAGTAGGAGCTTGTAGAGTTTGGGGAAGTAAGTACGCCACCCCACGAATGGTATTAAGGAATACACCCGTCATCCACGCGACTAATACACACTAATTAACCGGTAAAAGATAGTTAGGGAGTAAGGAAATCTAAGTAAACACATTTCTCTACACATAAGTTTCTCACCACTTTTCATTTTTGTTATTTTATTTTATTTGCATTTGTAGTAATTTGGGTTAGTTGACTAGCAACTAATTCCGCCCACTCCTTCCAAACCCGAGATTTTACTTGCTTACCATAAAATATAAAAATACAAAAAGAATCTTCCTCAACCCTTAGACCTAATTAGAGTAGCCTTTCACACCTAACGAACACTATTCCCTGTGGAGAACGATCAATCCCCCGTACTTACCACTACACTATACTACATCGGTCAGGTACACTGCCTGGTGGGGTTGTAAGCCTCTTGAGATCCCTCGAGAGGTAAAACCTGTTGTAAGGTTGCAAAACCCACGCATCAAGTTTTTGGCGCCGCTGCCGGGGAATAGTTATTGTTTAGGTTGAATTTTTATTTCTATTAGGTCTACTCACTAGATTCCTTTCTAGTGAGATTTTTATTTTATTTTTCTAGGTTTTCTTTAGTCTATCTATTTTCTTTGTGCTTTTGTTCGTAACAAATTCTCATTGACTATTCAGTTTGCCATTATGGAAAACGCGAATCCACCCCTTACACCTGGCGAAGTAGCTTTGTTGCGTAGCCAACTTGAGAACGAGATTAGTGAGCTCAGGGAGCTCAGTAGAGTGATTGATATTGAGCTTGATTATTTCTTGAACAACTTAGGGACCGCCATATACTCAGATAATTACTTAGTACGTAATAATCTTACGGTTGATAAGTTGGTTGAGAAAATTGAGGAAGTAAAGGTAGATCCTAGGTTGGATGATTGTTTCAACGAATACCCCACTAAGGAGGAGATTGCTTACTATAACAACCTAGTTGATAACCCTCGACCACCTTTTGTTAGAATTGACCCAAAGATTAAGAGAGGTGATCCCGGGAATGTGAAGATACCATGTATGATTGGGTACCAATACGTTGAGCATGCTTACATTGACTGTGAATCCCCAATCAACGTTATGTCCTCAGGCCTTTATAGCCAAATCATAAATACACCACTTGAGCCTAGGATGGACCCCAAATGTCCAGGCGGAGTTTGCAACTTCGTTGGAAGGATTAAGGATATACATATCCTTGTTGGGAACTTTACCTTTATCACCAACTTCATGATTTTAGAAGATATGACAAGTGTTGTTGACTGCCGCCTATCTCGCGTTGTGTTAGGTAAGCCATTTATCGAAGCATCCAATTTAAGGTATGACCGTTCGAAAGGCACGGTTCAGTTTTCTAATCACATAGATAGGATCACATATAGGATGCCTTATCGGGTTAAAGAATTTCGTTTTGTGCCTCGATTTGACATGGACAACATTGGTGCGATTGAGGACATCAATGAAGAGGATAAAGAAAAAGGCATGGACCATGTTTGGAATAAGAGAAGCCTTTATTATAAAGATTGCTTAAACCTTGGACCTAAATACAAAATTGATATGGAGGTTGTTAGGATGATTAGAGGGGCAATTGAGAAGCAAAACGGAAAAACGTAGACCCCGTGACTTAGAGTCTAGCTACAAGACTCGTTAATAAAGAAAGGCGCTTCTTGGGAGGCAACCCAAGCTTTATTTATTTTATTTGCTTTGTGTGTTCATTTGTTTGTGTGTTTGTTTTATTTGTTTCGTATGTGTGTGTAATTTTTATTCTTATTGATTCATGTTAAAAACTAATTGTGAAAATGCTTTATTTTGTTTTTAACTTCGTCTTAACTACATATAAAGGTATTTTGCAAAAGATAAGTGTAAGGGAAATCTAAATCGGTTTATTAGAACACAAATGAACATGAATCATAATAATAATAAGTTAGCATACATATTCGTATTTGTTTGAGTCAAATGCTTGTATCGAGTCATAATGATGTTTTGCAGAATTTCCAGGAAGTAAGGTAAAGGTTTTTCCAGAAATTTTCCGGAAACTTAAAATGAAAATTTTTGTCAGGTCATTTCTGACGGCGTCAGGGGTTATAACCTGACGGCGTCAGATTTAATTTCCAGAAATTTTTGAAAATTTTGTTTTCATAAAAAGTTTTTATTAAAATCTCCAACTTATAATCTCCAGGAATCTGCAAAGTTATCATTCCACAAGCATTATATCCTTATATATAGATTTTATCCCGCCGATGTTATGCAGGTTTTCGTGTTTGTTTTCTCAGGTTCAACAGGTTATTTTGGACAAGGAAATGTTTTGAATCAAGCTTATGGCGATGCATTAGTCATGGAGCTTCAACATTCTCTTTGGAGGAAGATTTAACCGTGTAATTTCATTATCCAACGAGCGAATCAGGGGAGTATTTGATTTCATTCTTTTACTTTATGCTTTTACATTTGTCATTTGAACATTGGGGACAATGTTCATCTTAAGTGTAAGGGGAGGGTAAAAGTACGATTTTTGAGAATACAATTGCGCTTGATTTTTGTTTGTTTGATGGTAGATGTGTAATAAAACTGAGAGAAATACTTGTTAAGGTAATTTTAGTGCCAAATTTAAAATTTTTTACAACATATAGGAGTGAAACTTTGATCTTAATGAGCGTCTCATGGATAGGAGTTATATGACTAGCACAAAAACCGTACCACTAAAAAATTTTCCACCCCCAAATATGTGAGGTTCGCCCCTAGAATGGGTAGGAAAAGCATTTATGCTATGATGTGTGTACCGGTAGCACTTAGATTCTAGAACTTGCGTTAGGACCATTCCAAGGCCACAAGTGAGACTACATTCGTGTAGTTAGATTTACTACATGATAAGAGGCATTAGGATTAACCCATTGTTTTACACCTGTGTTTTTGTTATAATTACATTGGCTACATTGGTCAAGTAATTCTCCCACACCCTTTGCGTTGTACTCATTTTTAGTACACGATACCCCTAGTACACCCCTCAGAGCCTATCTTTTCGTTTCGACCTTTAAGCATTTTACTTAAAGGAAGAATTTGTTACACCCCACTAAAATGTACACCCAAATCGCCTTAGCCTACCTTGTATGCACTCATTTTTAGTGCATTATTGTTACAACATTTGTTTAAACCCAAGTTAATTATCTAGTTGATTACATGGTTGCTAAGTCGAGTCATATCCTTGTACATATTGTTTTGGGACGATTGGGACTCGTGGGTAAAGTACTAGTGTAATGGAGTAATGGGGAAGAGCATCATTTATTACCCCCATATGTGCTAAATGTTTTAAAAGTACTCCAAGTTTTTTCAATTATCTTAATTCGAGTCATTAGAATAGTTATTTGTAAAGTTATGTAAAAGTTCAAGTGTAAGGGGATGCAACGCCCCTATGATGTATTATTTTGGATGGTAGGGTAAAAGTGTATGCAAAAAAAAAAAAAAAAAAAAAAAAAAAAAAAAAAAAAAAAAAAAAATCAAGAAAAATACAAAAAAATGAGAAAAAAAAAAGAAAAATAGAAAAAACATACGGACTACCATCCCGTTTCATTTTATGTTTATTTTATGTTTATGTTTTGTTATTTTCTTTCATTAGCTTAAGATCGAGTCTAGTCTTGGCTTAGCAACGTTGTATAGTACATGTAATTGATCAAGATCTTTAACTCGCCACCAGTAAAATATCCTTTATCCAACAAAACCGTGTTTTCCTTTTCCCTACACCTAACGTTATAACCCATTTAAAAGCCCTCTTTGATAGTTTATCTTAGGTGCTTACGCCTAGTGGAGGAGGTTTTCGATCCTTTCCCAAGCCTATGGTAATCTATTTGCTATGACAGGTAGTGAGAGATATTTTCCGTTTTCATTTATGAGATTTATTTTGATGACACTTGAGAGATGTGAGTATCTAAACACTACTTGTGAGGTGCTAGTATGTAATCTCCGTGCTTATTATGATTGAAGTGGAACGATTATTTGTTGTAATTACTTTTATGTTTGCATTAAATGACCCCTAACTTGTATTTTGATTAGAATAAAAGCGCATTTGCTTGAGGACAAGCAAATCTCAAGTGTAAGGGTATTTGATGAGGCGAAAAGTGTACCGCTTTTAAGGGGTCATTTAAGCCCGAAATCGTATTTATTTGATCAAATATTGCCCTAAATCGTTCCTTTTGTCATTTTAGGTACTTTTGAGGAGAAATCTGGAAAAGGAGGCATTTTGGACGTTTTTGGAGCATTAAAGTGAAGAAAACGGCAAAGTCTCAAGAATCGGCTAAAAGTTACTCTTGACGGCGTCACAATTATCATGGGACGGCGTCATGCCTTGGCAAGAAAAGTTGGATGTGAAATTTACTCATGACGGGCCAGTGAGTTTGCATGAGAATTCTGACGGCGTCACGCTTTAACTAAATCAAGGGCGTCACGGCTTAAATCATAAGGGGACGGCGTCACGTTCAGGATCCGACGGCGTCAAGCCTTGATAAGCCAGAATGGATTTTTGAAGAGCTAAAGAGGGACGGCGTCAAGATGGTCATCCGGGAACCCTAAAAGCGGCGAGGTGACGGCGTCACAATGCATAAGGTGACGCCGTCAGATGTCAAAGTCTATATATAGTTTTCTAATTTTTTGTCATTAAGGGAGAGCTTAGTGTGTGGAATTTTGGGATAAAACCCTAAGACGATTTTAGCTACTTTTTCAGGGCTTTTAGCCTTGAGATCTTCCATGTTTCATTGAAAGATAAGTTATCAATTAATCATTCAATATGTCTATGTGTTGTTTGATTCTATCTTATGCTTGTCTTTTGTTTAACATGTTAGGCTAATTTTATCTTGTGTTTGCTTAGATCTAATGAAACCTAGCTATTGATTATTGGTTGTTAGTGTGTTATTAGTTGTATTGGATGATTGTTTATCTATGTTAGGCTTAAGAAAACTGGCTAACTTCCTATTCGGTAACTTGCTTGAACGTCTTAAGAAACATGAACCAAACGCGTACTAAAGGTTTTTATGGTTGTATTTAATGCACAAGCGAATTCTAGTGATCCCATGTTAGGAGCTTCCTAGCCGGCTCGACATAGGAGTGAAGTAGGAGCTTGTAGAGTTTGGGGAAGTAAGTACGCCACCCCACGAATGGTATTAAGGAATACACCCGTCATCCACGCGACTAATACACACTAATTAACCGGTAAAAGATAGTTAGGGAGTAAGGAAATCTAAGTAAACACATTTCTCTACACATAAGTTTCTCACCACTTTTCATTTTTGTTATTTTATTTTATTTGCATTTGTAGTAATTTGGGTTAGTTGACTAGCAACTAATTCCGCCCACTCCTTCCAAACCCGAGATTTTACTTGCTTACCATAAAATATAAAAATACAAAAAGAATCTTCCTCAACCCTTAGACCTAATTAGAGTAGCCTTTCACACCTAATGAACACTATTCCCTGTGGAGAACGATCAATCCCCCGTACTTACCACTACACTATACTACATCGGTCAGGTACACTGCCTGGTGGGGTTGTAAGCCTCTTGAGATCCCTCGAGAGGTAAAACCTGTTGTAAGGTTGCAAAACCACAGCATCAGTGTAACAAATTCTTCCTTTAAGTAAAATGCTTAAAGGTCGAAACGAAAAGATAGGCTCTGAGGGGTGTACTAGGGGTATCGTGTACTAAAAATGAGTACAACGCAAAGGGTGTGGGAGAATTACTTGACCAATGTAGCCAAAGTAATTATAACAAAAAAAAACACAGGTGTAAAACAATGGGTTAATCCTAATGCCTCTTATCATGTAGTAAATCTAACTACACGAATGTAGTCTCACTTGTGGCCTCGGAATGGTCCTAACGCAAGTTCTAGAATCTAAGTGCTACCGGTACGCACATCATAGCATAAATGCTTTTCCTACCAATTCTAGGGGCGAACCTCACATATTTGGGGGTGGAAAATTTTTTAGTGGTACGGTTTTTGTGCTAGTCATATAACTCCTATCCGTGAGACGCTCATTAAGATCAAAGTTTCACTCCTATATGTTGTAAAAAATTTTAAATTTGGCACTAAAATTACCTTAACAAGTATTTCTCTCAGTTTTATTACACATCTACTATTAAACAAACAAAAATCAAGCGTAATAGTATTCTCTAATCGTACTTTTACCCTCCCCTTACACTTAAGATGAACATTGTCCCCAATGTTCAAATAACAAGATGTAAAAGCATAAAGTAAAAGAATGAAATCAAATACTCCCCTGATTCGCTCGGTGGATAATGAAATAACACGGTTAAATCTTCTTCCAAAGTAATGTTGAAGCTCCATGACTAATGCATCGCCATAAGCTTGATTCAAAACATTTCCTTGTCCGAAATAACCTGTTAAACCTGAGAAAACAAACACGAAAACCTGCATAACATCGGCGGGATAAATCTATATATAAGGATATAATGCTTGTGGAATGATAACTTTGCAGATTCCTGGAGATTATAAGTTGGAGATTTTAATAAAAACTTTTTAAAAACAAAACTTTCAAAAATTTCTGAAAATTAAATCTGACGCCGTCAGGTTATAAACCCTGACGCCGTCAGAAATGACCTGACAAAAATTTTCATTTTAAGTTTCCGGAAAATTTCTGGAAAAACCTTTACCTTACTTCCTGGAAATCCTGCAAAACATCATTATGACTCGACACAAGCATTTGACTCAAACACACACTAATATGTATGTTAATTTATTATTATTACGATTCATGTTAATTTGTGTTCTAATAAACCGATTTAGATTTCCCTTACACTTAACTTTTGCAAAATACCTTTATATGTAGTTAAGACGAAGTTAAAAACAAAATAAAGCATTTTCACAAATTAGTTTTTAACATGAATCAATACTAATAAAAATTAAACACACATACGGAAACAAATAAAAACAAACAAACAAACAAATAAACACACAAAGCAGATAAAACTTGGGTTGCCTCCCAAGAAGCGCTTTTCTTTATTAACGAGTCTTGTAGCTAGACTCAAAGTCACTCTACCTAGTATCGCTTATGCTCACGTATCCGAGTGTGAGCCATCTAATTGTTGCCTCATCTTTCTTGTATTCATCATTTAGCTCCAAACATCCATGATAGTATCTCTTATTTTTCTCATGTGGATATTTGAGCCCCTTCCCCTTATCATTCTCACTTAACAAGTCGATAGGCATAATTCTATTGCAAGATTCAATGGGGTAGTTCTTAAACCTAGGATGTGCTCGGGGCATTTGGTAAGTAAAATCTTCATCCCCATCCGAGAATGTAATTAACCCGTCCACAAGTTTTTCGTCAAGGTTGGTCAACCTTTTGAAGGGTTCTCCAAAAATGACTTGGGTTAATTTGTTATCAATGAATTCTCCTAAGCTCTCCATAACCATAAAATCCACCAAATACACAAAACTTCCAACGAATACGTGTAGTGGCTTAGTCCTAGCAACGATGTTATCACCTTGATATTCTAGCTCATCTACCATGATTTTATTATAATTAGCGCGAGAGATAATGTTCATAGGTAAAGATGAGTTAAGATAAGCATAAAAATCATGATAACCAATCTTACACGGAAATTGCATGTTAAAGAGGCTATCCTTTTCGATCTTAGTCCTCGTTAACTACTAATCCCCAGTACTGTTCGGAATAAGGCATGTAAGAGATTTGGGCATTGCCTCCACCACAGCTATTGTTGTTTGAGTCCATGTATGCAAGATAGAATTTTCCATCATCTTCTTCGATAGTAGTCCAGTTCAATCCTTCGGCTTCAATGATAGGCCATAAGAGCGACAATTCTTCTCCAGTGTACCCCACAAATACATCATAAGAGAATACCTCTTTGTTAATGTTGCATAAACGCATGAATTCCTTAAAAGCAGCTTCAAGAGGAGTCTCCCAAGAGAATAAATCTGCATCGATCATGAGCACATTGAATGAATCTGAAAACAAGCATTCCTTAGCAAGATATCCGTTAACTGACATGTCTTCCATAGCAAAATCTGTCATCCAAGGTAAAATCATCAGTAGGATTTGTTCGCTAGAAGAGAAATTAATGAATATAGAAACGGATATAAGAATACAAATAGCTGATATCTGCAGACGATGCGCCGTATCCAAAAAGTTGGATACGCCGTATCTTATAATCGTTAAAATTTAATCAGACTTTATCCAGAAGATAGATACGCCGCTTAGAATTTATGAATGCGCCATATCGAATTAATTAATCAAAAAAATCGATATTTATTTAAAATTAAATACGTCGTATTAACGAAAGTTAATGCGCCGTGTTTTCGTTACGTTTCAAAATACAAAATTTTTGATTCAGAAAGATGCGCCGTATCGATAGAGATCGATACGCCGTATCTGTTTAATAATTCGCAAACTGTTTTTAATTAAAATAATAGATACGCTGTATCTGCAAAGGCAGATGCGTCGTATGGCGTTAACGTTTAGAAAATTTTTTTTTATTAAAAACAGATACGCCGTATCTGCTAAAGCAGATGCGTCGTATTACTTTATCGCTTAGAAAAATTTTCTTATTAAAAACAGATACGCCGTATCTTGGGGAAAAGATGCGTCGTATCGAATTAATTAAACGCGTTGTATTTTATAAAAATTAAACGCAATACGCCGTATCTGAGAGATCAAATGCGCCGTATCGTTTGATTTAGCACAGTACAAGGATAGCAGAACAGAAAACACGAAAAATAAAAACAAATAAAAACACACAAACAAAAATAAACACACAAAAATAAAAGAAAACAATTAACACACAATATAACAAATATGCAAAATAATACAACGATGCAATTAATCTAATAAAAAGAAAAACCTAATTAAAATACTAATCAAATTAACAGATAATAACAATTCACTCCCCGGCAGCGGCGCCAAAAACTTGATGGAGCGTGATGTGTCGTTGCGGTTTAGCAGTTTTAATGCCTACTCAAGTTTTAAATTTATATTTAGCCGACTTATCAATAACACACACACTTAACGAGCAGTGTACCCGGTCAGTATGAATATAATGGTAAGTAGAGTGTCGATCACTAAGAGTGGAACGTATTATCTCGTTATTCTAATCAGTATTTTAATATCCTAACGCAAGGGGGTTTCAGCCTGAGAGACTGGCACGATTTGTTTGCAATAAAATAATAAAATAAACCAATAGGCACGAATCAGCAAGTAGCACACACGTACACAGATAAATACTCGAGACAATAAGAGGGCTGTCCTTTTAATTAAGTAGATTGTCACTTGTTTTATTGATAGCCTTATATGAAGTGTATGTAGTTAACCCTTTCTCGTTGGTCCTATTCTTATCGGCGAGTAAACCCTTAATGATTACTTATGTCTAAAAGTTATTCCTAAGTGATCAATTTAGTAATAACCGTGGGAGCCACATTATTTTCCGCAGTCAAATGCCCGCAAGCCACTAATAAACACAGAGGTTATCAATGCACTAATAAGTAGTAACCAAAGACATCAACATATAAACTTTAATTGATGGGAAAGCAAGTATTAAAGGGAGTGCAATCTTTCGTTGTCACATTACACAAGCCACCAATCCTGATGAATTAAAGTTTGCTAACACAATAAAACAAAGCTACTTAATGAATTAAACACATGCAGCACCTTCTTACAGCTCTTGTATCTTTGATTTGGGTGTGTCTTGTGCTGCCTCCTTGACTGAATTCGTCCTTGGTTTCTCCTGTTCGGTCTTCGGTATTATATGGTATCCCCGAAATTCGTCTGGTCTTGGGGTATTTATAGTTTCTGTCTGAGGGAAGATGCGGCGCATCTAGTAAGTAGATGCGGCGCATTGACTTAACTTCGCGTGGGGTCCAAGATTATAATATACAGGAATATTCGTACACCGCCAGAAGATGCGGCGTAACTCCATGATTAGATGCGGCGCATGTCCTCTTGTATCTTGGATCGTATCTGGTGATATCTTGATAGAGATGCGGCGCATGTCATGAGTGAGATGCGGCGCATCTGGAGCAGATTAGTCTTGATCTTCTTCATTTCAGTAGACTCTTAACTTCTTGCATGTTTTGCTCCATAATCAGTCCAAAATCGCTAAGTTTCACCAAATGCTTGTTTTTACCTGAGAATTACAAAAGTAAACGATTAAGTATCAATCCTCATACATAATAGAATAAAACAAGTCAAATTAATAGGATAAATGATAGTAATAAAATGTACTTATTTGAGTTCATCAAATATCCCCCCACTTGAACTTTACTTGTCCCCAAGTAAACCTTAGAATTTCTTTTATGAAAATGTATCCTAAAAGATGTTAGGATTTATTTTTATATTTAAGCATGTATTCGTTTATTTCATAATCACACAACTAAACACTTAACGAATTAGAAGTAAAATAAAATAAGTTGATAAAAGCAAATCTAATCGTTTAACTGTCCAGTCGTGACGAATATTCTATCATAAGTTTGGCAAGTATACACATCTCCCCCACTAAAGCTAAGGAATAACAAGTCTAAAGCGGTAAAAAGGGTTTTTAGGCTTAAGGGTTAATTATTCTTGATCACTATCGATCTCAAATTCCAGAAAAGGCGACAAAATCACAAATACATGATCGAATCCACGAACACGATACTTGCAATTGCTCAAATCCTTAACTTGAATAGGCTAAAGATAGGTCCAAACTTCACCAATAATAATATATCAAAAAGGGCGACAAAATCATAAATACATAGCCGAATCCACGACTACGATACTTAAGATTGCTCAAATCCCTAATCTCAATAAATCAAAGGTTCGGTTGGATAAAGAATAATATAGGGTATGGATAACATTTGGGATATAAATTGGTGTAAAATGAAAAATGAACAAAACAAATAAATTAAAATCCTAAGTGTGGTTAATCACTATCCCAACCATCCCATGAATAAGACTCATATCATCGAATAACTCACGCTTTAACACTTGAAACACACGCTTTAGGTAGACACGAATTATACTCAACAAGATCTTAATCAAAGAATAAACCTTAATTGGCGTTCCCATAACTGCCAATTCCCATTCAATCCATAGATATAGTACAACAAATAGTGGTGATATCGACCACTTACATAACTTTACATAAGTTGGTTAAAACTAACTTCCAACTTTTCTTTCTTTCTTTTTCTTTTCTTATTTTTTCAATTTTTTTTTTTTTTTTTTTTTTTTTTTTTTTTTTTTTTTTTTTAACAAAAGATGTGTAAAATTTCACCACATCACTATAATGATAATTCTGGATAATTTTTCTATACTTTTCATACTTCAGAAATAACGGTAATAGTGAAAGTAGTAAACACACGAAAAATAAACTCAAAAATATACAATATTTACTTTAACTCCAATTGCATTGTGCAATTTCCCGACCTAACCATAGATAATGAATTACGCACGCGAACACAGGTAATGTAAGGAAACACACTTTGCCTATAGCAATTAACCAACCACGGATTCTAATCTACAGGGTAGGCTAAGGTGTAAGGGTGTAACGAAACATTTTAAACATAGGTGTAAGAAACGAAAGGAATGGCTCTGAGTGTTTTTCTAGGGGTATCTTACTCTAAAAATGAGAGTAACAAAAGGTTTATACGGGGGTTAACTAACCAGTGTAGTTAGCTAATAACACATAACATATAAAGGCTATTTGGGTGTAATCCTAGAATTTTACCAATTTAGACAAGTCATTCCAATTATATAAATAATACTCATTATGGTGGTCTCGAATAGTATACAAGCCAAGTTCTAAAGTTTACAAGTCACCGGCACACTCATAGATTTGTGAATTTTGGAAAATCACAATTTTTGAAAATAACGTCATGTGTGCAGCTATGCAACTTAGATCTTAAACAAAAACATGCTAAAAATTTTTAAGTTTGATATATTAAGCACATTTTAAGCATAATTTTTGAAAAAGTTTAGGACAAGTAATTGTTAAGTGTTCTAATTCTCCAATCCCCCCACTTAAGTTAAACAACGTCCTCGTTATTTGTATAAAAGGTTAAAAACTAGAAAATATAAGAATTAGAACAGGAAAACTCCCCTGAGATTTGCTCGGTATGATCCTCCATTAGTATAAGAGCAAAAATCATCTTTCTTGTGGATGAGAACGTTAAAGCTTCATACTTGATGTATCCACAGGAAATCCAGGAAACTATAATACCACCAACACTTTAAAACACACCTAAGATAAGAAAGGTTCAAACTTGCATAATACATTAGTAGTTAGGAAAAATAAAACTTAAAAATTAAAACTGAAAATCATCAGGTCAGTCGATGCGCCGTATCTTATGGAAGAAGATACGCCGTATCGAGCCTGGAATAAATACGGATCAGAATAAAGATGCGCCGCATCCTTAACCAGGGATGCGCCGCATTAAAATAAACTGATAAATAGTTTTAAAGTCGAAAATAAAAATGCAGAAAAATAAAATAAGATATGACCATTGCAGGAGATGCGTCGCATCTCAGAATTGAGATGCGCCGTATCCTCATGCGGGCCTGACTGACTCGACACAGAAAACAGAATAATAAAAATTTTCCGGGTTGTCTCCCGGTAAGCACTTGTCTTTATTCCAGAGTCTTCAAGTTAGACTCACGTTCAGCTCCTCATTCAGTCCTTGTCACGGTCCATCCTTCTTCCTTCATCCGAAAGATTTTCCCGTATATCTCTGCGACGTTTTCTTCCGTTCGACTTAATCTAGTATAACTCTTTGTCTTCACCGCAGTATATTCTTCATCAGGACCCAAAGAATATTTGATGATTTTAAATTTTTCAGAAATAATCATGGGTGGCTCATTGTAAGGAATCCCAAGTAGTTGACACTTTCTTTTGGTGAACTCTTCCTCGTCTTTATCAACAAACTTAAAATAAGGATCCTTAATCAAATAATCATCTAGTTCTTCAATCAACGACTCATTATTATTATCATCTTGAATCGCCTCCCATTCTCTTTCCAAATCATATTGTAACCGTCGACTAAGCTTTGTGAAATCATCAAACTGTTTATGCACCCATTCCCAGAAAGTAGTACCCGATGTTCCCTTAAGTCCTTTCAAGCGTTCAATTCTGCCCTTTTCTTGCAAAGCCTCCGCTTTTTGTGGGCAGTCTTCAACATTATCGTACCACTCATAATCTTCAAAGGTTACATCGTTTCCAACTCGTCTCATCCCAATTATACTTCCCCCATTACAGGTTCCGTCACTTTTATAATCACAGGTCGGCCAAACACTACTCCCGTCCTTGAAAACGAAGGGTGTACAGGTGTGATTAATGTGCGCAAATTCCCATGGTTTATCCAAACCCATGGTACTTGGTCATTCCATTCATAGTACCAGGTGTTTTTGAAATCGTCATAAGTCTTAAATCCTGGTAGATCTCCAGTAAGCACATCATCGTCGACTTGAAGAAGGTAGTTAAATTCCTTGAACTGCTTGCACAAGGGTGTCTCATAATCGAACACATCAATGTCAATCCTGAAAAGTTCTTCAATGCCCTCATTGATTGTTGAATCATGAAGTGACGACCCATAATCGCTTTCTACTTCTTCGTCTTCTCCTCTCATCCAATATACCCATAATGCATCCTTAGTAGCTCGATCCATGCTCTTATGGTTATTAAACTTACTAGCCAACCATTCTGAAAAATCAACATCGTTAGGATCGTGGTTAACGTCAAAGCAAGCCTTTCCAATCATATTCTTTTTTATCTCCATGAACTCGTTAAATTGCTTCTTAAAACTCCGAGTCAACCATGAAGTCATAATCTGCTTGACTTCATCTGCAGGGGCAAATTCCGGACTACCATATTTGAGTTCTAGCCAATCATTGAGGGAGAGGTCTATCAATCTTACCAATCTGCCATGAAATAGTATCTCCGCCAAAGCATAATTCATGTCATTATCCAGATAGTTCTCATTTAATCCCCAGTACTGTTCGGAATAAGGCATGTAAGAGATTTGGGCATTGCCTCCACCACAGCTATTGTTGTTTGAGTCCATGTATGCAAGATAGAATTTTCCATCATCTTCTTCGATAGTAGTCCAGTTCAATCCTTCGGCTTCAATGATAGGCCATAAGAGCGACAATTCTTCTCCAGTGTACCCCACAAATACATCATAAGAGAATACCTCTTTGTTAATGTTGCATAAACGCATGAATTCCTTAAAAGCAGCTTCAAGAGGAGTCTCCCAAGAGAATAAATCTGCATCGATCATGAGCACATTGAATGAATCTGAAAACAAGCATTCCTTAGCAAGATATCCGTTAACTGACATGTCTTCCATAGCAAAATCTGTCATCCAAGGTAAAATCATCAGTAGGATTTGTTCGCTAGAAGAGAAATTAATGAATATAGAAACGGATATAAGAATACAAATAGCTGATATCTGCAGACGATGCGCCGTATCCAAAAAGTTGGATACGCCGTATCTTATAATCGTTAAAATTTAATCAGACTTTATCCAGAAGATAGATACACCGCTTAGAATTTATGAATGCGCCGTATCGAATTAATTAATCAAAAAAATCGATATTTATTTAAAATTAAATATGTCGTATTAACGAAAGTTAATGCGCCGTGTTTTCGTTACGTTTCAAAATACAAAATTTTTGATTCAGAAAGATGCGCCGTATCGATAGAGATCGATACGCCGTATCTGTTTAATAATTCGCAAACTGTTTTTAATTAAAATAATAGATACGCTGTATCTGCAAAGGCAGATGCGTCGTATGGCGTTAACGTTTAGAAATTTTTTTTTTATTAAAAACAGATACGTCGTATCTGCTAAAGCAGATGCGTCGTATTACTTTATCGCTTAGAAAAATTTTCTTATTAAAAACAGATACGCCGTATCTTGGGGAAAAGATGCGTCGTATCGAATTAATTAAACGCGTTGTATTTTATAAAAATTAAACGCAATACGCCGTATCTGAGAGATCAGATGCGCCGTATCGTTTGATTTAGCACAGTACAACGATAGCAGAACAGAAAACACGAAAAATAAAAACAAATAAAAACACACAAACAAAAATAAACACACAAAAATAAAAGAAAACAATTAACACACAATATAACAAATATGCAAAATAATACAATGATGCAATTAATCTAATAAAAAGAAAAACCTAATTAAAATACTAATCAAATTAACAGATAATAACAATTCACTCCCCGGCAGCGGCGCCAAAAACTTGATGGAGCGTGATGTGTCGTTGCGGTTTAGCAGTTTTAATGCCTACTCAAGTTTTAAATTTATATTTAGCCGACTTATCAATAACACACACACTTAACGAGCAGTGTACCCGGTCAGTATGAATATAATGGTAAGTAGAGTGTCGATCACTAAGAGTGGAACGTATTATCTCGTTATTCTAATCAGTATTTTAATATCCTAACGCAAGGGGGTTTCAGCCTGGGAGACTGGCACGATTTGTTTGCAATTAAATAATAAAATAAACCAATAGGCACGAATCAGCAAGTAGCACACACGTACACAGATAAATACTCGAGACAATAAGAGGGCTGTCCTTTTGATTAAGTAGATTGTCACTTGTTTTATTGATAGCCTTATATGAAGTGTATGTAGTTAACCCTTTCTCGTTGGTCCTATTCTTATCGGCGAGTAAACCCTTAATGATTACTTATGTCTAAAAGTTATTCCTAAGTGATCAATTTAGTAATAACCGTGGGAGCCACATTATTTTCCGCAGTCAAATGCCCGCAAGCCACTAATAAACACAGAGGTTATCAATGCACTAATAAGTAGTAACCAAAGACATCAACATATAAACTTTAATTGATGGGAAAGCAAGTATTAAAGGGGGTGCAATCTTTCATTGTCACATTACACAAGCCACCAATCCTGATGAATTAAAGTTTGCTAACACAATAAAACAAAACTACTTAATGAATTAAACACATGCAGCACCTTCTTACAGCTCTTGTATCTTTGATTTGGGTGTGTCTTGTGCTGCCTCCTTGACTGAATTCGTCCTTGGTTTCTCCTGTTCGGTCTTCGGTATTATATGGTATCCCCGAAATTCGTCTGGTCTTGGGGTATTTATAGTTTCTGTCTGAGGGAAGATGCGGCGCATCTAGTAAGTAGATGCGGCGCATTGACTTAACTTCGCGTGGGGTCCAAGATTATAATATTCAGGAATATTCGTACACCGCCAGAAGATGCGGCGTAACTCCATGATTAGATGCGGCGCATGTCCTCTTGTATCTTGGATCGTATCTGGTGATATCTTGATAGAGATGCGGCGCATGTCATGAGTGAGATGCGGCGCATCTGGAGCAGATTAGTCTTGATCTTCTTCATTTCAGTAGACTCTTAACTTCTTGCATGTTTTGCTCCATAATCAGTCCAAAATTCGCAAAGTTTCACCAAATGCTTGTTTTTACCTGAGAATTACAAAAGTAAACGATTAAGTATCAATCCTCATACATAATAGAATAAAACAAGTCAAATTAATAGGATAAATGATAGTAATAAAATGTACTTATTTTGAGTTCATCACAGGGATATGCTCCAAGATATCAGCTGGGTAATCAGAATGTAGGGCAGTATGTTGGTAATCAGATGGGTCAGTTTGCAGGGAATCAGATGGGTAATGCTGTTGGTAATCAAAGGGTACAGAATGCAGGGAATCAGTTTGGGAATGTTGCTCAGGGAGCTGGGAACAGGAATCAGGGTAATGTGATGAAGTGCTTCAACTGTTAGGGTGTTGGTCATATGGCTAGGAACTGTCCAGACAAGCCGAATAAAAGGGATCCAGCGTATTTGCAGAAAGCATTAATGTTGGCAAACAAGGAAACGGCTGGGCTTCAGTTGAGTGCAGAAGAGAATGACTTCATGGCTATCATGGATGCTTCAGAAGATCTTGAAGACATCGATGCAAACTGCATTTTTATGGCTAATCTTCAGGAGGCAAAGTACGACACAGACTCAGAAGCACCTCCTGCTTTTGACACTAATGCGGTTTCTGAGGTACAACCATATGCTACATGTCACAATAATGAAATGTTTGATATGTCACCTCAAAATGAACAGCATCCTGAGATCCTAATCTCATTTACGATACATATATGGACGAACCAAGTTGTAGTAATACTAATTTGGTAACTCCAGATATGGATCCTAATGATGAATTCGAGTCACAGCATACTGATAATGATGAGGAAACACGTGCTATGTTTGAATCATTATTGCATAATTGTAGTATTGAAATTGAGAAAGTTAAAACGGTCAATCGCGAGGTTAAGGCCGCGAATGAAAAATTGACCGCTGAGCTTGAGAGTTATAAGGTGAATGCACAAGCTTATGATTTTCATAACGAAAAACAGTCAGAACTTGAGGATAGCTTAAGAGATTCTGAGTTAAGAGAGAAACATTTGCAAATAAAATTTGACTCTCTCGATGTTAATTTGAATTTGCAAATCAAATCTCTTAACAAAGAAATTTCTGAACTAACCAACCAGCTTTCAAAACAAAAATCAACTTATTCCAATCTTGAAAAAGAAAAGAAGGAGTTGCATGAAAGGTTTTCAAAACGTGAAAAAGATCTTCAAAAAGAGATCACTGACAAAAAAGAAACCATTGCAAAGTTGGAAGATTTAATTGTAAAAACGGGTCATTCTGCACAAACAGTTAACTTGTTAATAAACGATCCAAACCCGATTTTACATACGCTAAAGAAAACGGCTATCGGTTGTGAAAACCCTTCTTATCTCAAGAAAGCTCAGAAAAATCTGAATGTGTTATATAATGGTAGTGTGCTAAATGATAATCATGATCCGATTGAGATTTATGATTCGGATGAAACGATTGAGCGTACTGAAAAGAGACGAGTCAAAATGAGACAAATGAACCCAGAAATTAAACCAATTGACTATAATGAAGTTAACAGACTTGCTGGTGTTCATCTTGTTAAAAAGGAGTCACCTCTGTTTTTTCAAAAACCAGTGGTTTTCACAAAACAAAAAGTTGTCTCAATTCATCTGTCTAACATTCAACAAATGGCATCTAAAAATACTTTTGATACAAGTGCAGCTAGACTATATTTGGTGGATCTTAAACAGAGAATTGAAACACTTCAAAGTATTGTGGCTTCCAAAACAAACAGTCAAAAATTTGAATGGTTTTCAGGTGTTCAGGATGAAATTAAAGAGATATTTGAATCGGAAATTAATCCACACATTTCTGCAATCTATGCTGTTGTTCAAAATGTGGAAAATAATCTTTTGAAAGAGTCAGCAGCATTTGTTAAGGACCACAAATCCTTAGTGAATGAAGCTAATGAATACTTGGAACACATAAAAGTTTTGGAACAACAAAATGACTCTCTCTCTTTCGAAGCTCTATCGACCGATATCATGTCTATTATTTTTCAAACATATTCTGTTGAGGATGATGAAAGACTTCGAGCTGAGACTTCTCAAATTGTTGAAAAATATGAAAAGGCACTTTTGAAGCTTGAAAAACAAAATTGCACTTATTTTAAACAACTTGATACGAAAAAGGAAGAATGCAAGTATGACAAATTGTCGTATGAGCGTTCTTACAAAAACATGCAAGATCAAATAAATCTTTTGAAGTCTCAGCTTGCAAGTCAAAAAGGGCAGGGTGAGGAATCTGCAGGTATTGCACCATTAACCCCCTTGCCTAATGAGAAACAAAAAGGGAAAGCTGTTGTCAAGAACACTAATGTTATAGCACCTGGCCTTTATAGGATTAGTCCCACTACTGCGTCTGCCTCTACATCTAAAACATATAGGGCGTTAGACAAAAGTAAGAACGATAATCCAAATGAGTCTAGGAATGCTACAAAAACATCTAAGGACAACCCCATAAATTCTAATGAGTGTGCCTTACCTTCTACAGGAATAGACAGCAACTCTAGGAGCAAAAGACAGTCTAGGAGCAATAACAAGAAACCTAGTGTCTCGCCTGTTTCTGAGAGTGCAAGCAAGAAAGTAGAAGAACACCCTAGGAATTTACCGCTTTCCAAGAAGAAACATGTATCATCTAGTTGTAATGATAAGACTCCTGTTTCTAATGCATGTAATGATTCTGATTGTTTAATGCAAAAGAAAACTTTTTCTGTAAATACTTGTGATGATAATGTTTCTAATGATGTGAAAATGAATGATAGGCCTGAACAGAAAAAGGTTCCTTTAGTAACTAAGGCTAAGTCTAGATATATTCGAAGACTTATTGCAAAAGCTAGAAAAACCACTAGCAGCCTATTGCCTAAGGATCACTCTAAGTTTTGTGCATGGAAACCAACGGGTAGAATGTTTACACTTAAGAATGGCACATTAGAAATAGTTCCCACTGCATCTAAGGAAACCATCTCTAAGTGTGATTCACCTGGTACAACTAACCCCTTGGAACCAAATGTTACACGGTTTCCATATACAAATTCTTCTGTTCTTCTCAGGTCATTGAAATCTGTCTTTGGATCGTCGACTCGGGTTGCTCCAAGCACATGACCGGGAATCTAAAGCTGCTGATCAATTTTGTGTGGTAGTTCATGGGGACTGTACGGTTTGGGAATGATCATGTTGCAGCTATTCTGGGTTATGGAGATCTTCGGTTTGGAAACTACTTAATCACTCGGGTTTACTATGTCGAAGGGTTGGGACACAATCTGTTCTCTGTCGGACAGTTTTGTGATGCTGATTTAGAGGTTGCATTTCGGAGAAACACTTGCTTTGTAAGGAATTTGGTTGGGGATGATCTCTTAATTGGGAATCGTGGCACCAATCTCTATGCAATTGACATAAACCAAATGGCCTCTTCATCACCGATTTGTCTCATGACCAGGGCAGGTGAAACAAAATCCTGGTTATGGCACAGACATTTGTCCCATCTGAACTTTGACACGATCAACAAGCTTGCCAAAGACAACATAGTCTCCGGTCTTCCTAAATTCAAATACACCAAAGAACACCTATGTCCATCATGTGAGCAAGGAAAGAGCAAAAGAGCAACATATAAACCTAAACCCGTACCTAGTTCGGTTGATAGGTTGCATCTGTTGCATATGGACTTATGTGGCCCGATGAGAGTTCAAAGCATAAATGGGAAGAAGTATATTCTTGTAATTGTTGACGACTATTCAAGATATACATGGGTGAAGTTTTTGAGATCAAAAGATGAAGCACCAAGCACCATCATCACCTTTCTGAAGCGGATTCAAGTTCTACTTCAAGCTCCAGTTAGGATAGTAAGAACGGATAATGGCACGGAATTCGTTAATCAGGAGTTAAGAACATTCTTTGAAGAAACTGGTATTACACACCAGACATCAGCTGTTAGAACTCCACAGCAGAATGGGGTAGTTGAAAGAAGGAATCGAACCCTTGTAGAAGCTGCTCGCACTATGCTGATCTATTCCAGTGCACCGTTGTTCCTATGGGCCGATGCTGTATCTACTGCTTGTTTTACTCAAAACCGATCCCTAATCCATCCAAGATTCAATAAAACCCCATATGAACTTGTCAACAACCGAAAACCGGATATTTCTTATCTTCATGTATTTGGCGCTTTATGCTATCCAACAAATGACAGGGAAGATCTGGGAAAGTTGAAGGCTAAGGGTGATATTGGAATCTTTATTGGGTATTCTGAAAACTCGAGGGCATTCAGGGTGTATAACAGGAGAACGAAAAAGATCATGGAGACGATGAACGTGAAGTTTGATGAAATTTCACAAATGGCTTCTGAGAGACTCGCTCTAGAACCCGCGCTTAACCCAATGACTTCCGGACATATCAGTTCGGGACTCGCACCTCAAGGAGCTCAATCAATTCAGTCAGAACAACCCACAGCTCAAGAAATGGATAATTTCTTCGAGTTCATGTACGATGAATACTATGGTGGCTCTTCGAAAAATGCATCTAACCAACATTCCGCTGCATCCACTCAACAACCACCACCATCACCACCACATCCAGATGCATCCACAACATTCGAAGCTGGCGCACCAACTCCCTCAACATCAACATCATCTACATTTACTCCAGCAACTCCATTCATTGAAATTGTTCTACCAAGAATTGATGAGCAAGAACCAAATAATGCTGTGTTAGACGAAGAAGTCTTTGAAAACCCGTTTGGAACGGAATCTGGTGAATCATCTTCCAGATTACATGAACCGACTAACACGCAGTTATTCAGTCCAAGGTATCCTTCAACATTACAGTGGACAAAAGACCATCCGATTGAACAGGTTATTGGTGAACCCTCAAGACCAATTCAGACGAGAAAACAACTTCATACCGATTTCGACATGTGCATCTATGTCTGCTCAGTCAGTCTCATAGAACCTAAGAACATTCGGGAAGCAATGGCAGATAATGCCTGGATTGAAGCGATGCAGGAAGAACTTCTTCAATTTCAAATCCATGACACCTGGGATTTAGTTCCAAGACCAATTGACAAACTAGTCATTGATCTTAAGTGGTTATGGAAAAACAAAAAGGATGAAGAAATGACTGTGATTCGCAACAAGGCTCGTCTGGTGGCAAAGGGATACAGATAGGAAGAAGGAATAGATTTTGAAGAGTCATTCGCACCGGTTGCAAGGCTTGAAGCTGTCAGGATTTTCTTAGCTTATGCCGCTCACAAGAACATCACGGTTTATCAGATGGACATCAAGACCGCTTTCTTGAATGGAACTCTGAAAGAAGAAGTGTATGTGAGTCAACCAGACGGTTTCGTTGACAAAGATCATCCGGAATACGTCTACAGGCTAAAGAAGGCAATCTATGGTTTGAAACAAGCCCCACGGGCGTGGTATGACGAGTTATCATCTTTCTTGTTGTCAAATAATTTCACCAAAGGAACGATTGATCCAACCTTGTTTACAAGAAAATACAAAAATGATATTTTGATTGTTCAGATTTATGTGGACGACATAATATTTGGGTCCACTAATCCGACACATTCAAAACATTTTGAAAATCTCATGAAAAGCAAATTCGAAATGTCCATGATGGGTGAATTAAAATTCTTTTTGGGTTTACAAATTCATCAATCCCCGCGTGGAATTTTTCTTAATCAGGCTAAATACACAATTTAGATTTTGAAAAAACATGGTATGGAAAATTGTGACTCTGTTGGTACTCCTATGGTCACTTCACCAAAAATTGGCGCTGACCTATATGGGAAACCGATGGATCCGAAGAAATATCGGAGCATGATTGGTTCTCTCATGTACCTAACTGCAAGCCGACCAGATATTCATTTTGCTGTTTGCTTACTTGCACGGTTTCAGGCAAGGCCTACCGAACTTCACCTCCAAGAGGTTAAACGGATCTTTCGATACCTTCGAAGAACCATTAACATGGGACTTTGGTATCCGAAGGATTCGGAGTTTACACTAATTGCCTTTTCAGATGCCGATCATGCTGGATGCCAAGTAACAGCGAAAAGTACATCAGGCGGTGCGCAATTTCTGGGAGAAAAGCTAGTAGGCTGGTCGTCAAGGAAACAAGATTGCACTGCTTTATCAACAGCAGAGGCCGAGTATGTGTCTCTATCTGCGTGTTGTGCTCAAGTCCTTTGGATGAGAACACAACTCACGGATTATGGTTTCTCTTTCAACCGCATACCTTTGTATTGCGATTCAAAAAGTGCCATAGCCATCTCGTGCAACCCAGTGCAACACTCGAAGACCAAGCATATTAGAGTCCGCTACCACTTCATAAAAGAGCACGTTGAAGAGGGTACTGTTGAATTATTTTTCGTTAAGACTGATTACCAGCTCGCCGATCTATTTACTAAGGCCCTCCCAAAAGAGCGGTTTGAAAACTTGGTTCGTCGAATTGGCATGCGAAGCCTAACTCCCGAAGAGTTAGAAAGTCTTCTCGAATCTTATTGATTTACTTCATATAGCTTCGCATGTAAATATATATGTGTAAATATGTTTGTAAATAGTTATGTATATATTTTTGGTAAATATATATATATATACTTTTTCAAAAACAAAAATATAAAAATAGAAAACTTCAAAAAGACATAAAAATTAAAAAAAAAAAAAAAAAAAAAAAAAAAAAAAAAAAAAAAAAAAAAAAAAAAAAAAACAACAAAAACCAAAAATATTCTTCTCACGACATGTCTCTTGTCTAATCAATATTCTGTACGTACTTAGAAATGTCATTTAACAATGATACGGGTATTTACAGATGCTTGAGCGAGAGTTATTTTTTATGTTTGTCTAAAACATGTCATTTCTCAAATTTCTTCATTAAGGCTTTCGTGCATTTCAGTACGGAACCCGTTCTTAAACGAGAAATCTTTTATTGTAGCACGGGTATGCCGGAAAAGATTTCAAATAAACGCTACATTGAATGACTTCTGATTATTTCCGATCAGAACTCGCAATGTTAATGGCGAAAAGCTAAAACCCGTGAGCACTTAATCAAAATTGTTTTAAAAAGATTTTTTCAAAGTCTTTTTATAAATTTTGTGCTCACAACAACTCCCTCAAAGACCTCTAAATGCTTTTAAACTCAAAAGTTTAACCATTTGCTTTGATTAAGGGGGAGTATAAAAGAAAAATGTTCCATTTTTCATGCTAAAATCAGTCCGTCTCTCCACTAAAAGTTTCATTTTAATCAACTGTTTTCAAAAAATACCACTTCATGCTATTTTTGAGGGGGAGATTAAGTGTTTAAATATATGGGGGAGAGGACGTGATTAAAATGTGATCTAAAAGAAGTTTTATCGTTTGAATCTCAAAACGAGTTCTTCAAAAAGACTCAGCATGAACCCTCGAATTGACGAATCTAAATATCCGTTCTCGAAAAGACATGTCCTGGACGGGTAATAATTTCAAGCTGGTTTTCCAGTGATGTAAGCGTGTCTCGCAAAGGACTTGTCTGAGTAGAATGTACCAATTCGAGAGATGATCATTGAATATGACCGGGACGGGTAATAATTTCAAGCTAGTCTAACTAGTGATGTAAGCGTGTCTCGCGAAGGTCGTGTTCATTGAAAGTCGATCATTTCAAATGTGCGAACTCTACCCAACATGTGCAATTTATTACAAAAATGCATGAGCACATGTGAAGGGGGAGTGTTTCATAAATGCAAAACTCTTAATGTGTTAACAAAATGTGTTTTCTCATAAACACGTTGAGAGATTTTTCACAAGGTTTAATGGCATGTGACAAATAATCTAGGATAATCATGGAGTAATAAGGTGATTATGGTTAGGTTATGTCCAATGATCCGCCAGAACCGGAGGGATCTACCCAAGGACTATTCCAATAGCTTAGCATTAGAAGTCCTTAGGATAGATTGAAAAAAAAGGAGTATAATGAGAAAGGAGAAAGAAGGGGTTGAAGAATGAAAAAGAAAAGTTTTTGTAAGGGTGAAAAGAAATAGCCCTCCATGAAAACTTAGGTCAGAAACCGGGTCAATACATATGCTATCGGTACTCACTAAGGTGATACTGGTATTGAAGACAAGACGTCATGGACCCAGTGACGCATTGCACCACCCCTCCTATCCACTCAGATATCTCTTAAAAGATATTTGTTTCATTTCTCACGGAGAACACTACATAATCTATCGACCTCTCATTCCGAGATGTGTTGATATTGAAAAAGTGGCACTCTGCTCCATGCCTCCGACGACTAAAATCAAAACGCACATAATTGAGTCTAGAGACATGAGATTCATCAAAAGATCTCTTAGGAACACTTCCTATGAAATACACTTGTGTTCATCCAAAGGATACAAGTTGTATGAGTCTTAATGAGATCTAAGGATCTTGCCTCACGACATGATGGCCGAAGGACGAATTATTGCTAACTGTTTTATGCAGGTACCGACGAAAGTCTATCCACCATCATCATCTACAACGACGACGCTTCAGGACAGAAGATGTAGATCAAGGCAAGAACACTCAAAGATGACTCTTTGAAGATCACAGTGCATAAAGGAACATTGATTGAAGAATGTTATACATTGACACACGAAGTTCAAGACAACAAATACAAAAGACCAATCACGGGAGCATCATTGATATGACCATCCCTTAGGGGGAGATTGTTAGCATTTATTTTATGCTATTTAGGAAGTGATGGTCATTTGCCGTTTAGAATTAATGTGTCGTGTATAATATGTATTTTGTTTAGTGGGCTTATAGCATTAGTAATGTTTGTAAGTTAATTATATGTGTAGTGTAATTATTAAGCCCACTTTAAGTCCATTAGAAAGCCCACCATTGTCCAAAATGGTTGGCTGTGTTTCATTTAAACCACACACACTCTTCACAGTAAGGATGCCTCATTTTTAGATAAGAAAAGAGTGTGTGTGTGTGTGCAAAGGTCCCAAAGTCTCTTGTATTATTTTATTTCTTTGAAGCTAATAATCATTTGACTTGAAATTACACCATACGATCCATGCTACTCTTATTGTTCTTATATTGTTTGTGAGTGTCATCATCAAGTGCTTGTGTGTATGATAAAGAAGAGATTTGTGGTGTAACACGATCACTAAGAGTGGAACGTATTATCTAGTTATTCTAATCAGTATTTTAATATTCTAACGCAAGGGGGTTTCAGCCTGAGAGACTGGCACGATTTGGTTGTAATTAAATAATAAACTAAACCAATAGGCACGAATCAGCAAGTAGCACACACGTACACAGATAAATACTCGAGACAATAAGAAGATCTGTCCTTATGATTAAGTAGTTTGTCACTTGTTTTATTGATAGCTTTATATGAAGTGTATGTAGTTAACCCTTTCTCGTTGGTCCTATTCTTATCGGCGAGTAAACCCTTAATGATTACTTATGTCTAAAAGTTATTCCTAAGTGATCAATTTAGTAACAACCGTGGGAGCCACATTATTTTCCGCAGTCAAATGCGCAGGCCACTAATAAACACAGAGGTTATCAATGCACTAATAAGTAGTAACCAAAGACATCAACATATAAACTTTAATTGATGGGAAAGCAGTTTTAAGGGAGTGCAATCTTTCCGTTGTCACATTACACAAGCCATCAATCCTGATGAATTAAAGTTTGCTAACACAATAAAACAAAACTACTTAATGAATTAAACACATGCAGCACCTTCTTACAGCTCTTGTATCCTTGATTTGAGTGTGTCTTGTGCTGCTGCCTTGACTGAATTCGTCCTAGGGTTTTTGGTCTTCGGTCTCGTATATAATATATATATGTATGTCTGTGGCTCAATTCGTCTGGTCTTTGGGGTATTTATAGTTACCGTCTGAGGGTAGGATGCGGCGCATCCAGCAAGTAGATGCGGCGCATGTACTTAACTTCGCGTGGGGTCCAAGATTATAATATTCAGGAATATTCGTACACCGCCAGAAGATGCGGCGTATCTTCGTCTTTGGATGCGGCGCATGTCCTCTTGAATCTTGGATCGTATTTGGTGAGATCTTGATAGCGATGCGGCGCATGTCATGAGTGAGATGCGGCGCATCTGGAGCAGATTTGACTTGATCTTGTCCATTTCAGTAGACTCTTCACTTTATGCATGTTTTGCTCCATAATTAGTCCAAAATCGCCAAGTTTCACCAAATGCTTGTTTTTACCTGAGAATTACAAAAGTAAACGATTAAGTATCAATCCTCATACATAATATAGTAAAACAAGTCAAATTAATAGGATAAATGATAGTAATAAAATGTACTTATTTGAGTTCATCAAATATCCCCTCACTTGAACTTTACTTGTCCCCAAGTAAACCTTAGAATTAATCTTATGAAAATGTATCCTAAAAATGTTAGGATTTATTTTTATATTTAAGCATGTATTCATTTTTGTCATAATCACACAACTAAACACTTAACGAATTAGAAGTAGAATAGAAATATTTCGATAAAAGCAAATCTAATCGTTTAACTGTCCAGTCGCGACGAATATTCTATCATAAGCTTGGCAAGTTTACACATCTCCACCACTAAAGCTAAGGAATAACAAGTCTAAAGCGGTAAAAAGGGTTTTTAGGCTTAAGGGTTAATTATTCTTAATCACTATCGATCTCAAATTCCAGAAAAGGCGACAAAATCACAAATACATGATCGAATCCACGAACACGATACTTGCAATTGCTCAAATCCTTAACTCGAATAGGCTAAAGATAAGACCAAGTAATCTTCACCAATAATATTATATCAAAAAGGGCGACAAAATCATAAATACATAGCCGAATCCATGACTACGATACTTAAGATTGCTCAAATCCCTAATCTCAATAAATCAAAGGTTTGGATAAAGAATAATATAGGGTATGGATAATATTTGGGATACAAATTGGTGTAAAATGAAAAATAAACAAAACAAATAGATTAAAATCATAAGTGTGGTTAATCACTATCCCAACCATCTCATGAATAAGACTCATATCATTGAATAACTCACGCTTTAACACTTGAAACACACGCTTTAGGTAGACACGAATTATACTCAACAAGATCTTAATCAAAGAATAAACCTTAGTTGACGTTCCCATAACTGTCAACTCCCATTCAATCCATAGATATAGTATACAACAAATAGTGGTGATATCGACCACTTACATAACTTTACATCGTTGGTTAAAACAAACATCCAACTTTCTTCTTTTTTTTTCTTTTTCTTTTCTCATTTTTTCGATTTTTTTTTTTTTTTTTTTTTTTTTTTTTTTTTTTTTTTTTTTTTTTTTTTTACTAAGCATAAACATAGATGTGTAAAATTTCACCACATTACTATAATGATAATTCTGGATAATTTTTCCATACTTTTCATAACTTCAGAAATAACGGTAATAGTGAAAGTAGTAAACACACGAAAAATAAACTCAAAGATATACAATATTTACTTTCACTCCAATTGCATTGTGCAATTTCCCGACCTAACCATAGATAATGAATTACGCACGCGAACACAGGTAATGTAAGAAAACACACTTTGCCTATAGCAATTAACCAACCACGAATTTTAATCTACAGGGTAGGCTAAGGTGTAAGGTGTAACGAAACATTTTAGACATAGGTGTAAGAAACAAAAGGAATGGCTCTGAGTGTTTTTCTAGGGGTATCTTACTCTAAAAATGAGAGTAACAAAAGGGTTTATACGGGGGTTAACTAACCAGTGTAGTTAGCTAATAACACATAACATATAAGGCTATTTGGGTGTAATCCTAGAAATTTACCAAGTTAGACAAGTCATTCCAATTATATAAATAATACTTATTATGGTGGTCTCGAATAGTATACAAGCCAAGTTCTAAAGTTTACAAGTCACCGGCACACTCATAGATTTGTGAATTTTGAAAAATCACAATTTTTGAAAATAACGTCATGTGTGCAGCTATGCAACTTAGACTTTAAACAAAAACATGCTAAAAATTTTAAATTTTGATATATTAAGCACATTTTAAGCATATTTTGAAAAGTTTAGGACAAGTAAATGTTAAGTGTTCTAATTCTCCAATCCCCCACTTAAGTTAAACAACGTCCTCGTTGTTCGTATAAAAGGTTAAAAACTGGAAAATAAAAGAATTAGAACAGAAAAACTCCCCTGAGATTTGCTCGGTATGATCCTCCGTTAGTATAAGAGCAAAAATCATCTTTCTTGTGGATTAGAACGTTTAAGCTTCATATTAGATGTATCCACAGGAAATGCAGGAAACTAAAATACCACCAAAGCTTCAAAACACACCTAAGATAAGAAAGGTTCAACTTGCATAATACATTAGTAGTTAGGTAAAAATGAAACATAAAAATTAAAAATGAAAATCATCAGGTCAGTCGATGCGCCGTATCTTATGGAAGAAGATACGCCGTATCGAGCCTGGAATAAATACGGATCAGAATAAAAGATGCGCCGCATCCTTAACCAGGGATGCGCCGCATTAAAAATAAACTGATAAAAAGTTTTAAATTCGAAAATAAAAAATGCAGAAAAACAAAATAAGATATGACCATTTGCAGGAGATGCGTCGCATCTCAGAATTGAGATGCGCCGTATCCTCAGCGGCCTGACTGACTCGACACATAAACAGAATAATAAAAAGATAAATCCGGGTTGTCTCCCGGTAAGCACTTGTCTTTATTCCAGAGTCTTCAAGTTAGACTCACGTTCAGCTCTTTAATATCGATCATTGAAGGAGTCGGAAACATCGCGCTCCCTCATCGCTAATTCAGGAATATTGAACACTCCTTGCTTGTCCTTAATTTCCACGCCGTTCTTCTTTAATACCTGTATAAACAAAGTCCTGTCCCTTTCGGGCAGAGATGACAAAATGATAGACGGGAAATTTTTATTATCATATAAGCATAAATAAGCAAGGTGGGGTGGTAGTTCAATAAACACATCATTATTCAAACTCTTTTTCTCAACTATTCTCCTACGTTTGTTAATTACTACACAATCATACCACTCATCATCAGAATCATTGACAACATCGCGTCTAATTCGGTAAGTACATTAAGGTCAATAAATTCCTCAAAGTTCTCATCATTAGGATTAGTTGAGTTGTTTTGAATCAATGTTTCTCCCATAAGTCTAGCTTCAAGATCGAGGTCCATACGCTCTCTTAATCCTAGTACATAAACACCTCTAAATATGCTTTTAACCGGATCTTGGCACTTATAGACTAGTTTATTATTCCCTATCCTTAATGAAATTTTTCTCTTAAACACATCAATCTTAGCATGGGCAGTAGACAAGAAAGGTCTTCCGAGGATTAAAGGAACCTTAACATCCTCGGGCATATCTAAAATAACAAAGTCTACAGGGAAAATAAACTTCTCAATCTTAACTAGCACATTATTAGCAATCCCTTCAGGTCGTTTTACCGTTTTATCAGCCAATTCAATAAGTAATTTAGTTGGTGCTAATTTTCCTAGTCCTAGGGTAGTGAATGTCTTAAGAGGCATAACACTAACACTAGCTCCTAAGTCAGCTAACACATTATTGAAAGATATATCATTAATAGAACAAGGTAGAGTAAAACTTCCTGGGTCTTTTTCTTTATGAGGCAAGGCATTTAATTCAGTTGCAGAGCTCCCTTCTTTCATTGTAGCCTTGATCTCCTCTTCAATCTTTGTCTTTTCTTTTAGTAGTCTTCTTAAACTGATTGAAGAATTAAAGAAAAATTCGGGTCTTGCACCATCATTACCATTCATCGATCTTCTAGGTATGTTAAGAGTGACTTCTTCAGTGGTGCTTATGGCCTTGACATGATCCCTAGGGTTGGTTTCAGTTGAGCTCGGTAAACTTCCGTATCCCCTTTCTTGAAGAACTTTGCTCAATTGACCAATTTGTTGTTCCAGTGCTTTGATCGAAGCTCCTTGATTTCTTGTAGTAGTGTCCGTTGAAGCTCGTATTTCTTTGATCATAGCAGTATTCTCTTCATGTCTTTTAGCAGCATCGGCCATAATTTGCTTTAGAGTGTCATCTAAAGTCTGCCTCCTCTCTTGATAAGCGGGATTGAAGTTGTTCTTTTGATAGAATCCCGGGGTAGCTTCCCTAAATCTTCCTGAAGGTCGGAATGGTTGTCCAAATTGGGTGTAATATGCTTCTTCAAATGTCTCACTTTCATTCTTGTTCGGGCAGTCTTTAGTGTAGTGAGGTCCTTCGCACTTTTCACATCCAACTTGGGCAGCATACACTCTTTCATCACGCTTCTTCATCTCTCTACTAATTTTATCCAATTGAGCTTGAATAGCAGCAATCCCGTCAAAATTAGTGCTGCTCTTAGATCTAGTAGAGGTCCCATCGTGCCATTTCTGCTAATGATCAGCAGCTTCTTGGATCGCCTTCCTAGCATTAGTTGCACTCATTTGAGGTACAACTCCCTTAGCATCCAAAATCTGTCTAGTAGGCACGTCCAGTCCTTGATAAAACAATATTATCTCCTGCATAGGGGTTAGATAGTGTTGAGGACATTTTATTAATAAATCTTTAAATCGTTCCCAAGCTTGATAAAGAGTTTCATCAGGCTCTTGCTTGAAACTGTTGATAGCCTCCATCTTTTTAGCAGTCTTAGCAGGTGGACAATATCTCTTCAGGAATTTGCTCTTCAAACCTTCCCATGTAGTGATTGAACTAGCAGGTTCATTCCTTAGCCACTTGTTAGCAGCTCCTTTTAGTGAGATGGGAAAGATTCTAAGCATGAGTTGATCGTTAGTGACTCCTTCTGAAGTAAACAAATCTGCAATCTCCAGGACCTTTTCAACATGCTAGAAATTTACCAATTTAGACAAGTCATTCCAATTATATAAATAATACTCATTATGGTGGTCTCGAATAGTATACAAGCCAAGTTCTAAAGTTTACAAGTCACCGGCACACTCATAGATTTGTGAATTTTGGAAAATCACAATTTTTGAAAATAACGTCATGTGTGCAGCTATGCAACTTAGATCTTAAACAAAAACATGCTAAAATTTTTTTAAGTTTGATATATTAAGCACATTTTAAGCATAATTTTTGAAAAAGTTTAGGACAAGTAATTGTTAAGTGTTCTAATTCTCCAATCCCCCCACTTAAGTTAAACAACGTCCTCGTTGTTTGTATAAAAGGTTAAAAACTGGAAAATAAAAGAATTAGAACAGGAAAACTCCCCTGAGATTTGCTCGGTATGATCCTCCATTAGTATAAGAGCAAAAATCAACTTCTTGTGGATTAGAACGTTAAAGCTTCATACTTGATGTATCCACAGGAAATCCAGGAAACTATAATACCACCAACACTTTAAAACACACCTAAGATAAGAAAGGTTCAAACTTGCATAATACATTAGTAGTTAGAAAAAATAAAACTTAAAAATTAAAACTGAAAATCATCAGGTCAGTCGATGCGCCGTATCTTATTGAAGAAGATACGCCGTATCGAGCCTGGAATTAATACGGATCAGAATAAAGATGCGCCGCATCCTTAACCAGGGATGCGCCGTATTAAAAATAAACTGATAAATAGTTTTAAAGTCGAAAATAAAAATGCAGAAAAATAAAATAAGATATGACCATTGCAGGAGATGCGTCGCATCTCAGAATTGAGATGCGCCGTATCCTAATGCGGCTTGGACTGACTCGACACAGAAAACAGAATAATAAAAGATAAATCCGGGTTGTCTCCCGGTAAGCACTTGTCTTTATTCCAGAGTCTTCAAGTTAGACTCACGTTCAGCTCTTTAATATCGATCATTGAAGGAGTCGGAAACATCACGCTCCTTCATCGCCAGTTCAGTAATATTGAACACTCCTTGCTTGTCCTTAATTTCCACGCCGTTCCTCTTTAATATCTGTATAAACAAAGTCCTGTCCCTTTCGGGCAGAGATGACAAAATGATAGACGGGAAATTCTTATTATCATATAAGCACAAATAAGCAAGGTAGGGTGGTAGTTCAATAAACACATCATTGTTCAAATTCGTTTTCTCAACTACTCTCCTACGTTTATTAATTACTACACAATCATACCACTCATCATCAGAATCATTAACAACATTGCGTCTAAGTTCGGTAGGTACATTAAGGTCAATGAATTCCTCAAAGTTCTCATGATTAGGATTAGTTGAGTTGTTTTGAATCAATGTTTCTCCCATAAGTCTAGCTTCAAGATCGAGGTCCATACGCTCTCTTAATCCTAGTACATAAACACCTCTAATTATGCTTTTAACCGGATCTTGGCACTTATAGACTAGTTTATTATTCCCTATCCTTAATGAAATTTTTCTCTTAAACACATCAATCTTAGCATGGGCAGTAGACAAGAAAGGTCTTCCGAGGATTAAAGGAATCTTAACATCCTCGGGCATGTCTAGTATAACAAAGTCTACGGGAAAAATAAACTGCTCAATCTTAACTAGCACATTATTAGCAATCCCTTCAGGTCGTTTTACCGTTTTATCAGCCAATTCAATAAGTAATTTAGTTGGTGCTAATTTTCCTAGTCCTAGGGTAGCGAATGTCTTAAGAGGCATAACACTAACACTAGCTCCTAAGTCAGCTAACACATTATTGAAAGATATACTATTAATAGAACAAGGTAGAGTAAAACTTCCTGGGTCTCTTTCTTTATGAGGCAAGGCATTTGAGTCGGTTGCAGGGCTCTCTTCTTTCATTGTTGCCTTGATCTCCTCTTCAATCTTTGTCTTCTCTTTTAGTAGTCTCCTTAAGCTGATTGAAGAGTTAAAGAAAAATTCGGGTCTTGCACCATCATCACCATTCATCGATCTTCTAGGTATATTAGGAGTGACTTCTTCAGTGGTGCTTATGGCCTTGACATGATCTCTTGGATTTGTTTCAGTTGAGCTCGGTAAACTTCCATATCCCCTTTCTTGAAGAACCTTGCTCATTTGACCAATTTGTTGTTCCAATGCTTTGATCGAAGCTCCTTGATTTCTTGTAGTAGTGTCCGTTGAAGCTCGAATTTCTTTGATCATAGCAGTATTCTCTTCATGTCTTTTAGCAGCATCGGCCATAATTTGCTTTAAAGTATCGTCTAAAGTCTGCCTCCTCTCTTGATAAGCGGGATTGAAGTTGTTCTTTTGATAGAATCCCGGACTAGCTTCCCTAAATCTTGCTGAAGGTCGGAATGGTTGTCCAAATTGGGTGTAATATGCTTCTTCAAATGTCTCACTTTCATTCTTGTTCGGGCAATCTTTAGTGTAGTGAGGTCCTTCGCACTTTTCACATCCAACTTGGGCAGCATACGCTCTTTCATCTCGCTTCTTCATCTCTCTACTAATTTTATCCAATTGAGCTTGAATAGCAGCAATCCCGTCAAAATTAGTGCTGCTCTTAGATCTAGTAGAGGTCCCATCGTGCCATTTCTGAGAATGGTCAGCAGCTTCTTGGATCGCTTTCCTAGCATTGGTTGCACTCATTTGAGGTACAGCTCCCTTAGCATCCAAAATCTGTCTTGTAGGCACGTCCAATCCTTGATAAAACAATATTATTTCCTGCATAGGGGTTAGATAGTGTTGAGGACATTTTATCAATAAATCTTTAAACCGTTCCCAAGCTTGATAAAGGGTTTCATCAGGCTCTTGCTTGAAACTATTGATAGCCTCCATCTTTTTAGCAGTCTTAGCAGGTGGACAATATCTCTTCAGGAATTTGCTCTTCAAACCTTCCCATGTAGTGATTGAACTAGCAGGTTCATTCCTTAGCCACTTGTTAGCAGCTCCTTTTAGTGAGATTGGGAAGATTCTTAGCATGAGTTGATCGGTATTGACACTTTCTGAAGTAAACAAGTCTGCAATCTCCAGGACCTTTTCAACATGCTCATTAGCATCCTCTTGTTCCGTCCCACTGAAAGCATTCTCTCTGAGCTCTTTGAGAAATTGACCCTTCAACTCAAATTTTGACTTGTCATCAAACTTAGGTCTAGCAACTCCTGAAGTGTAATCAGCACGGGTATTGTTCATGTATTCCTCCATAGTAGTGTTTTCGCCCATTGTTTATGTTTCAACTTCCTCTTTTTCTTCAGAAAAGTAATCAAGCTCGAGTGAACTTGAAAGATCAAAGCTTCTTGTGTTGAAAAGCCTTTTAAGCGAATGTAGGGCTCGTTCAGGATCTTCGAAAGGTTGAATCAAGTTCTTCGTAGAACTCCTGGTCATGCACTTCCTGAAATCAACACAAAAAATATCAGTAGGGTATGCTCGAGAAAGTAGTATAGAAAATTAACAACGAAAACGGAATACGAAAAATTTAAAGTTACTGATATCTGCAGACGATGCGCCGTATCCAAAAAGTTGGATACGCCGTATCTTATAATCGTTAAAATTTAATCAGACTTTATTCAGAAAATAGATACGCCGCTTTAGAATTTAAGAATGCGTCGTATCGAATTAATTAATCAAAAATCAACTTATCTAATTAAAATTAAATGCGTCGTATTAACGAAAGTTAATGCGCCGTATTTTCGTTACGTTTAAAAATTAAAGATTTTTGATTCAGTAAGATGCGCCGTATCGACAGAGATCGATACGCCGTATCTGTTTAATAATTCGCAAACTGTTTTTAATTAAAATAATAGATACGCCGTATCTGCAAAAGCAGATGCGTCGTATGGCGTTAACGTTTAGAAATTTTTTTTATTAAAAACAGATACGCCGTATCTGCAAAAGCAGATGCGTCGTATTACTTTATCGCTTAGAAAAATTTTCTTATTAAAAACAGATACGCCGTATCTTGGGGAAAAGATGCGTCGTATCGAATTAATTAAACGCGTTGTGTTAAAAAAATTAAACGCAATACGCCGTATCTGAGAGATCAGATGCGCCGTATCGTTTGATTTAGCACAGTACAACGATAGCAGAACAGAAAAATACGAAAAATAAAAACAAAAATTAAACACACAAACGAAAATAAACACACAAAAATAAAAAGAAAACAATTAACACACAATACAACAAATATTCAAAATAGTACAATGATGCAATTAATCTAATAAAAAAGAAAAACCTAATTAAAATACTAATTAAATTAACAGATAATAACAATTCACTCCCCGGCAACGGCGCCAAAAACTTGATGCGCGTGATGTGTCGTTGCGGTTTTGCAGTTTTAATGCCTATTCAAGTTTTAAATTTATATTTAGCCGACTTATCAATAACACACACACTTAACGAGCAGTGTACCCGGTCAGTATGAAGATAATGGTAAGTAGAGTGTCGATCACTAAGAGTGGAACGTATTATCTCGTTATTCTAATCAGTATTTTAATATCCTAACGCAAGGGGGTTTCAGCCTGAGAGACTGGCACGGTTTGTTGCAATTAAATAATAAAATAAACCAATAGGCACGAATCAGCAAGTAGCACACACGTACACAGATAGATACTTGAGACAATAAGAGGGTTGTCCTTATGATTAAGTAGATTGTCACTTGTTTTATTGATAGCTTTATATGAAGTGTATGTAGTTAACCCTTTCTCGTTGGTCCTATTCTTATCGGCGAGTAAACCCTTAATGATTACTTATGTCTAAAAGTTATTCCTAAGTGATCAATTTAGAAACAACCGTGGGAGCCACATTATGTCCCGCAGTCAAATGCCCGCAAGCCACTAATAAACACAGAGGTTATCAATGCACTAATAAGTAGTAACCAAAGACATCAACATATAAACTTTAATTGATAGGAAAGCAAGTATTAAAGGGAGTGCAATCTTTCGTTGTCACATTACACAAGCCACCAATCCTGATGAATTAAAGTTTGCTAACACAATAAAACAAAACTACTTAATGAATTAAACACATGCAGCACCTTCTTACAGCTCTTGTATCTTTGATTTGGGTGTGTCTTGTGCTGCCTTCTTGACTGAATTCGTCCTTTGTTCCTCCTGTTTGGTCTTCGGTTTTAGGGTTTTTTTGGAACTTGTAATTCGTCTGGTCTACGGGGTATTTATACTTTTTGTCTGAGGGAAGATGCGGCGCATCTACTAAGTAGATGCGGCGCATGTACTTAACTTCGCGTGGGGTCCAAGATTATAATATTCAGGAATATTCGTACACCGCCAGAAGATGCGGCGTAACTCCATGATTAGATGCGGCGCATGTCCTCTTGTATCTTGGATCGTATCTGGTGGAATCTTGATAGCGATGCGGCGCATGTCATGAGTGAGATGCGGCGCATCTGGAGCAGAATTGACTTGATCTTGTCCATGTCAGTAGACTTTCACTTTATGCATGTTTTGCTCCATTATTAGTCCAAAATCGTTAAGTTTCACCAAATGCTTGTTTTTACCTGAGAATTACAAAAGTAAACGATTGAGTATCAATCCTCATACATAATATAGTAAAACAAGTCAAATTAATAGGATAAATGATAGTAATAAAATGTACTTATTTGAGTTCATCAGCCGTATCGATAAAAATCGATGCGCCGTATCTGTTTAATAATTCGCAAACTGTTTTTAATAAAAATATTAGATACGCCGTATCTGCTAAAGCAGATGCGTCGTATGGCGTTAACGTTTAGAGAAAAATTTTTATTAAAAACAGATACGCCGTATCTTGGGGAAAAGATGCGTCGTATCGCTTTATCGCTTAGAAAAAATTTCTTATTAAAAACAGATACGCCGTATCTTGGGGAAAAGATGCGTCGTATCGAATTAATTAAACGCGTTGTATTTTATATAAAAAAATTGAACGCAATACGCCGTATCTGAGGAATCAGATGCGCCGTATCGTTCGATTTAGCTCAGTACAACGATAGCAGAACACAAAAAAGTACGAAAAACAAATAAAAACACACAAACGAAAATAAACACAAATAAAAGCAAACAAAAAGCACACAAAAACAGAAAATATGCAAAATAGTACAATGAATGCAAATTAAACTAATACACAACAAAATTAGCGGTTAGATAAAAATTAAAAACCTAATTAAAATACTAATCAAATTAACAGATAATAACAATTCACTCCCCGGCAGCGGCGCCAAAAACTTGATGCGCGTGATGTGTCGTTGCGGTTTAGCAGTTTTAATGCCTACTCAAGTTTTAAATTTATATTTAGCCGACTTATCAATAACACACACACTTAACGAGCAGTGTACCCGGTCAGTATGAATATAATGGTAAGTAGAGTGTCGATCACTAAGTGCATGTTTGGCGCGAAGCTTTTTGGAGCTTTTTTGGGCAATGAGCGGTGAAAATGAGCTTTTTTATTTTTGATGTTCGTTTGGTAAGATAGCAATGAGTTGTAGCAATTTTTTAGGAAAGCTTTTTTTCTAATGCTTCCTTTTGAAGCTTTGGAAATTTACAAGAGCTTTTTTATATTCAATGACTAAAATACCCCCTACTTTCAAATGCCTTACATAGGTAGAAAAGGGGTACCTACTTTCAATGTGATGGCAGCGTGTGACTTTGATTTATGCTTTACCTTTATATCAGTTGGATGGGAGGGATCTGCACACGACACACGTGTATTTCTCAGTGTCATTAACAATCCATCAATGAACTTTCCAAAACCACCCAACGGTATATTTGATTGCCTTTTTTATTGTATTCTAAATTTTCAAAGGCACTAACTTTTATGTTATAAGCAGGTAAGTATTATTTAGTGGATAAAGGATATCCGGATAAAAAAAGATATTTGGTTCCATACCTAAAGACCAGATACCATAAATCATAGTTTGAAAATGAGCCGCCTAATAACATGCAAGAAAGTTTCAATCGTTCCCATTCGTCTCTAAGAAGTGCGATTGAGAGATCATTTGGAATATTGAAAAAAAGATGGAAGATACTCGGTAAAATGCCTAAATACAGCGTGAAAACTCAACTCGATGTAATTACGGCTGCATTCGCCTTGCATAATTACATTCGTAATAATGACAAAGAAGACATGGTGTTCACAACATTTGAACAACATCCAGATTACATGGGAGGTGAAGAACTTCGTGACGTACGTGGCTCGAATGCAAATAATGATGATATTTCTAGTGCAACATCTATCGAGATGAAACGAATTCGCAATGATATTGCCACTTCAATATGGAATGCACGTCGTCGGTAGTAGATTACTAGTGTATAACGGTATTATGAACTGTCCAACATGTAAATGTAACTTTATTATTTATTTAGAGAATTTTCTATTGAAATATGCATATGTCCTTTTACGTCATTTTACATATATATAAATACAGCTACAGCTATGTTACCAAACGTTTTTATTTAAAAGACAGCTACTGCTCACGGCTACTGCTCACAGCTACTGCTCACAGCCACTGCTCACAGCTACAGCTCACTGCTACTGCTACTTTTACCAAACACAGCCTAAGAGTGGAACGTATTATCTAGTTATTCTAATCAGTATTTTAATATTCTAACGCAAGGGGGTTTCAGCCTGAGAGACTGGCACGATTTGGTTGCAATTAAATAATAAACTAAACCAATAGGCACGAATCAGCAAGTAGCACACACGTACACAGATAAATACTTGAGACAATAAGAAGATCTGTCCTTATGATTAAGTAGTTTGTCACTTGTTTTATTGATAGCTTTATATGAAGTGTATGTAGTTAACCCTTTCTCGTTGGTCCTATTCTTATCGGCGAGTAAACCCTTAATGATTACTTATGTCTAAAAGTTATTCCTAAGTGATCAATTTAGTAACAACCGTGGGAGCCACATTATTTTCCGCAGTCAAATGCGCAGGCCACTAATAAACACAGAGGTTATCAATGCACTAATAAGTATTAACCAAAGACATCAACATATAAACTTTAATTGATGGGAAAGCAGTTTTAAGGGAGTGTAATCTTTCCGTTGTCACATTACACAAGCCATCAATCCTGATGAATTAAAGTTTGCTAACACAATAAAACAAAACTACTTAATGAATTAAACACATGCAGCACCTTCTTACAGCTCTTGTATCCTTGATTTGAGTGTGTCTTGTGCTGCTGCCTTGACTGAATTCGTCCTAGGGTTTTTGGTCTTCGGTCTCGTATATAATATATATATGTATGTCTGTGGCTCAATTCGTCTGGTCTTTGGGGTATTTATAGTTACCGTCTGAGGGTAGGATGCGGCGCATCCAGCAAGTAGATGCGGCGCATGTACTTAACTTCGCGTGGGGTCCAAGATTATAATATTCAGGAATATTCGTACACCGCCAGAAGATGCGGCGTATCTTCGTCTTTGGATGCGGCGCATGTCCTCTTGAATCTTGGATCGTATTTGGTGAGATCTTGATAGCGATGCGGCGCATGTCATGAGTGAGATGCGGCGCATCTGGAGCAGATTTGACTTGATCTTGTCCATTTCAGTAGACTCTTCACTTTATGCATGTTTTGCTCCATAATTAGTCCAAAATCGCCAAGTTTCATCAAATGCTTGTTTTTACCTGAGAATTACAAAAGTAAACGATTAAGTATCAATCCTCATACATAATATAGTAAAACAAGTCAAATTAATAGGATAAATGATAGTAATAAAATGTACTTATTTGAGTTCATCAGAGGGTTTTGTCAGTAATCGAATTTTTTGTGTGATGTGGATCTGGGTTTTTGGTGGTGATATTGGGTTTATGTTTGATTTTTGATGCGTTTTGTTGACTGGATTTTGGATTTTGATTGATCGGTTTTTTTTTGTTTATGTGTTGACCGGATCTGGGTGATAAAGAATGAAATGGTTGTGGGTATAGATACTGAGTAAAGAATGAAAATGGGTCTGATCAAAGAAGTCAGTCAATGTGACTTAAGAAGTGTGATAAATAATGAAATGGTTGCGGGTATGGATACTGAGTAATTCATTTAAAAAAATAGGACTAACAATGCAAAAAATACTAACGGGGGGACTAACGGGCAAATAATATTTATACACTTAACGGTCAAACTAACGGCCCATCCAAAATATGGACTAAAAGAGTGCAACGTTTCAAAAATAGGTATCTCTTGCGTAATTAAAACGAAATAAAGACTAAACATGAAATCCGTGTAAACCACAGGAACCATCCGTGTAATTTTTTCTAATGTATATTACTAGATTTAGTAATTTATAAGTGAAAGCAAAGCGGTACCCATAAGAATGGCTAACAAAAAAAGCACCTCTTCTCTGTTTTATGATCATATGGGTATTAATCTATCTCTTGATTTATTTACATATTAACAAAAAACTTGCTATGAGTATCTTTATGATTCCACAATTCTTATAGTCATGTACCAAATACAACCTTAATTTGGAGGATGTGATTGAATATGACTTTTTTTAAGGATTTGCATAAAGGGGGAATTGCATATATAGTCAATGAAATTTGTATATTTGCATATTTTTTTAAAATACAAATTTTTAATGCATAATTTACAATGATGTTAAAACATGTTTTGGAGAAGGAAAATGCTAAAACTTCCTACCTTTTCATCCTACTAAACCTCCTACTCATAGGATCGTGACAAATGTCAGAATTGACGGTTTGGATGCGGAGAGAGAATGAGTGAAAACAAATTATATAATATTGTTGTGTGTGTAGGAGAATTTTTAGCATGGAAATGTAGGAGATTGTAGCAATTTTTTTTAGAGAAATATGTAAATATGCAAGTTTTAATATATATATATATATATTTTGGAAGGCGACTTTCAATTTTTTGGGTCGGAGTCGCACCTGCCACATCGGCAGGACCTCATCCACCACATACCTAGACTATGTTGTCTGAACCGGGTCCACGCTGGTGTATTGGGGACTATTAACGGCTTCCTCCCGGAAACTGTACCGCCTCCACACGAGTTTTTCTCGCTGGAGATACGTCCGGATGAAAACCGGAGGCGGCTCGGATTTGAAACCTGCACAACATTGGCTCACAGGCTCTTCCTCTTCATTGCCTGGTACCAACAAAGCATTGTGGCCTATATGTGAAGACTTCCCGGTACAGTCACCCATACCGGTACTACTTTCACACGGGCTCACTTAACTGAATAAGTGATACCCACTGGGCCACAAGCCTGTTGGTGTATATATATATATATATATAACTGTCGCAATAAATAAAAATGTTATTTTTACTTAAAGTTCGAAAAAAATTAAAACGTGTGGTTGGGGATGGATTAAGTACAGTAATAAATATATTCAAGACATTTTCTTTACATTTTCTTTTTTACTGTAATTAACAAACTTTAATATATGCAAGACATATGGTCCCATCTCTTTTTGTCCAAACTTTAATATATGCATTTTGTACCGGAATCTACGGGTTTATTCTACCTTTATTGCCACTAAATTTTAGTGGGTTATGTTATAAACACCTTTTTTATATTGTCACGTCAGGAGGTTTTGTCAAACCGTATAACACGCGATGCACATTATATAAACTGACGATGCGTGCAATGATTGGAAACACTTCCTACGAGAGAATCGAAATAACTTGCCCCATTTTAATTTGCACAAAAATGCTGCCACAAAAGTTAGTGCATGAAGTCCAAGTGTGCAACTCTTTGCTCAAGTTTATTTGGGGAGTTTATGAGTAAACTGAGAATTGATATGGTTATTAAAAAAAAAGATTCCCTGCTTACAGCTTATGGGTTTATCTAAACTACTTATAATGTCTAATTGGTCAAATGAAAAAGTAAAAACTTAAGTTTTGGTCAATCCTCATAATACTCTTATTGCTTGCGAAGGAAAGTCGAAACTACTTATTGCTTGCAAAGGAAAGTCGAAACTGTACATGGTTTCCTCATTTACATTACACGCCAATGCCCCTTATTAAGGAAACAATTAAGGAATGTTTGACAAGGTCTTATAGCTAGGCCTTTTTTTGAGAAGTTTTAGGGATGGAAAAGTATTTTCAAATCAATGTTGCATCAATCTACAATTTTGTTTTTCAAAAATTTTGATTTTTCAACAATTATCCAAGGCAAGTCTATCAAATTCAACTAACCATGATTTTTTCTCGCGATCATGCAGCAACTAAATCTCGGGATTTCATTATTTTATAACCTAATATACATCTATAAATTGAGTGCTTCACATTGTAGCCATATCACAAATCATTCTCTCCTATTCAAGTTTATTTTTTTAATCATTGTTGAATCTTTTTTGCATACGTTTTTAGGGTTTATACAATTTTTTAGATCTCACAATGTTCATATGTTGTTACCAATGTCAGTATTTCTGGACATGTTTTTAAAATGAAAAAATAAATTGCGGACGTATTTGAAAATCTGCATATGTGTTATCATGTTTTCCACACAACATTTTTATATTTGCATGATCATTGGAGATATCAGTTCGCTGTTAATTGTTTTTTGAATCCTTTTTTGCATAGGTTTGTATGGTTCATACAATTTTTTAGATATCATAATGTTCATGTGTTCTGACCAATATTAGTATTTATGAATATGTTTTTGAAATAAAAACAATTATTGTGGATGTATTTGAATCGGCATATCTATTATTTATTTGCATGATCATTAGAGATGTCAGTTGCTTGTTTATGTGTTGTAGATAATAAGCAAATGGAATCAAGAAGGCTTTCAAAGCTTTCCTATGCAGCTGGTATGTTTTAGAATTTTTTTGTTTACAATGAACATTAGTTGTCATCCATGTTTGTATTATCATGATCTTGATTATTTGAAACATTAATTATCATCCATGTTTGTATTATAACGAAGCAGACTCAAACATTGCTTCTAACTTTGTGGATTCAAGCAGTGCCACAAAGTCGAACAATTCATCTGGTATTTTTTATGTTTAATGTTTAATGTTTAATGTTTAATGAATTTTTTTACATGGATGAACATGTAAATATTGACATTGTCTTACTATGCTTTATGACATGTTATATGATAAAAAAAATGGAACCAAAGAGAACTCCAAGGAATGCTTCTGGCTCTGGTATATGTTATAAGTTTATTTGGAAATGTTTATCCAATGAATCTATGTGTTCTTGATTATTTGAAATATCAGTTTTTTATTTATTTGGTTGATAACTAAATGGATTCGAGGATCCCTACAAACTTTGGATAAAAAAAGGTATGCAATATTTTGCAGTGCAGTTAACAATCGTTCTTCATTTATGTTTACAATATTTTTTTTTTTCTTCAGATAACCAAGCCGAGTTGGGTCATTATTCGCACGAATGTGATGGAAGAACACATCCATGTCATTGTGTTCAGGTGAAGGTGGTTGTGGAATGTTGTGTACTACTGACGGAGAAAGCGGTTCACCGTGATATTTCCAAGTGGTATAAGTTGTGTCAAACCCGTTTTGAGATATGTGCGACGAATGAGTGTTGATCGAAATCGGTATTGAGTTACCACATATCTTACCTTACATGGGCATTAAATCTTTTCGGAGATTGGGTATAGAGATCCAACTCTTATCAATTTTCATAACAGCGTTGTAATGATGTAATAAATAAGCATATGCAAATAAACACATTCAAATAAACTAGACGAGTACCCGTGCATAGCAACGGGATTTTACAACGGTAGATAGTTTTAGTGATAAAAAAAAGGTTTATAAGTTATAAACGAAAAATAGTAAAAGTTTGAGGATTTGGGGACATAATGTTTTGAAACTCGGTTCGACCCGGGTGATTCAACCGGTTGAATCGTTCCGGTCGAAAAATGGGTCAATTTAAACCGGGTCATCCCAACGGGTTGGTCGAAAAAATGGGTCAAATTAAACCGGGTCAACACGCCGGGTTTGAAGCGTCCTGGGTTAACCCAGTTTTCGATGTGTATCAATAGTTTCAAGATTATAGATAGTATAGATATATGCATGGTATGAACGTGAATTATAAAATGATTAATATGTCAAATTGGTCACAATTTCAAAGTCAAATGCATTATCACCTCACTCTATAAATAGAAGTATTCAACAACGATATCAATTTTAACTAATGCAAGCATTTAGTAACTTAAATACTTGCCAAAACAATTGTCACATCTAATTTTGGGATATTATATGGCCATTAACTCGTGTAGTAAATGGCAACCTTGTTTTAATGATAATGTATTTTGTAAATTAATTGTAAATTGATATGCTAATTGAAACTTGTGTAGTAAATATATTAAGTATAGTTGTCATATATCATTCTAAGTTAGGCAATGATTTAAACATATCATGCAAAAAAATGGATCAATCTCTTTTCTTCAACTATAATTCATATATCATTCTTAGTTATTATCATAGATGTAATGTTTTATTTTAAGTTTCACTAAATTTCTTTGATACATGTTAAGAATTTTTTCTATCGCATGTTACAACCGTTTGCAATTACATTTTCATCTTTTCATGTTCTATTTTGAACGTTATACGAAACATTTACCACAATATCGCATATCGTTAATTTTCTGCCGCTATAAATTTCCTTTGCTATGCACGGGTACTCGCCTAGTATAATATGAGTGAGGATCAAATAAGATATATAAACTCAAGCTAGTAAGCTAATGATACTAATGACCCTTAAAAGGTAGATATAGAAACTTATCAGTATCTCAATTGTCTTATTTTAAAAAAGTTAAGATATTTCGTTTGAGTTCATATATCTATACTACTTATAAAGCATATACACAATTATCCTTAAACTTAAAAACTTAAAAAATTGAGTAAAGTTCAATTGAATTACTAAAATATCTTTGATTAAAAATGATAACAACATCCACTATTAAATTAGTTATTAATATATTGTTTAACCCTCAAACTTTTATCATTTTTCATTTATAACTTATAAACATTTTTTTCGCAATGACTACAAATTAAACTCGTAAATTACATCAAGCATCACCCCAAAACACAAGTTCGCATGTATAATTATTTGCCACTATACACCGTCGCTTTATGCGGGTATTCATCTAGTAAAGTTTAAGTTGAGGATCAATCTTTTAAATTTAACAGACTGAAAATGTTACTCCATTTTTACTTTGAAATTTAACAGATTTATGCTCGACTTGAATGTTAACATTTTTACTTTTAAATCTAAAAATTGTATCCTCCGCTTACGAGTTTTAAGATTTTTCATTTCAATTGTTTTAAAATAGAAGATTATTTTCCCTGTCTAAAATAACTACGATTTCTGACATTTGGAACGACTAATTTACAGGGTTTGAGATAATGTAATACAAACTCAAAGTGGAAAAAATAGGGTGGGCTCAAACCCCCTAGATTAATCGTCCAAAAATTTTGTTTATTGGCCATGAAAAGTAGAAATCCAAAAATGTAACTAATGGTCAAAGGATTGATACTAGTAGCGAAAATTACCTATAAGGCCACTGTCAATATTTGTTGCCTTTTTTAGGGCGGGTTTTTTTTTTATTCCCAAAAAGGCCACCTATCTCGCTGCAAAAGGTTCCAGAAATTCAATATATACACGTGTCAACATCTCGTCATTTTTAGAATAAAAAAAAAAAAAAAAAAAAAAAGGTATTTCACATAACATTTGCAGCGAAATACACTTTTTTGGGCCCCACAAAAATTAAAAAAAGGTATTTCACATAAACCTTGCAGCGAAATACACTTTTTTTGGGCCCACCTTGAAATTCAAAATTTTATTTTACCAAAATTACCCTAAACTTTTTAATATTTACAATTTTTTTATATAACAAAGTTTATTCGTCAAATATATAGCAAATATATAGCGAATTCGTTAATAAAAAAAATACCGTTACGAAGAGCTCTGAATTACGAACAAAACAAGCCCAATATTGATATGCCTTTGACGTACGTATGATTTTATAAAAAAATATTAAAGTTTGATATATATATATATATATATATATATATATATAGAGGAGAGTTATTTTACATACCAAATTTTTCCTACATACCAAGGGACTCATCCCCACCATTCATCTAAAAAGAAATCAATGTTTGAGATTAAAAGCATTTTAATATTTCACTTATTTTTTATAATTTAAATATCTCTTAAACCGTTAATCGTTAAGCGAAAATAATTATCTTTCTATAGACGGGCACTTTGATATACTTTCGACAAAAAAAAAATCGTTTTTTTTCACTTTTTTTTCGTTACTAAATTTGCATGAAAAAATCACATGTGATATATCATATATGATATGTAATATCACATGTGATATTAGTGTTAAATCACATATGATATGTAATATCACATGTGATATTACATATCATATATGATATATCACATGTGATTTTTTCATGCAAATTTTCATGCAAATTTTTTCATGCAAATTTGGTATATGATTAACGGTTTGAAAGATATTAATATTTGGAAAAAAAGGATGAAAGTAGGTTTTTTAAATGCGAAAATTACCCCAACTTTTTGGACATTTCAAAAGTACCCCAACATGTCGCGTATTTAAGGTCACGACACACTTGACATACACGTGTCACTTTCTTACCAATTATGGAACGCAAAAGAAAAAAAAAAAAAAAATTAAAACATGTCGCGTACCAATTTAAGCGACATGTATATATGCTACACGACATGTTAGAAAAAGGAGCAGTCATGAAATTGGTCCCTTAGTATGTAAAAAAAGTTTGGTCCTCAAATTATCTTAAATCATATATATATATATATATATATATATATATATATATATATATATATATATATATATATATATATATATATATATATATATACAAAATATGAAATTGAAAAAAAACTTACCAAAATTACCCTAAACTTTTTAATATTTACAATTTTTTTTATATAAATATTAAAAAGTTTAGGGTAATTTTGGTATATCAAACTTTAATATTTTTTTATAAAATCATACGTACGTCAAAGGCATATCAATATTGGGCTTGTTTTGTTCGTAATTCAGAGCTCTTCGTAACGGTATTTTTTTATTAACGAATTCGCTATATATTTGCTATATATTTGACGAATAAACTTTGTTATATAAAAAAATTGTAAATATTAAAAAGTTTAGGGTAATTTTGGTAAAATAAAATTTTGAATTTCAAGGTGGGCCCAAAAAATGTGTATTTCGCTGCAAGGTTTATGTGAAATACCTTTTTTTAATTTTCGTGGGGCCCAAAAAAGTGTATTTCGCTGCAAGGTTTATGTGAGATACCTTTTTTTAATTCTCGTGGGGCCCAAAAAAGTGTATTTCGCTGCAAATGTTATGTGAAATACCTTTTTTTTTTTTTTTTTTTTTTTATTCTAAAAATGACGAGATGTTGACACGTGTATATATTGAATTTCTGGAACCTTTTGCAGCGAGATAGGTGGCCTTTTTGGGAATAAAAAAAAAACCCGCCCTAAAAAAGGCAACAAATATTGACAGTGGCCTTATAGGTAATTTTCGCATACTAGTATAGGTCTCTAATGGTTTTGACGTCTTGAGAAGTATGACTGATTTAGACGATGATTTTGACACGAATTCAAATGTTCCTCCAATAAAAAAGGGCCTATGATATTCTAACCCCCCCTAGCATGTCAAATTAGGGGGTGCCACACTATTTGGGTCAAAGATTCCCTTTTGAGACAGTATGTCACAGTTTTTTGTAAGTTTCTGTTCTGTATTTCTGACAGTTTTATAATTTTTGTCAGTTTTTGTTCCGTATTTCTGTTCCGCACTTTCAGGTTTATAGCTATTTGATATAAACAAAATTAAAAAAAAAAAAAAAAAAAAAAAAAAAAAAAAAAAAGGTTGGGGAGGGGTGTTGTTTTCGGTTTTTTTTGGGGGGGGGGGGGGAGGGGGGGGTGGGGATAAGGCAGACCATAAAAAAGGTGGTAAACGAAAATAATCAAGGGTGGAAAATGAAAAAACAAAGAAGAGTTTGGTAAACTGAACACTTCAAATCAAGGTTTTCAAGATCAGGATCCTACCTAGGATCGTTTTCGTCTTTGTAAGATCGTGATCGTAAGATCGGATCGGGATCCTAAGATCCTACTATAATGTCGTTTTCTAATGATCATTGTAATATTATTCAAATCTACAAATTATTATATATCATAAACACGAAATTATATGAATGTTTCATGGAAATGTTATCGTAAATTATGAATATGAAATGTTTACGAAGAATCACATGTTGTTTTTTAAATTATAAAAAAACATAACCCATAAATTTGTAGTTTTTAAGTTTGCGATTCGAGAAAAGTAGGATTGAATTGGACTAGATCTTAAGATCCTATGGTCAAGATCGGGATCCTATAATCTCTTAAGCTTGTTAAGATCCTACGTAAGATCCGGATCGTTTTTACTTTCTAAAATCGTAAAATCGTAAGATCCTATGATCAGGATCGGGATCTTAACAACTATGCTTCAAATGACAAAGAAGTAAAGAAGTGGAAGATAAAGTGATAGATGAGAAAAGAAGGGAAAAATGTGATGTTTGCTCCGTTTACTAATATTTACGTGTATGAGATGGATGAACAATATGATTATATAGTGAGTCTCATTACTACTACTAATGTGGAGGATATCACGGATGATGACGACGAGGGTGAGGATACTAACGTGGAGGACGAGAGCGAAGATGATTGATCTAAAGATTATTGGTCTATGTTTTGTGTTTCTTTATTGTTTATCTTTAGTTAACTCTAGTTTATTGATGATGTAGTTTTGCCTATGTAATGGGTTGAAATGTGAGAAACACTCGCATCCTATGTACTTAACTGTTTTATGGAGTAATTAATTAACGGGTAGGGCTCTAATCGAGTCGAACAAAGCTCGAGCTTGACAGGGCTTGAGCTCGGCTTGAAAATCATAAGGTAGGCTGAGCTCGGCTCGAGTCGATAGCTCGACAAGTTTCAATCATCCAAGCTTGATCTTGGCTCGAGTAATATTCGAGTAAGATCCTACAAAAATCCGTCATGATAATCTTTGTCAATTAATAATACCCTTGACTTATCATTTAACAAAGCCCATTTTTATGGAGAAATTTAATTTTTTTTTTATATACTATACTCACGACCAACACAAACTATTTTCACTTTATTATTTTTATATTAAACTCTTTACGTAATACAAATATTTAAACCCTATTAGATTTTATTAACGTATACACTTTCCGTTAAACTATTTTTCATGTCTAATATTATTAATTGGAATATATTAATTGATCGGTTAAAATCAAGTCATTATTTTTCCTAGGAAACACAAGTGAAGTATGTGTATTCCCGGGTCGTTATCCCCGATGAGAGTTGAATGGAATTTGTGCAATCGGGTTTGTGAATCGTGTTTGAGATAAAAATTTGAGAGATTTTGAATTTGGATTACAACTACGTAAAACAACAAATAGGCTAGGAAATAAAAAACAATTACAACTAGAAACAATTAACGTAAATAAATAAAACGTGAATAAAAACGTGAAATAATGAAATACTAAACCTAGGGGTACAAATGTAATAAAAACTACTTTTATAAAAGAAAATAAAATTCTACAAAAGTTTAGGGACCAAAGTGCAAAAATTAAAACTTTAAATAAACTAAAACAAAGACAGGGGCCAATTGGTACTTTTCTGAAACTGATTTATAATTAAAAACGAGTTTAAAAGAAAGACAGGGACTTAATTGAACTACAATGAAACTAGTGGGCTGATTTGTAAAAACAGGAAATCATAAAACGTTTTAAGTAGGAAAACAACCCAGGTTCGACCCTGGTTAACTACAAATATTTAAAACTAATTTTTTTCTTTTACTTTTCTCTTAAAAACTACTAACCACTAGATCAAATAACCCGTATTAACTTAAAGATCGCTTCTGCTAACCCGAAATACGCTCAAAATAAGCCCTGCAATCTGCTAAGAATCACACAAGTCTGCTGCTATCTTAGGTTCAGGGCAAAACTGGTGGACTGACAAAGCTAATAAAGAAGCTAATCTAAACTATTCTCCACAAACACTGAGATCAAAACAACAAAAGCAGAACAACAAGAATTCTTCTACTTAATAACCACAAAAGTCACTAACAAGCAAAAACTAACTCAATCAGTAGCAAGCAACAAAACTAAAATAAGATATGCTAAAAAAAACAATATATATGTTTTTTTTTTTTTCTTTTCAAGCTTAAACTAAGAACACTAACTAACTCGGTAACAAGAACTAATATGCAGTAACAAAATTCGAATAAGCATTAACAAGAACGAAATAGCAGAATCGAAGCAGTAACAATAAGAACAACAACCCTTTTTTTTTCTTTTTGCAAACCATATAAACATCAACCACAAAAGCAACAATAATTAAGAACAACTACTTATCACAATAAACAACAATGAACTTAACAATAAACTTCGACTTAAATTAAATTAAAAAGTAAAGGTTACACCGAAATTAAGAAATTCAAATCACCTTAAATTCTTAGCTAAATTAAACCTACTGCTTAACTAAAGTTACAAATAAAACATACCGAATTTTAAAGCTAAAATTAATCCTGCCTCCAAATGAGACTATCCTACCCTATTTATACTACTAAGAAAAAAATAAAATACTCCGGTCCCTCTTCGTGTGTTTCTTCTGTGAGAGAAGGCTTCACAAAATAGTACTTGTGCTTCTTTGCTGACTTTCCCCACCGTTGGATTAAATAAAAATGATCACAGCCCTCAATCTTGGTCTTAGCACCCACTAACTCACACGGATAGGTGAGGTGGCTGATGGGGAGGTATAAGGGGAAGGGTTTTGGTGTTGGGGAGAAGAGAAGTGGAAAAATGGTGAAAGTTTTGGGAGTGGAGTAGATAGTGATGGTTTGGCTGTGTGTTTCACGGGATTTAGATAAGGAAGAAGACAAGATGGGGTGTGGGATGTTTAGCTTAGGGATTTTGACTTGTGGATTTGGGGATTTGACTAACTTCTTTTGAATCCGGTTGTTAGCTAAGGTAGTTTGGGCTTGGGCTTTAGGTGGGTTAAGGGTTTAGATGGGTTATAGTTTTTAGTGGGCTGTGGTTTAGGTTAAGAGTTGGATCCGGTTGTTAGTTTTTATTTAGGATAGATACCAAGGACCATATGTGTAAAGTAGTCAAAAATCAAGGACCAAATCTGCCGAATCTTCAAAGCTAATCCAGGGACCAAAATTGCCAAGCTTATTATTCCAAGGACCAAAAATTTATTTTTTTTTTATTATTATTTTTTATTTTTTTTTAAAGCTTGAGGGACTAGACTTGCCATTTGCAAATTTTATTTGTTTTTCAAATGTTTTCAATCATTTTGCATATGGAATACACAAAAACACATCTCAAAGATATTTTTAACATTATTTGATCGTTTTAAAGTGTTTTTGGTTGTTTTGACTCGAAAATTGGACGAAAAGATATGTGTAAAACGACACATATCAAATCCCCCACACTGAGCAATTGCTAGTCCCTAGCAATTTTTTATGAAAAGTTGATGGATGTATCTCTTTACCAGAAGCCATCACCTCTGGAGTAGCCAAATGTTTCAGTTCAAGTAAGAACTATGGTACACTGATAACCATATGATTTTGAGCAAATCATCAGCTGCCAACGGATTTGATTTGTCTTTACCAGAAGCCGTTTGCTTCTGGACTAGCCAACTCTTAGATAAAACAACTTATTATCTTTGGTGAGCTGATGACCAATTATGGTTTTCCAACTGCCTTTACCACAAGCCATAATCTTGCGGGCTAGCCAACTCTTCATCTTTTTAGGATATGGTGAGTCGAATACCATACAATTTTTGGCAAATTGTAAGCCGTAAACGGATTTGATATATCTTTACCCAGAGCCGTTTGCTCTTGGATTAGCCAATCCTTTTGTGTGTTAGACATGGTGGACTGATAACCATTTGTTGTGTAAGTGCAAAACACTTACACCAAAAAAAATTTTGGCCAAAAACGGGGGAATTAGATGGTTTATATACGTGATTAAATTCGTGAGAATTCCCCCCACACTAGAAATGAATATTGTCCTCAATATTCAAAGTACCGGCTGTTATGCCGAAACTGAGAACGTAAAAGGGAAATATTAAGGGCCATTTATTTTATTTTTGAAGTTTAAAACTTTTTTTTTTTTTTTTTTTTTTTTTTTTTTTTTTTGAAATTTATGTACAACATCGGGGGCATCTCCCCCACACTAGGGTGGTAGAAAGTAGAAAGAAGTCAGAAATATGGGTGAAAACCCATATGGTGTGCTACTGTTTTTGTTAACCGAGTCGCTAGCTTGACTCGACCCCGAATTCATTTGTCCATGGGGAAGCAAGTGGAAACCAATCTCAATCGGACTTTCATTCAAATTGTTTGGATAAACATTTGAACATGAGAAAGTTCCACACCGATGAGATAAAACCCGCAGTATTTCAATAGAAGAAACTATTAAGGGTGATACCGGGGTCAAATATGGTGTCCTCATTCCCGTAGGAGAAAAGGGAAAGAGCAATCACACCATATGTGATGAAGAGAAGCAAGATTTTTATTATTATCATGTAAAACTCTTCATCATTAGAAGCATCATCGGCTTCAACGGGAGGGAGGGTTGGGATAAAATCTTCAAGAAGTAAATCTTTGAACACACCTCCCCCCACACTAGAATCATCCTCTAGATCAAAACAAAAATGATCATATTCAGGAGGAGATATCACATGAGGGAGTTCAACCGAGAACTCCTCATGATATCGATCATTTTCATCAAAATGAAATACATCATACTCGGGAAGAGACATATAAGAATGGGAAGTGGTATTTACACTTCCCGTCTCTTCCAAATGATCGATATCAAAACGAAAGGCTTCATAAGCCGAGAGTGAATAATCGGGATGAGGAGTGGGATTGCCACTTCTCTCCTTTTGATCATTAAACACAAAACTCTCAAATTCGGGAAAAGCATCCTCGAGCTCGAGCTCGGAAGGATAAGACGGCTTTTCCACAACAACATCATCCTTTGGGGGGAGAGCAAACAATGGTTCATCAAAAATCATTTTTTCTAAAATCGGGCCATCTCCCCCCGGATCAACATCGGGCTCAACAATTTGAGCATCAAACAAGAAAACCTCGAACTCTTCTTTAGAAATATCATTTTCCTCAAATGGAGGAGAAGAGTCGGAAATGAGTGATGTGGAAGTAAGAGTGGGATTTTTGGCAATATCAATACGACAAACCGATTCTGAAGGTGGGGCAAGTGGTGTGCTCTTAGAGCTAGCAGTTTTTACCACTTCCGTTGTATCCTCAGATTCGTGTTCATCGTAATCAAAAACACTCTTAACTTCTGCATTACAACTTTTGAACCATTCACTTGAACCAGGGGCTATGTTCATTGCTTTGAGCTCAGAACGTTTTTGTGCAACACTTTTGACCGTGAATCTTGAAAGTTTTGAATCAATTTTTTCAGATTTTTTATCAATAGTAGCAACGTTGCAATTTGACCCCTGATTAATGTTGAACGTGATCTCTTCATTTTCAACACGAATGGTTAATTCTTCGGCGTACACATCAATAAGAGCACGACTCGTTCTTAGAAAAGCTCTACCCAAAATGAGTGGAACTCGTGGATCGGCATCAAAGTCTACAACAACAAAATCTGTGGGAAATTGGAACTTTCCCACTTTCACGACAACATCCTCGGCTATTCCAAGCGGATAAGTAGTGGTACGATCCGCTAGCTCGAGTGTCATGCACGTGGATGTAAGCTTTGGAAGAGATAGTTTTTTTCCATATCGAGAGTGGCATGAGGTTAATACTTGCACCAAGATCGGCCAAGGCGGAGCATTTCACCATCCCCGAGAAATCACACGGGATTAAGAACTTGCCGGGGTCTCCAAGCTTTTCGGGAAGCTTCTTGAGGATGACCGCCGAGCATTGCTCGTTTAATGGGGTTTTTGCCATATCGACTAACTTATCCTTGTTGCTTAACAACCCTTTGAGTGTAGTTGCAAACTTTGGCATGAGAACGAGAGCATCAGCAAAGCTTATGTCGAAGTGCATCTCATTGAAGATTTGGAAGAACTTTTCCATTTGTGCATTGTTTTTCTCTTTAAGCTTTTGATCATTAAGCCTTGAAGGATATGGTATTGAAGGCTTTGGATTTGTCTTCGGAACATCGGTTCCGGAATTGGGGTTGGGATTACCGAAGGTTGGACGTGTGCGGTACTTCGTGAGCTTGTGGAATGCACCTTGTCCGTTGTCTCCTCGGTCTCAATTTCAACTACCTTTGGAGGAAGAGAAGAAGGGGTAGTTGGAATTTTGGGTCCATTATATTGGACACCACTCCTTGTTGTGATCGCCTTCATATCGCCCCTCGGGTTAGCGATCGTGGTGCTAGGAAGAGTTCCTGAGCCCGAGGGTCGATCATTTAAAGACTTTCTGATTTCATTTATTTGAGTGGCCATCAACCGATTGGTTTCATTTTGGGATATCATGAATTGCTTCAATAATTCCTCCGTGGACGTTTGATTTTGGTTTAAAACTTGGTCTTGATTAAAATTTTGTCCACGGTTTTGAACATTTCCCAAATTTTGATTGAAATTTTGACCACGGTTTTGATTTCCTTGAAAACCTTGGTGATTACCTTGGTTTTGGAAATTTTGGTTCACCCGACCTTGGTTTTGGTTAAATTGGGCATTTCGGTTTTGCCCATTTGGATTTTGGGGGTTGAAACCGGGTGGTCCAAGATAATTGTTGGAGCGATAGCTTAGAAGATTACGGTCTCCTTGGGGTTGGTAAGAATTACCTCCCGAATTGTAGGATCCCGAAGCAGCATAAACGCTCTCTTGAGTGTTGCCATTGGTGGCTGGACACTCGAAATATGGGTGTGGACCACCACATGTTACACAGCTTTGATTCACCACATTTGCTTGTTGATTATTGTTTTGAAGGTTATTTTGATGTAGCCTCAAAACAGCAGTGGATAAATCATCCATTCTTTTTGTGAGTGAAGCTATCTCGGATGAAGAGTCGGTAGTGATAGATTTAGATGACTCATTCCTCTCAGCGGAGGAATCCCAATAATTGTGGTGGGCGGTCATGTTTTCAATTAAATCATAGCACTCTTCGGGTCGCCTTTTCATAAAGGTACCACCGGCCGCAGCATTGATCGTTTCACGATGTCGTAATGTTAAACCATTATAGAATGTGTCTATTATGGTAACAAGCAACATATTATGATTAGGACATCGATCAATAGATAGCTTATAACGTTCCCAAGCTTCGAATAAAGATTCATCGGGAAGCTGGCGAAAGTTGCTTATATCATTCCTCAATTTCGTCACCATTGATGGTGGGAAATATTTTGCCAAGAATTTTGAAGTCATTTCATCGAAACTATGAATTGAATTATTGGGAAGACGATCAAACCAAGCGGTGGCATGATGCGTCAATGAATAAGGAAAAAGATACAAGCGAAGGGCGTCATCGGTGACACCTTGTTGTTTCATGCTTTGGGTTACCGTGATGAATTTATCGAGATGCTTGTTTGCATCTTCACCCGGTAAACCGTGAAATTGGCACGAAGTTTGGACTTGTTGGATCATATGATGTTTAAGTCCAAAATCCGCGGCTTGGATATTGACGGGAGCAATAGGTCCGCCCCGTCCTTGCATGGTCGGTTGGCACAACTCCTCCATCGTTCGGAGATCGGGAGCTGGCCCATTATTACCCGCGTTATTATCAGCAGCCATATTCTCAACGTCTTGAAAATCAAGACGTCGATTTCGGCGAATAATTCTTTCGGGATTAGAAACGGGTGAACAAAGATTGGGTGTGGAAGAACGGGTGCTCATGCACCAATAAAACAACAAAAGTTTAAAAACAAATTTTTGAAAATGAAAATCTTTTTTTTTTTTCTCTTCTTTTTTTTTTTTTTTTTTTTTTTTTTTTTTTTTTTTTTTTTTTAAGGATAGTTACACAATATTTTTTTGTGATCGATTCGTCAATCGAAACTCGTTTCTCACAAAATTACTCGCAGAGTGGCGGAGAAGCAAAGGTGGGCAATAAATGCTCCTTAAAAACCCGCCTCTTTCGGTTTGTCAATTTAATGTCAAACCATCCTTAAACCACTTGTATAGGTTGTAATTTCAAGATAATCCGAAAAACAATTAACTCACGATTCGTTTTGTTGGAAATTCGGAATGGTTTACAACACTTCAAAGAAGTGAGGATGTTTATTTTATTTTCTTTTGTTTTTGTAAAACACCTTAGACAATGAACTTAAACCAATAATCACAAGATGAATGGCTTCTTTGAAAAAGGTACACCACTCACAAGGATACAAAGGCAAGTTTTAATCTTTAGTTTGGGAACTTATTATGTCCGTACCCCCAGTTAGGTAGTACTCTGTCTTGATTCTCGACGGTAAATTTTTATTGTTGTTATTATTAAACAAAGAGGGTTTTTTTTTTTTTTTTTTAGAAAATATACACAAATATACTATAAACCTTCACAAAGAAAGTTTATAAAACACGATTTGACAAACGAGATTTTAAAAATTCGCTACAGCCCTCCCCGGCAGCGGCGCCAAAATTTGATCGGTTAAAATCAAGTCATTATTTTTCCTAGGAAACACAAGTGAAGTATGTGTATTCCCGGGTCGTTATCCCCGATGAGAGTTGAATGGAATTTGTGCAATCGGGTTTGTGAATCGTGTTTGAGATATAAAAATTTGAGAGATTTTGAATTTGGATTACAACTACGTAAAACAACAAATAGGCTAGGAAATAAAAAACAATTACAACTAGAAACAATTAACGTAAATAAATAAAACGTGAATAAAAACGTGAAATAATGAAATACTAAACCTAGGGGTACAAATGTAATAAAAACTACTTTTATAAAAGAAAATAAAATTCTACAAAAGTTTAGGGACCAAAGTGCAAAAATTAAAACTTTAAATAAACTAAAACAAAGACAGGGGCCAATTGGTACTTTTCTGAAACTGATTTATAATTAAAAACGAGTTTAAAAGAAAGACAGGGACTTAATTGAACTACAATGAAACTAGTGGGCTGATTTGTAAAAACAGGAAATCATAAAACGTTTTAAGTAGGAAAACAACCCAGGTTCGACCATGGTTAACTACAAATATTTAAAACTAATTTTTTTCTTTTACTTTTCTCTTAAAAACTGCTAACCACTAGATCAAATAACCCGTATTAACTTAAAGATCGCTTCTGCTAACCCGAAATACGCTCAAAATAAGCCCTACAATCTGCTAAGAATCACACAAGTCTGCTGCTATCTTAGGTTCAGGGCAAAACTGGTGGACTGACAAAGCTAATAAAGAAGCTAATCTAAACTATTCTCCACAAACACTGAGATTAAAACAACAAAAGCAGAACAACAAGAATTCTTCTACTTAATAACCACAAAAGTCACTAACAAGCAAAAACTAACTCAATCAGTAGCAAGCAACAAAACTAAAATAAGATATGCTAAAAAAAACAATATATATGTTTTTTTTTTTTCTTTTCAAGCTTAAACTAAGAACACTAACTAACTCGGTAACAAGAACTAATATGCAGTAACAAAATTCGAATAAGCATTAACAAGAACGAAATAGCAGAATCGAAGCAGTAACAATAAGAACAACAACCCTTTTTTTTTCTTTTTGCAAACCATATAAACATCAACCACAAAAGCAACAATAATTAAGAACAACTACTTATCACAATAAACAACAATGAACTTAACAATAAACTTCGACTTAAATTAAATTAAAAAGTAAAGGTTACACCGAAATTAAGAAATTCAAATCACCTTAAATTCTTAGCTAAATTAAACCTACTGCTTAACTAAAGTTACAAATAAAACATACCGAATTTTAAAGCTAAAATTAATCCTGCCTCCAAATGAGACTATCCTACCCTATTTAAGTATTTATACTACTAAGAAAAAAATAAAATACTCCGGTCCCTCTTCGTGTGTTTCTTCTGTGAGAGAAGGCTTCACAAAATAGTACTTGTGCTTCTTTGCTGACTTTCCCCACCGTTGGATTAAATAAAAATGATCACAGCCCTCAATCTTGGTCTTAGCACCCACTAACTCACACGGATAGGTGAGGTGGCTGATGGGGAGGTATAAGGGGAAGGGTTTTGGTGTTGGGGAGAAGAGAAGTGGAAAAATGGTGAAAGTTTTGGGAGTGGAGTAGATAGTGATGGTTTGGCTGTGTGTTTCACGGGATTTAGATAAGGAAGAAGACAAGATGGGGTGTGGGATGTTTAGCTTAGGGATTTTGACTTGTGGATTTGGGGATTTGACTAACTTCTTTTGAATCCGGTTGTTAGCTAAGGTAGTTTGGGCTTGGGCTTTAGGTGGGTTAAGGGTTTAGATGGGTTATAGTTTTTAGTGGGCTGTGGTTTAGGTTAAGAGTTGGATCCGGTTGTTAGTTTTTATTTAGGATAGATACCAAGGACCATATGTGTAAAGTAGTCAAAAATCAAGGACCAAATCTGCCGAATCTTCAAAGCTAATCCAGGGACCAAAATTGCCAAGCTTATTATTCCAAGGACCAAAAATTTATTTTTTTTTTATTATTATTTTTTATTTTTTTTTTAAAGCTTGAGGGACTAGACTTGCCATTTGCAAATTTTATTTGTTTTTCAAATGTTTTCAATCATTTTGCATATGGAATACACAAAAACACATCTCAAAGATATTTTTAACATTATTTGATCGTTTTAAAGTGTTTTTGGTTGTTTCGACTCGAAAATTGGACGAAAAGATATGTGTAAAACGACACATATCAATTGGAATATATTAATAAACTTTGATATTTTTATAAACATTATATTTTTACGTTACCTGATTTTAAGTTTCGTGACTTAAGGATTTAAAATTAGTAATTACCGGGATCAAACTATACCCTATAAAACTAATACTATCTAGATGTCCATTGAGTTACACACATGAATACTATCATACGTGTACAAAATGTTTACTATAAAAGCTAATAGGTAGTATATCTAAGTACGTGTAATGTAAACTCCCCATGCAAATATATATATGAACGTGAAACCAAAATTTGGACGTGTATAGTTTTGTGCCATAAAATTTAACAACCAAAAATGAAGAACGTGTATTGTATCTTACCAAGAAGCGTGTACTAAATAACTACCTTAAGCAAACTAATATACGTGTATAAATATTTTAACATTTGACTCCATATATGAACACACTCATGTATCAACTTCATAACTTTCACTCTCCCTCACTTGTAAAACGCTTGCCTTCAAACCCTCCTGTTCAAATCGTTAAAAGAGTTAGGACCTTTCACAAGCTTTTGAAGCCACCTCTCATACCCTTAGCTCCTTGGTGATCGGACACAAGAGCTACCACCTCATTTCCTTGTCCTTGATCAATACCATACTAATAACCTCGACTCATCTATATATTTTTCGGTCCCTTTTCATCCTTTAAACACACTCAACTCACTCCACAAAAACACTTCAATTTCTTCTCTTGGTCACTGCTTACTGTCGAAGAGCTCCAGGATCACCACAAGAGTTTGCTAGTACGTACAAGTCATCACCAAGGCCTCACTCGAGACTCTAGTGCACCACCAAGCAAGCCACCAAGTTCTCACCCCCTCCTCGTTCGCAGCAGTCGAAGCGACCCACCTTTCATAAGGTGTTGTAAGTCACTCTCACTCTCACTTAGTTATATTTGGATATTCTTGAACACGTTATACGTATCATACACACCAACTCTCTAAATTCATTCTTCATGTCGCACAATATTTTTAATCTATAAAATGTTTTGGTTATACGTACATATCACACAAGTCACGTATATGTTTCGTAGTTCTCGTTAAGATTTTGATCACACAAACACACTCATCACCTATGCCTCGACATAACTAAAGAAATGGTTATATGTATTCGTTAAACATTTACATAGATCGCGACCTAGATAAAAATGGAAATACGTAGGCATTACACACTTAACATATCTTATTGATACCAAGAATCACACGTTTTTCTTTTTAGTCACAACATCCTAAAGACTCTTTTAAACATCTCATTTCAAATCATTATATAGAACCGAGTTTTCTTATACGTTTAATACCCGGACTTTTAACGAGCCCAATAAGCCAATCCAAATAAGCCACCAAATAAGCCCAATAAATCTATTTTTGGGATCCTTTTACAAACCCAAGTCAAAGCCCAAAATACTTTTTAACCCAACGGACCGTTATCTCTTAACGGGCCTTAAACGTTTTCTTTAAAAAGCCCATTAAGCCAAAATAAGCTATTTTATGAAATAAGCAGTTTAAATAAGTTGTAATAAGCTTAATAAAGTTATAGAAATTTTCAGAATAGTTTACCCGTCATTTTTATGCAAAAAGGGACTAAAAATGTAACGCGATCTAACCGGAAGGACCAAAACTGCCAAACCGTGAAACCCATGGACTGAAGCTGTGAAAACAGTTTATAAAGGACTTAAATTGACATACCTTTGGACTTCAAGCCTTATATGGACATATGGACAAGATTTGGACTATTATGGACTTTGGACTTAACCAAGGACTAACGACGTAACGCGATCGCAGTTAGACTAAAAAGTATAAAATCTGAGAAGAACAAGGACTTATTTAATGTCACTTGACATTCTTAGTTTATTTTCATTTTACACCCTTCATTTCATATGCATTTTACATTTTTAGATAGGCATTATTTAAGGTTTCGATATTAGAAATGTTAGCAATTTCACTTGCATATTATTTTAGCATACTTCGAGAAAATAATATTTTGGGTCGTTGAGATAAGAACCAAGATAATACTATAGATATATTATATTTTTAACGTAAGGCATTTTAAGCATATCACACACCCACATCACCGATCAAATCGTTATACGATTTATCCTTTCCACATTCGTTATTAGTCGTAAGTTAGACTCTTAGACTTCGTTTATATTCAGGTCTAGTATTGAAGAAGTTTTCGTGATCGTTTACTTGCTCTTATAATTTCGTCTTGCCGGATACGCTCCAGGTGAGTCGTGGCCCCTACTTTTAACTCTTGTTTTTAATAACTCTTTTGGGGGAGATACATGCTTTAACTGTTTTAAGTTACTTATATAAAACTCTCATGATATGGCAATATAACTTTATGAATATATGAATGTTTCATATATATCCTAGGATACAGCTGTATTTAGAAGACCACCACTTTACACTGATAGATTTCAGACTTTAGACTATTATTTCACTACGTGTTATGATTATGAATCCCGTACTTGAACTTTGACTGTTATCATATGTGATTAAATTGTGAATTCTATTAGAGACATGCCAAAATGCTTAGTATATCGTTACTTTAAAAAGTTGACCGATACTTCACGTCGAGCGTATATCAACGTAGCTCATCTTTATTTATAACTTGAAATTTATGATCTCTTGAATTCATACATGATTTACTTGGGAATTCCTACTCAACACAACTTGATATTTACTTCAGGAAGTACTAGTATTTATTTCGACTATTACTGTATACTACTCGAATTTCTTGAAACTATTGAACGCCACGGATTACTTGTATTTATACTCATTTCAAATATCATCATAACACTCTTGAAACTTATTGAAGTAAGTTATTTTCTATTAAACTCCACGAACTCACCAACCATTGTGTTGACGTTTTAAGTATGTTTATCTCAGGTAATTAACGGAGCAGGACAAGACACGAAGCGGGCATCTTTTACTCTGATAATTTAAATGGTGTAAAATCGAATATGTCATTCCTTTCAAATTTTCACATCTTTTTATGGGATTTTCAAATAAATTATTTCACCTTGTATCAAGGATATTATTTTGAATGACATATAACTTTCAAAACGCCCCTTCCGGGCCGTTTTCTGGAATTTTAACTTCGATCCTCACCGTAACACCCTAATTACTTTTCCGCTGCCACAAACCAAATTAGGGGGTGTTACATAATATTCGAATAAGTCTCAAGCTCCGCTCGAAAAGCTCGAATATATACATAAACATCGTTTTCAATAGCCAAACTAATCAATAAAGTCAATAAAATACGCGATAAACTCAAGAGCAAAGATCTTATACAAAACATTCGGAAGAATTAAGGTTTAAATAGTCCTTCTGCGATAAACATTTAATTCTTATACCAATATTCACATTAGCCTTATAAACATGTATAATAATATATATATATATATATATATATATATATATATATATATATATATATATATATATATATATATATATATATATGTATATTAAGCCTCGAAAAGGTCGATGAAATCTCGAGATCGAGCTATTGAAAGCTCGAGCTCGGCTCGTTATGTATTTCGAGTTGAGTTATTAGGCACGGGCTCGGGCTTGAGCGCGATAAAACCTCGACTCGATCGAATCAAGCTCGACCTTGAGTTGCTTGATAGAAGCTCGGCTTGTTTGCAACCCTATTTACGGGGGTAAAACCCTTTACCCAAAGGAAAAAAAAATCGTTTCTAGTCGAGAAATTTGTCATGCGTACTAAGGTTGAGTTTTTTTACTATTCAAGGTTAGAAACAGAAAATCAGTTTACCTAGAAAGACAAGACTACTCGGCAAAGGGGGCAAAACAACAAAGTAACCCCCCCCCCCCCCTTTCACCTAGTTAATACCTTGTCCATCTCTCTTACTCACGGTTGACTTTCCAATTTCGAGGCATAATTCGGTGACCGAGTCACCTTAAGTTAAATGGTGTGAAGTGGGCCCCTTTGTAATGTTTTAATGTTTTTTATTTTGTTTGTGAGTGTGTGTGGGGTATTTGGTAGGGTATATTTTTATAAAGTGGGTATTTTAATGAAAGGTGAAGGTAAGGTGACCTTGTGCACAAATAAGTGAGTGTGTGAGGGGAAGTGAGAGGAGAGAGAAAGCTGAGGTGACGCTGAGGTGTAAGGTGAATATGTAGTATCATTGCCTTCTAGTCAGATTTTCGAACAATCCTTTCTTGACAGATTATTAGGGGTGGAAACGAGCCGAGCCGAGCCCGAGCCTGCCAGAGCTCGAGCTCGGCTCGTTTATATTCTAGAAAGCTCGAGCTCGGCTCGGTTCGAGCCTTAAGATTTGAGCTCGAGCTCGGCTCGTGTTATGCTATATAAGGCTCGAGCTCGGCTCGGGCTCGGCTCGTTTATGATGTGTTTGTGTAAAGCTCGAGCTCGTGTTATGCTATGTAAAGCTCGAGCTCGTGTTTGTGTAAAGCTCGGCTCGTGTTATGCTATGTAAAGCTCGAGCCTTAAGATACTAGTAGTATATATGCATACATATACGCTTATATTATGTATTATACATGTATATACACAAAATATACTAGAGCTCGTTTAGGCTCGCGAGCCTAATCGAGCTCTGTATATAAAGCTCGGGCTCGGGCTCGTTTATTAAACAAGCTTTAATTTAGGCTCGGGATCGGGCTCGAGCTCGTTTAAGCTCGGCTCGTTCAAGCTTTTTACCGATCCGATCCCGAGCCTTTTACGAGTGGCTCGGCTCGTTTCCACCCCTATAGATTATCAACAGAAAATCAGTTTACCTAGAAATATAATTGATGGTGTACTCCAACTACAATTCTGCTACCAACGGGTACTATCAAATGTAAGAAATAAACTTTTCTTTGTCAGAAATAAATTACAATTACGCAATTCATTTTATAGTAATAAATATATGTCTAGAATAAGGTATACACAACTTTAATATTTTTCTTTAATTCTCGACTGATTTTAAGCTAGTCGGCAAGGGGAGGTGAGAGGCTCACCTTGCAACCTAACTCGCGCCATCACCTTGCGGTCCTTGCCCATCACCTCCTCTCACGCGCGAGTTTATCTTCTCTAGACAAAATAAGGTGAACGGCTCACCTTAAGTATCTTCATGTTTTATTATTTTTTATTTTGTGTGTGAGTATGTGTGGGGTATTTAGTGGGATATATTTGTATAAAGTTTGTATTTTAATGAAATGTGAACATGTAGTATCCTTGCCCACAAAAAGGTGAGTGGGGGTGAGGAGAAGTGAGAGAAGAGAGAAAGCTAACGTGACACTGAGGTGTAAGGTGAGTGAGTCACCTCTTTGCCATCCAGCCTTATATACAAATATTAATGTCTAATGATATTAGTAATCGACGACTCTAAAGCTGTTATTAACAAAACCTAAAGTCATATATTATCAAAAGATCATGAAAAAAGAGCAAAAAAAAGGTAAAGCTAACTAAAAGAAGTAAAAGACAGGATAAGGAAACTTCTATAGTGTCATCAAGTTCTAACACTAACTGTGAACGACATTCTTCGTAAAATTATTAAGTTCCCACATGTATGGTTGCAACAATTAGAATACTATTCTTTAAACTGGTATGGGTCAGTGTCTAATAACTATTCTAAAATATAAACAATAATTCAGGTATGTCTTTTTAGAGCACCGGGTACTCTGGTGTCGTTAGCATCGTGCCGTTGGCAAAAAATGCTGCAACATCACCGAGAATTTCTATGGCACGAGATCTTCAACGGCACCAAAAAACCTCATCCCTCATACAAATATGGTACCATAGCAAAAGTGGTGTCGTTGGGTCCACACGTACCCCACTAAATACACAAATAGAAAACAAAAAGAGGAAAAAAAAAAAAAAAAAAAAAAAAAAAAAGGAAAAAAAAAGGAAATCCTTTGGCTGTTGGTACCAGTCAAAAAGGTTTGGCACCACATCCGGTACCGTGAGCCGTTACTTGGTTTGAGCTGTTACAATGGCACGAGGCTAACAGCCATGCGTACCCCTCCCTCTTACCATATTCGAAAACAAAAAGGAAATATTAGTAACACGAGTTCCTTGTTTCATTGTTAACCATCTTTTTAAAAGCGATATATAATTTCAAAAGACTGATATAAATTATATTACCTGCTGCTTGAACGACTCAAAGGTTATTAAGATCGAGATCCTACTATAAATCGTCTTTGTTTTTGCAAGATCGAAATCATAAAATCGTATCGAGATCACAAGATCCTACTTGAATGTTCAAATGTCTTATATGTCTAGTCATTCGTATTTAGAATTGATTTTATAACAAATTTGCGAAGAAGGAAGATTTCTAAAAGTCATAAAAATCAGTAAATGCAACTTATATGGTTTAAAAAACTAAAATATCTAATCTCTAATCGAGGGCGTTGAATATTTTAATTTGAAAATCTAAAATGTTACTTTTATAGAACATGTATAGATGACCATGCTTGTTTTACTTTAAAAAAAAAGGTTTTGCTACCAACAACCCAATGGGTGTTGTTTAAGCTTACCATAAATAACATTGTTTTCAAATATGAACTCATAATTTTTATAAATACATGAGTAAATGAATTTAATAAGGTAAGTATTAATATCAAGTGAGTTAATATTGGAAACATTATTAATTAAGGTAAGCTTAAACAACACCCATTGGGTTTGTTGTTAGCAAAACCCTTAAAAAAAAGGAAAAAAATACATTTATTGTTATTAGTTAGTTCATTAAAAGGAAGTAGGAGTGGATCGAATCGGATCATATCGAGATTTTATGATTCTATGGTAAGAATGAGATCCTGCTTAAGATCCTATGCCTTTTAAAATCCTATGGAAGATCGACTCCTTTAGTTTTGCTGAATTGTAAAATTAAAAGATCTTAAGAGCTAAATCGAAATATGTTAAGATCCCATATGAAAAATGAACTCGTTTTCAATGCTATTCGGTTGGTTGTGTTGAAATATCACTTAAGAGGAAAATTTGTTTCGATGTCGTTATATGTTTTTATTGAAAAGTATGATGGTTACTCAATATCAAGGTTCCAAAAATCCCTAATCGGTAATAAAACGGTCGACCCCCTTGTAGCTTGTAATCAGTATAGCCGGGGTTAATCGGTGATTAATCGGATTGATATTTTTGGCAAATTTTGGATATTTCTGGCCAGTTTTGGATATTCTCTACAAGATTTTCCTTAAAAAAACATCTTGATATAGATATAAACAACAACTATAAGTTGATTACATTTGTTCAAGGTTACAAAAATCGCGAATCGATAATTAATCAGATTGACATTTCTGAGAAGTTTTGGGTATTTCTTGTGAGTTTTGGGTATCCCTGGCAGGTTTTTCCTTAAAAAAACACCTTGTAATAGATATAAAAGTGACCACAAGTGATTAAACTAGTTTAAGATGAGTTTTGGGTATTTCTGGTGATATTTGCAAGTTTTCGGGAAATTTGACCATCGTTGACAGCCGTTGACCGCGGTTGACCGATTTACACAAATCGGTAAGGTTGATGGCCCAGTAGTGCCTAGGCTGCAATTAATCGGTCGTGTAGGCCTTTTTGCAACACAGCTCAATATAGCTATAAGGCTATGCACACTCAATCGGTCAAGGTGATCGGTCGAGGCCAATGTGGAGAAAAAGTCGCCGTCGGTCGTCGGTCGAGGATTTAGAGAGAAGGGTCGAAATTTCGACCGATTTTCACAAACACAAAAATTCAAAAAATCTTACCGTTTCATATTAAAAAAAAAAAAAAAGAAAAAAGAAAAAAAAAAACTTTTTTTTGTAAACTTTACCACTTTATACCAACCTCAAACACACTTCTAAACACACAATTTCAAACACAATTCAAACAACTTCTCATCCATATTTATCATGTCAAAAAAAAAAAAAAAAAAAAAAAAAAAAAAAAAAGACTATCCCAACTACCCAAAATGCCCCGAATTTGAATTTCTCGCCGGATTCAAATTTCTAATTAACCGGCATAACACCACCACAAAATCGGGGTATTCGCTTTCGTGCACCCGCTTTTGAATATACAACACGACTACCACAATCGAATCAAAATCAAAACCCGTTTTACGTTAATCGTCCATATGTCACACCGTATCGTCCTAATATGGATTTTCACCAAGAACCAAGTGGGTCGTCATACCATCCTAACATGGATTTCTCGCAGTATTTCCAACCGTATGAAACGTATTCCCCGCTTCGGGGTGTTAATCTTGATATGGATATGGAGGATTATATGGCAGACTATCCGACTCAACAACACTCGACTCAAAACTATCCGACTAAAAACATGGAGGAGTCATACTTGAAGTTGAAGGAAAAATAGCTGGAGATGAAAAGAGAGAAAATTGAGCTCCAACGACAGCAAATGGCATTCATGGCCCAATCAAAACGGGAGCAAGACTTGATTTTCTACAATACAGAAATCAACCCAAATTTGCCCCCACGACAACTACAAGAACTTTTGGATATTAAGGCAACAATCAAGGCACGCTACAACTTAGATTATTAGTTTAACTTTTTAATTAGTATTGTAATGTTTAAGTTTTATTAGTTTAAGTTTTTAATTAGTATTGTAATGTTTTATTTTTAATAAAGTTTAAATTTGTTGTTTAAAATATTTGAATTAAAAAAAAAATAGCTTGGTCACCACTGTGGCAACTTGGTCGCCGTCAGGTCGTCGGAGAGAGAAAGCTGATGTGGCAAAGTCGTATCTGGTCACGACTGTGCCCGACCTAAGTTGGTTAATATATGAGTATTTTCTTGCTAGAAAACTGTTTTTGATAGATCTAGACTGCTATAAATTATCATAATAACAAAATAGTTAAATGATTATAAATTACTTTCGTTAGTTGTTTGTAGCAGAATTTGTGTTTATTTTAGTGTTTGTCTTGTTGGGCAAGTTGATTGATGTTTTTTACTACTATAATTCGTCTTGCAAGTGACGTTATGATCTCATTCTCTAGCTCTGCATAAACTTTATATATTTAATATATGATCACATGATCACAATTTGAGTTCCACTCGGAGGCCTCGGTACAGTAGCTGATAGCTCAAGTCATGGCTGACGACACCAACCGACGGTGCTACAAACCATACTGGATCTCGTGCCAAAACATAGACGGACCTGTTGGATTTAAATATCTTGACATTCAAATAAATAAATAAACATCAAAGCACGTAATAGCGGAAGCAAGGATCTATTTAACACATAATAGAATTACCGAATATTAAATAAGAAACGTACCGTTATGATCTTAGCAAGAACAAGGATCAAATCTTCTTTCTCCTTCAGTTGAACAATCAAACGAATAAATAGGATTAACGTGGAACCCTTTACCTTTTTGTTCCACAATCCAAGATAAATAACAAAAGTATGTTATATCCGAGCTCTCGAACACACGTACTATTACTCGATCAAAGATTGATGCTAGTGAATGAACACAATTATTAAACCAAAACTATTTTGTTTAATAAACCTTGAATCTATTATTCAAAAAGGAAGTAAATACTGAAATCATTCTTGCACCCATACTGTACGATACATATGGTGTAAGATATCATTTGGTATAATAACATATAAAGTGTACGATGCATATCTTTATTAGTCAAAGATATCATGCTGTACATTCATGCTAGGAATACCAATTAATAAAGTCGAATGATATTGAGTATCATTATTCTATCGTCTGACTTTTTTAGGTTATTGTCTTGTCGTCTTTTTGAAGGGTTTGAGGGTGTATATCCCCTCTAAACTTGTTCTCCAAGTTTGAGTCTAATACATCCTGAAGTTTCAAAACTTGACACTTAACCCCTTCATTTATTTACTAACAGTCATTAGTCAATTCCAATAATTATTTTAATGTTCGTTAGTTATCGTTTTGTGTCCAAATAATTAAAATATATAATAATATATATTAATTATTCCTTTGATCATTCATACGTAAAGTATGCAATCCCTCAGTCCCGTGTTCGATTCTAGTCATACACGATTTAATATTTTTCCAAAACTCTAACAGGACCTTCATTGGGACTCAGGAGGGCTGTGGCCCTCCCAAGATTCAGGGTTGATAATGTAATTGTCTTAAAAGTTAAAGGTACTTCTTATAAATTTTGTTTGGCTCTATCAAGAAATTTTGATCATCCCTCCTAAAGTTTTGAGAAACCAAATGTCGGTTATGAAAAGAGAATATTTGGAGCTGCAATTCTTATGGTATCATTGATCATTCCTCAATAAAAATTTACATAACAACTCAACAAATACAACTTATGGTCTTCAAAGCTACATACAACCATACTTTAATCACATACAGTATTAAACTAAGGTTTGAACTTCCTATTAATTTGGTATTTTATATGTGTCATTTGCTTGACATGTTGATTTTTTTAAACGGCAACTAATTATCTCACAATATAAAAGCACAAACTATCTCACATGTCCTAACCAGAACTTGAATTCACAATCATTTGGTTGGGGAGCTTCTCATACAACAAGTAGTCAAAGTTATTTGCTATCTAACATTCTCATTTAATATTTTTTATCTTTAATTGTTAAATTTTAGTGATGTTTTTAGCTTTTATTGTATAGGTTATCAAGTGTATTTAACATATACTGGTTGTAATGTATTATGTATATAGAATTTAATCTTGTTTTTAGTTTCCTTTGCTATGTTGATTTCTCTTTTTATATACTTGTCTAGTTTTGAACTTTCAATAGTTTCAAACTTCCAATTGGCGGCCGAGCGCTAACAAACATATGCTAGACCAGACAGCTGTTCTGGGGGGGGGGGGGGGGGCCCCCCCCCCCCCCCCCCCTCCGCCCCGCTAAAATCATTCAAGTTTCATCTATGTGCCAAAGCCTCTTGGCTGGTAATTACCAGCTCACGCAATAACTTTTTTTTAGTAGGGTATATTGGACCCATGACACCACCTTTTTCTCAGGGAGTGGTGTTTTGATATCGTGGGCAAAAGTGGTGTAATGGGCAAAAAGTTTTGAGGTGGCATCAATTTTGCCCATAGCACAATTTCACGGCACCAACTGTACCTAGCGCTCTAAGTAATATACACTGTAGACAGATATTGGTATATATGTATGATTTTCTATTGACACGCACTTCAATTGAGTAAGATTTTTGCTAAACTTAGCATTAACAAGCATATTTAAACGTTTATAAAATATATGTAACTATTAATATCTTTAGTATAAACGAGGAAAAACACCCCCGCCGCGTTGCGGCGGGGCTATTTGTTGAGCGAAATAATTGCTCGTAAATTTTTCTTTCTTTCTTTCTTTTCTTCTTCTTCTTCTTCTTCTTCTTTTTTTTTTTTTTTTTTTTTTTTTTTTTTTTTTTTTTTTTTTTAAATTTAAAAGTTGAATTATTTTGAACTACAAACTATACATTGGTTATACTGATCGTAGTTTTCACCATTTTCACAATGCAATATATGCATAGATTCTCCATTTAACTTTCTACAGGAAGGAAAGTCCGAGCAGAAATCGTTGATTCAACACCAGCAACTGCTCCATCCTTCACAGATAAACAATGATTATCAGCAAATTATGGTTTCATACATTATCTAGAAAAAACTAAAAACGGGGTCTTATTTAAAAAGAAAAGTGGCACAGGACTCGTGTAAGAAAAAACACCGGCAAATAACATTTCATCACGCACCTGATGTTGATGCAGCTAAATTCTCAGGTTCTCCCCTTGACTTGATTTTTCTCCTCATCTGGACAACCTATCTCATCAGACAGACTTAGCAGCTTTAACTCGCGTCCCTGTATTATCAAATAACATATTCTAGCATAATTAATATTATTAGTTGACCATAGATACGATGAAGGACATAAAAGTGGATAATAAGAAATTACTAACCGATGGTGGCGAGGTCAGAGACTTTTCTTAGTTTATATTTAATAACCACCTTCATTTTCTTATTCTTTCACGACCATCTGATATTCTGATTCTTGTAGCTGAGTATATAATTGTAACATTTCACATAAGTTTTTCTTCAAGGATCCAACTGAACGAAACAGAAGGCCAAATGAAGTTTAGCCGCAATTTCAGCACCAAACCCCCTCCTTTCAGCCCCCGTCTCAGCACGCAAACACACCCATTTCAACACCTAAAACCATGAAGATCGGGTCCCATTTCAGAAACCAAACTCACCCGTTACAGCTCCCATTTCAACAAACAAACACAAACATTTCAGCCCCTATTTTAGCACCTAAATACACCTATTTCAGCAACCAAACACACCCATTTCAGCCCCTCTTTCAGCGGCTAAACGCACGTTCTTTAGCCGCAATTTCAGCACAAAAAAACCCTTCCTTTCAGCCACCTTCTTTAGTCACAATTTGAGCACCAAAAACCCCTCCTTCAGCCTCATTTAAGCACATAAACAACCTCCTTTCAGCCACCCTCTTAAGCCGCAATTTTCGCACCCAAAACCCCTCCTTTTAGCCCCATTTAAGCACCTAAATACCCTCCTTTCAGCCCCCATTGCAGCCTGTACAGGTTGCATATCATTTATAGCAACACCGACCTATTACCTGAGATTTGTGTTCACCGGATTGTACATCATCACCCATTTTAAAAACAAAATAGTTTATCTAAAGGAAGGAATGAGTCGAATAAGTGAAGAGTTTGTATTTTGTAGCTTTCTAACTTTTTCTGTTATAAATATATTAAATCATTATTACTAAATTCTAAAATCATATATGAAATGTTTATTCTTTACGCAAATTGTAATAACTTATAGTCCCCAAAACATAAAAAACTGGGCTGGGCACCCAGGAAGGCTTTTTTTTTTCAACCCTTTATAGTTCCTTTCTCTTTATGTACTCCATAAAACTTTTTAACTTATCATTTTATCACTTCCTTTATCCCAAAAAACATCAGGCGCAATTTATTCTTAAATTAGCTTTTCTATAAGTTACCGTTAGGCCATAGGAAATGATTGAACGGACTCATTTATCCTGCGAAACATCGTCATTGATCATAATAAATATAAACAAACTCAAATTAAGAATATCTTACAAACATTGAATGGTTACAGATTTAAACAGTCGGGAAGCTTGGTTGCGCCGTCGTGACTGTCTTTTTTATGGTCTTCCAGAAACAACACATCTTCCATCTTGAATGGCTGTCCTCTTTGCAGGAATTTCAAAAGCTTAGTTGCTTCTGGTGAGCCTGCCATTAGAAAATTCCAATACTAAGCATCATGTTCATAAATATTATGCCAAAAAAGATGAATTTTGCTTTTCTGAAGATAATGTCTAGACAGATAGTGATTCTAAAACCCAACAATAGTTGATCAGACAATAAACATCCATAAATTAAAAAAGGACAAAAAATGACCAATTTCCCTTAAACTGCAACAACGGCCCAGCACCACATATGTATATATAAATACATGAGACAATAGATAAATGGGTTGAACCGAATACTGGTACGTGGTAACAGTTGGTTGGCGATACATACCTCGGGCCCAAGCTGGAGTCCCATTTCTCGAGAAACTCTGCAACCAACAATTCTAGCATCGGTTTGTGTTGCCAGTGAACAGCCAATCTGCAAACTTTAGGAAGGCCTATGTAACATTTAAAAGATAAAAGTAAGTACAGAATCCGAACAGTTAATAAGTTAACTGAAACAGCATTTACAAAACCACTGAAGCTTTAATAAGTTTATATAGCTACTAACATGATCTAAAACATAATGTGACATCAACAATCAACAAAAATATATAAAACAAATACATTAAACCAATCAAAAACTAAAGTTTACTTAGATTGCAAAGAATTTCCGAGAGCCCTCGCTCTAAATAGTTGATGGCAGCTATCCTGCTCTGTCAGAGATAACTGGAATGGAATTGGATTTACAGAGTCATAATCATGATATTTGTAGTCCTGCGTACGACCATGATCGACATTACACAGCGATGTTTTCGTATGCTTAACATGACATTATCACTTGCTTTCAGTCTATCCACTCCTACAAATGGCAAATGACATCGAAATGTTTGATGCGTTATACTTTTATCCAATTGAATTTCGCAACGTAAACTAAAATGACAAACCTTATACCTCTAAGTAATACTAAAACCTATATTCCCTGTAGCAAATCAATCACAGAACAAAGAGCTACCGCGGCCGTTGTAACAACTGCGGTGCCAGCAGTACCCGTAAAAGCTAAAAACTATAAAAAAAAACAAACGTCGTGAAACTTCAAATAAAAGAAAAGAGACAAAAACTTACTCTGAAAAATTAACGAATCCCAACTAATAATGCATCCAACCAATTCCGCCCATGAGCCATTCAGTTCCTGTAAAAATCCTAAAAAAGTTTTAGGGTTTAACCAAATCCCATAAAATTTTGAACATCGTTATTGCTCAACAACCAAATTAAAACAACCAAATCCCATAGTCTTTAGAAAGAAACCTTATATAAAAAGACAAACATTTAAACATTTATAAAAATAAAAATAAAATAAAATAAAATAAAAATATTACACCTTGTTATTATTGACAAACACCAACAGCCTCAATTAAGTTAATTCATAACGCCTGCAACCAAAAAAACTATGTTTTTGTTTCGTGTCGAAGATTTGTGAGTAACCGCCTTTCTTGTTCTTGTTTGGTTGAGCAGCTTCTATTAGCGGTGTGTGAATATAAGTATGAAAGAAATAGGGCGGTGTTTTTTTTGTTTTTTTGACGGCCTTCCTTGGATCGCATACTGGGCTACTTACTGGGCTATTAAGAACAGGCTTAGGAGAAAATATATTATATTCCCACCGACCACGGGGATTACTATATGTAACTATTAATATCTTTAGTAGTAATACCTAAATTAGTGGCCTTTAAACAACGAAAGTAGTTAAAATACAGTAAGTTAAATATAAGTATGAGCGGATTAGTAGGGTGACTAGTAGGTGTTAGGCCAATCTTACACTCTGTTCCCGGGTTTATTTTTTGTAGTGAAAAGGAAAGGTTTGGGATGATAGTAAAAAAATATTGTGTTACTGAGATTTTTTAAGAGGAGATAGGAAAGTAAAGGATAGTAAATTACACCAAAATTACTGTGAGGATGTTGTTTATACACTTAGGATGTTAGTCCTGTATAATGTGTATGTGATACTTTGAGTGAATATTGTTAAGTATGCGAAATCTGCTTAACCACACTTAGAAGGATATTGGTTTTGGTAAATGGAACAGTAATGACTTTGAGATTGAATAATGAACTGATGAACTCAAATAAGTACATTTTATTATCGTCATTTATCCTATTTATTTGACTTGTTTTATTATATTATCTGTGAGAATTGATACGTTAATGTTTACTTTTGTAATTCTCAGGTAAAAACAAGTATTATGTGAAACTTGGCGATTTTGGACTAATTATGGAGCAAAACAAGCAAGAAGTTAAGAGTCTACTGAATTGTACAAGATCAAGACATTCTGCTCCAGATACGCCGCATCTTACTTATTACATACGGCGCATCACTATCAAGATTTCACAAGATACGATCCAAGATACAAGAAGACATGCGCCGCATCTAATAATGGAGTTACGCCGCATCTTCTGGCGGTGTACGAATATTCCTGAATATATTAATCTTGGACCCCACGCGAAGTTAAGTCAATGCGCCGCATCTACTTATTAGATGCGCCGCATCTTACCCTCAGACAGAAACTATAAATACCCCAAGACCAGACGAATTTCAGGAGCCCTAGTTTTAGAAGACCGAAGACCACAGAAACCTAAGGCCGAATTCAGTCGAAGTAGCAGCACAAGACACACCTTGAACGAAGATACAAGAGCTGTAAGAAGGTCCTGCATGTATTTAATTCATTAAGTAGTTTTGTTTTATTGTGTTAGTAAACTTTAATTCATCAGGATTGGTGGCTTGTGTAATGTGACAACGGAAAGGTTGCACTCCCTTAAAACTGCTTTCCCATTAATTAAAGTTTATATGTTGATGTCTTTGGTGACTTTTATTAGTGCATTGATAACCTCTGTGTCTAGCTGAGCGTTGATCGGGTCGCCATGCCTCTGCCCTCGCCTGTGCGTTGCATCGAACTATACACTTCATATAAAACTAGCAATAAAACAAGTGACAAGCTACTTAACTATCAGGATAGGTCTTCTTATTGTCTCAAGTATTTATCTGTGTACGTGTGTGCTATTCGCTGATTCGTGCCTATTAGTTTAGTTTATTATTTAATTGCAACCAAACCGTGCCAGTCTCTCAGGCTGAAACCCCCTTGCGTTAGATTAGGTTGTATAGCTAACTTAAGATATTAAAATACTGATTAGAATAACTAGATAATACGTTCCACTCTTAGTGATCGACACTCTACTTACCATTATATTCATACTGACCGGGTACACTGCTCGTTAAAGTGTGTGTGTTATTGATAAGTCGGCTAAATATAAATTTAAAACTTGAATACTGCTAAAACCACAACGACATACCGTGGGTATAAATTAGAGCATACGCACACGCGCATCAAGTTTTTGGCGCCGTTGCCGGGGAGTGAATTGTTATTATCTGTTAATTTGATTAGTATTTTAATTAGGTTTTTCTTATTAATTTTTTAGATTTTAACTGCTAACCGTGTTGTGTATTAGATTAATTGCATTCATTTTATTATTTTGCATATTTTCTGTTTTCGTGTGTTTTTATTTTCTTTTATTTGTGTTTATTTTGGTTTGTTTTTATTTGTTTTTATTTTTCGTATTTTCTGTGTTCTGCTATCGTTGTACTGAGCGTATTCAAACGATACGGCGCATCTATTTTCATAGATACGGCGTATTGCGTTTAATTTTTATAAAATACAACGCGTTTAATTAATTCGATACGACGCATCTTTCCCCAAGATACGGCGTATCTGTTTTTAATAAGAAATTTTTTCTAAGCGATAACGCCATACGACGCATCTGCTTTTGCAGATACGGCGTATCTATTATTTTAATTAAAAACAGTTTTCGAATTATTAAACAGATACGATGCATCGATTTCTGTCGATACGGCGTATCTTCTGAATCAAAAATCTTGTATTTTGAAACGAAACGAAAATACGGCGCATTAACTTTTGTTAATACGACGCATTTAATTTTAATAAGTATATTGATTTTTGATAAATTAAACTGATACGGCGCATTCTAAATTTATAAGCGGCGTATCTATTTTCTGAATAAAGTCTGATTAAATTTTAACGTTATAAGATACGGCGTATCCAATTTTTTGGATACGGCGCATCGTCTGCAGATATCAGCAACTTTTATTTTTCTTATCTCCGAACGGAAAATACTCTAACCCTTATACTAGGAAATTTTTACTTTGAAATCTACCTGTCTTTAATTTTCAGGAACAATGTTCGATATTTTCCCAAATTGGTTCGGAAGACCCCAAAGAAACCTTACCATGGAAGAGTTTGCACTACAAATCGCTCAAGCAAATGAAAAAGAACATCATGAAGCAAGAAACTTTATTAATGAATTCAAAGGCAGTCATGAGCTGTTACTAAAGGAACAAAACAACATGATTAATGGATTGGCAATTGAAGTGCACCAATTGTCAACGGTGCTTAACAAGATTCTTTTGGTAAAGCAAGATTTGAAAGGGATTACAACTAGAGGCGGAAAGTCAACCTTTCAAATCGGAGAGACACCCGAGGATGACAGTACAAACAAGATTTCCCCTGAATCTTTATCACCTGAGCAAGAGCAACCAAAAGAGACTAATCCAGAACCTGTAATTAGAGAAGAACCTTCTGTTGAACCTAAACGATCAACACTACCTTTCCCACATAAGGTAAGGAAGGAGAAAGAAGATGCCTATCAAAAGAAGTTCTTGGAAAATCTCAAGCAGCTGCAGCTAAGCATACCATTTATAGAAGCCCTAGTGCAAATGCCAAAATACGCTAAATATCTGAAGAGCTTACTTACAAACAAGTCCAAACTTGAAGAGGCTTGCACTGTAACAATGGGAGAAAGAAGCTCAGCAACATTGCTCAACAAACTTCCATCTAAGGAAAAAGATCCAGGGAGTTTCACTATTCCTTGTCAAATTAAAAATTTACATATTGGAAATGCTTTAGCCGACCTAGGAGCTAGTATAAGTCTTATGCCCTCTTCTTTGTATGAAAGATTAGGCCTTGGTGAGCCAAAACCTACTAGGATGTGCTTAGAGCTTGCTGATAGGTCCATACAATACCCATTAGGAATAGCTGAAAATATATTAATAAAAGTTGATAAATTTGAATTACCTATTGACTTTGTTATCCTCGATATGCCCGAAAATTCTAGAACTCCTATAATATTAGGACGACCATTTTTAGCCACTGCTAGGGCCATGATTGATGTTTTTAATAAAAAGATAACTCTTACCATAGGAAAAGATGAGGTTGAATTTAATATGGAACAATGTATGAGTAAAAATAATTCTGAAGACGATGAATGCTATAATATCGATGTTTCTGATGACACGATTAATCAATTTACTCAGAAATTGTTAAAAAATAATTTGCTTGATTCTTTTCTGCTTAAAAATTTAGAAAACACAATTGCTATAGAAGATCAAGTTAACAAAAATACTATTGATAATTATTTCTCTGTTGATTCCGCTGTTTGTAACGCCATACGGCGCATCGGAAATTTCGATGCGGCGCATTTATCTGATGATAGCAACGAGATAATTAAAGAACAAGTTTATTCCGCTAGTGCTAATGAAATTGATAATGTTAAACCTGTACTTAAGGATCTCCCTTCTACTTTGGAATATGCCTATTTAAATGGGAACACTAATTCGCCCGTTATTATTGCATCTGATTTAACGCCAAAAGAAAAAGAATCCCTTTTGCAGGTACTATATAAACGAAGAGGAGCATTAGCGTGGAGTATGTCTGATATTAAGGGAATTAGCCCGTCATTCTGTACACATAAAATACTCATGGAAGATGAATTCAAACCAACCATCCAACCCCAAAGGCGTCTGAATCCAAAAGTCCAAGACGTGGTGAAAAATGAAATCGTAAAATTACTTGACTCCGGACTTATCTACCCAATTTCCGACAGCTCGTGGGTCAGTCCTATCCACGTTGTACCAAAAAAGGGAGGAATGACGGTAGTACTCAATGACGACAATGAGCTAATCCCTTCAAGAACTGTTACCGGATGGAGAGTTTGCATCGACTACCGCAAACTCAATGATGCTACGCGAAAAGATCACTTCCCTCTTCCATTTATTGATCAAATGTTAGAAAGACTATCAGGACATGCTTATTATTGTTTTTTAGATGGTTTTTCAGGTTTTTTCCAAATACCCATTGCCCCGAGGATCAAGAGAAGACGACTTTCACCTGCCCTTATGGAACCTTCGCCTATAGGAGAATGCCGTTCGGACTATGCAACGCCCCTGCTACTTTCCAACGTTGTATGACGGCTATCTTCCATGATATGGTAGAAGACTTTATGGAAGTCTTCATGGACGACTTCTCGGTGTTCGGTAACTCATTTAGTGATTGTCTCTTTAAACTTGATAAAATGCTTGCTAGGTGTGAAGAAACTAACCTTGTTCTTAATTGGGAAAAATGTCATTTTATGGTTAGAGAGGGAATTGTGTTAGGACATAAGATTTCTAGGAAAGGTATAGAAGTCGACAAAGCAAAAATTGATGTAATTGCCAAACTACCTTACCCCACTAATGTAAAAGGTGTTAGAAGCTTTTTAGGGCATGCTGGATTCTATCGTAGGTTCATAAAGGATTTTTCAATGATATCTAGGCCTATGACCCAATTATTGCTAAAAGATGCGAAGTTTGATTTTTCTGAAGATTGCAAAAAGGCATTTAACATACTTAAAGAAAAACTAACTTCTGCACCTATTATAATTTCACCGGATTGGAATCTGCCTTTTGAACTAATGTGTGATGCTAGTGATTATGCTGTTGGAGCTGTACTTGGCCAAAAGATAGATAAGAAATTTAAGCCAATTTATTATGCTAGCAAAACATTGAATAATGCCCAAGAACATTACACCACCACGAAAAAAGAACTTTTAGCAGTAGTTTTTGCATTCGATAAATTTAGATCATATCTTATATTGTCAAAAACTATGGTTTACACTGACCATTCTGCTTTAAAGTATTTGTTCAATAAACAGGATGCCAAGCCAAGACTTATTAGGTGGGTTTTATTGCTCCAAGGATTCAATATTGAAATTAAAGATAAAAAGGGTGCCGAGAATCTAGCTGCTGACCACTTATCTAGACTTGAAAACCCTGATATGGAGGTACTTGATGAAAGGGAAATCGCTGATGACTTTCCTGATGAACACCTTATGATGGTAAGAATTAAGAGCAATAATAATGAACCATGGTATGCCGACTATATAAACTTTATTGTTGCAAATGAAATTCCAAAAGGGCTAACATCCGACGAGAAAAGAAGGTTTCTAACTCGCGCTGGCGAGTATATTTGGGATGAACCTTATGCCTTTAAATTATGTCCTGACAATATTATACGAAGATGCGTAGATGGTGATGACATCCCAGCAATATTGGCACATTGCCATTCAGGGCCGACGGGGGGACATCACGGTGCAGTTATCACAAGAAGAAAAATCCTTGATGCGGGATTTTATTGGCCCACTATGTTGGATGATGCAAAAGATTATATAAAAGGATGTGATGCGTGTCAACGATCCGGGAATATAACATCAAGAAACGAAATGCCGCAAAACTATATCCATGTATGTGAAGTTTTTGACATATGGGGATTGGACTTCATGGGACCGTTTCCTGAATCTAAAGGTAATAAATATATTTTGGTTGCTGTTGATTACGTATCAAAATGGGTCGAAGCGCAAGCATTACCAACAAACGACAGCAAGGTAGTACTTAAATTTTTGCAAAGTTTGTTCTCTAGGTTTGGAATTCCTAAAGCATTGATTAGTGATAGGGGAACACACTTTTGTAATCACCATCTGGGAAGAGCCTTGCAAAAATATGGAGTGTATCATAGGGTTTCCACTGCATACCATCCTCAATCCAATGGGCAAACTGAAGTAACCAATAGGGCTATAAAGCGAATTCTTGAAAAAACGACTGGATATAATCCGAAAGGGTGGTCTGACAAGTTAAATGATGCTTTATGGGCATTTCGTACAGCCTATAAGACACCAACGGGATGCAAAATTGAACAAAGTGCATATTGGGCTTTGACGAATTGTAATATGGATATGGAAGCTGCAACGAAGAACCGTTTCATGGAACTTAATGAACTCTATGAACTAAGAGATGAGGCCTACAAAAATACTAAGATCTACAAAGAAAGAACTAAAAGATGGCATGACTCGAGGTTACATGGGGATAAAACGTTTACTATTGGAGAGAAAGTGCTACTATTTAATTCCAGATTAAAGATGTATCCTGGTAAACTTAAATCAAGATGGACGGGTCCGTTCGTTGTCAAGAAAGTGTATCCATATGGAACTATTGAAATATGCGATAAAAATGGTTATATATTCAAGGTAAACGGGCAACGAGTGAAGAAATACTTTGATAATAAAATTGAGGATACTGAGAACGAGGTGGTGGAATTTGAACCTGAAGTATTGGAATAATGAGCTGAACGTGAGTCTAACTTGAAGACTCTGGAATAAAGACAAGTGCTGACCGGGAGACAACCCGGAAATTTTTTATTATTCTGTTCTGTGTTGAGTCAGTCAGGCCCGCAGCAGATACGGCGCATCTCAATCCAAGATGCGACGCATCTCCTGCACTGGTCATATCTTACTTTATTTTTCTGCATTTTTATTTTCGACTTTAAAACTTTTTGTCAGTTTATTTTAATGCGGCGCATCCCTGGTTAAGGATGCGACGCATCTTCTATTCTGATTCGTATTTATTCCAGGCTCGATACGGCGTATCTTCTTCCATAAGATACGGCGCATCGACTGACCTGATGATTTTCATTTTAATTTTTATGTTTTATTTTTACTAACTACTAATGTATTATGCAAGTTTGAACCTTCTTAACTTGGGTGTGTTAAAGTCTTGGTGGTATTATAGATTCCTGCATTTCCTGTGGATACATCAAATATGAAGCTTAAACGTTCTCATCCACAAGAAAGATGATTTTTGCTCTTATACAAATAATGGAGGATCATACCGAGCAAATCTCAGGGGAGTTTTTCTGTTCTAATTCTTTTATTTTCCAGTTTTTAACCTTTGATACAAACAACGAGGACGTTGTTTAACTTAAGTGGGGGGATTGGAGAATTAGAACACTTACTTGTCCTAAACTTTTCAAAAATATGCTTAAAATGTGCTTAATATATCAAAATTAAAAATTTTTAGCATGTTTTTGTTTGAGATCTAAGTTGCATAGCTGCACACATGACGTTATTTTCAAAAATTGTGATTTTTCAAAATTCACAAATCTATGAGTGTGCCGGTGACTTGTAAACTTTAGAACTTGGCTTGTATACTATTCGAGACCACCATAATAAGTATTATTTTATATAATTGGAATGACTTGTCTAAATTGGTAAATTTCTAGGATTACACCCAAATAGCCTTTATATGTTATGTGTTATTAGCTAACTACACTGGTTAGTTAACCCCCATATAAACCCTTTTGTTACTCTCACTTTTAGAGTAAGATACCCCTAGAAAAACACTCAGAGCCATTCCTTTCGTTTCTTACACCTTTGTTATAATGTTTCGTTACACCCTTACACCTTAGCCTACCCTGTAGATTAAAATCCATGGTTGGTTAATTGCTTTAGGCAAAGTGTGTTTCCTTACATTACCTGTGTTCGCGTGCGTAATTCATTATCTTTGGTTAGGTCGGGAAATTGCACAATACAATTGGAGTGAAAGTAAATATTGTATATCTTTGAGTCTTGTTTTTCGTGTGTTTACTACTTTCACTATTACCGTTATTTCTGAAGTTATGAAAAGTATGGAAAAATTATCTGGAAAGAAAGTGATAGAAAAGTAGTGAAATTTAACACATTTATGTTTATGTTTCAAAAAAAGAAAAAAAAAATCGAAAAAAAAAAAGAAAGAAAAAGAAAAAAAAAGAAAAAGTTGGATGTTTGTTTTAACCAACTTATGTAAAGTTTTGTATTAAGTAGTCGATATCACCACTATTTGTTGTATATTATATTTATGGATTGAATGAGAGTTGAACGTTATGGGAACGCCAACTAAAGGATATTCTTTGATTAAGATCTTGTTGAGTATAATTCGTGTCTACCTAAAGCATGTGTTTCAAGTGTTAAAGCGTGAGTTATTCTATGATATGAGTCTTATTCTTGGGATGGTTGGGATAGTGATTAACCACACTTAGGATTTTAATTTATTTGTTTTGTTTATTTTTCATTTTACACCAATTTGTATCCCAAATATTATCCATACCCTATATTATTCTTTATCCAAACCTTTGATTTATTGAGATTAGGGATTTGAGCAATCTTAAGTATCATAGTCGTGGATTCGGCTATGTATTTATGATTTTGTCGCCCTTTTTGATATAATATTATTGGTGAAGATTACTTGGTCCTATCTTTAGCCTATTCGAGTTAAGGATTTGAGCAATTGCAAGTATCGTGTTCGTGGATTCGATCATATATTTGTGATTTTGTCGCCTTTTCTGGAATTTGAGATCGATAGAGATTAAGAAGAATGATTAACCCTTAAACCTCAAAACCCTTTTTACCGCTTTAGACTTGTTATTCCTTGGCTTTAGTGGGGGGAGATGTGTACACTTGCCAAGCTTATGATAGAATATTCGTCACGACTGGACAGTTAAACGATTAGATTTGCTTTTATCAGAATATTTTATTTTACTTCTAATTCGTTAAGTGTTTGGTTGTGTGATTATGACAAAAATGAATACATGCTTAAATATAAAAATAAATCCTAATATCTTTTAGGATACATTTTCATAAGATTAATTCTAAGGTTTACTTGGGGACAAGTAAAGTTCAAGTGGGGGGATATTTTATGAACTCAAATAAGTACATTTTATTACCGTCATTTATCCTATTTATTTGACTTGTTTTATTATATTATCTGTGAGAATTGATACGTTAATGTTTACTTTTGTAATTCTCAGGTAAAAACAAGTATTATGTGAAACTTGGCGATTTTTGACTAATTATGGAGCAAAACAAGCAAGAAATTAAGAGTCTACTGAATTGTACAAGATCAAGACATTCTGCTCCAGATACGCCGCATCTTACTTATTACATACGGCGCATCACTATCAAGATTTCACAAGATACGATCCAAGATACAAGAAGACATGCGCCGCATCTAATAATGGAGTTACGCCGCATCTTCTGGCGGTGTAAGAATATTCCTGAATATATTAATCTTGGACCCCACGCGAAGTTAAGTCAATGCGCCGCATCTACTTATTAGATGCGCCGCATCTTACCCTCAGACAGAAACTATAAATACCCCAAGACCAGACGAATTTCAGGAGCCCTAGTTTTAGAAGACCGAAGACCACAGAAACCTAAGGCCGAATTCAGTCGAAGTAGCAGCACAAGACACACCTTGAACGAAGATACAAGAGCTGTAAGAAGGTCCTGCACGTATTTAATTCATTAAGTAGTTTTGTTTTATTGTATCAGTACACTTTAATTCATCAGGATTGGTGGCTTGTGTAATGTGACAACGGAAAGGTTGCACTCCCTTAAAACTGCTTTCCCATTAATTAAAGTTTATATGTTGATGTCTTTGGTGACTTTTATTAGTGCATTGATAACCTCTGTGTCTAGTTGAGCGTTGATCGGGTCGCCATGCCTCTGCCCTCGCCTATTTATTAGATCGCCTATGCATTCTATCGTCTGTAGAAAAGTAGGAAGAAAGATAAATAGGATAGTCATAAGTAATCATTAAGGGTTTACTCGCCGATAAGATTAGAACCAACGAGAAAGGACTTAATCTCGGTGCGTTGCATCGAACTATACACTTCATATAAAACTAGCAATAAAACAAGTGACAAACTACTTAACTATCAGGACAGGTCTTCTTATTGTCTCGAGTATTTATCTGTGTACGTGTGTGCTACTCGCTGATTCGTGCTCATTAGTTTAGTTTATTATTTAATTGCAACCAAACCGTGCCAGTCTCTCAGGCTGAAACCCCCTTGCGTTAGAATAGGTGGTATAGCTAACTTAAGATATTAAAATACTGATTAGAATAACTAGATAATACGTTCCACTCTTAGTGATCGACACTCTACTTACCATTATATTCATACTGACCGGGTACACTGCTCGTTAAAGTGTGTGTGTTATTGATAAGTCGGCTAAATATAAATTTAAAACTTGAATACTGCTAAAACCACAACGACATACCGTGGGTATAAATTAGAGCATACACACACGCGCATCATGAACACAGAAAGTATATCACTAAACCGATTAAATATTATTGAGAATAATACGAGTGATCTTCACTATCACTAGGGTTACAAAACCTTGAATCTATATGTTTCTATCACTTATGACTGATTGCTATTGTTGTGTTACTTCTTGTTCTTAACAGATATATATTTTCTAAGCACTCTCTCTCTCTTTTTCTCTATTTTTTTTTTTTTTTTTTTTTGAATATCTAAGCTAAGATCTCCCTTTTATAGTCTAAAGGAGATTTTTACAATATTGTCAAGTCTTGTCAATTACTTGCTTGTTGAGTGTGTCAGTAGTTAAGATACAACATGTTCTGTGTTAACAACTTGTTGACTGATCACTTATCGAAGTTATTATCTACCTTATATATTTGACTTTTATACACAAAATATCTTTTTCATACTTATCCATTCAGCAGTAGTATACGCGACTGTTATCCATTAAGCAGTAGTATGAGTCACTCCAACAGCAGTATCTTTTACTCTAGCAGTAGTATTCTTGTAGTAGTAGAATCTTCAACACTAGCAGTAAAATAGACACTTAGAGAATTTTCCTTTATGCACCAGCAGTACCTTCTTTGCACTAGCAGTACCTTCTTTGCACTAGAAGTACTAACTTAGCAGTTAGTACTGTTAGTGTATTTTCCTTAGCAGTACTAATCTTGTGAACATATAATTTCCAACACTAATCTTCAGAACATTTAATTCCCAACAATCCTCCCCTAAACTTGTGATTTATCCCAAATCATCAAGTTTCTTCTGAATTAAATGAGGATTGTGAGGATCTTCCAAACACTACATAGTCAGACTCTTGATCTGAGCTTTCCTTTGTTCCGTAAGATTAAATATCTTTCTGATTAACTCATCTGCCATCTGCGTATCACTTTCAGCAATAACATCATTTTGTTCTTCTGGAGAGTACTTTGCTCTTTCTCTAGCTTGAAACTCTTCAGCCATTTTCTTTGTCTTTAACACTAGCAGTACCTTGCTCAGGCTCCAAGCATCCAAGATACACAGTCATCTCTCAGCAAGCCATGCAAGTGATGAACAAACGTAGTGAACTGAAATTGAAACTGAAAGAGTCAAAAGTAGTAGTATCATCATGAAACTGATCTTCTTGCCTCCCCTGAGGTAGCAGATGCAACATGCAACTTAGATAGAACTTTCTCCATTTGAATATCAATAATCGAAGAAGAGAGATGAAAGAGCTTATTCCAAGCATCCATCAACTGAAACTGGAGCTTGTTCTTATTATTGGCTGAATAATAAGACATGTTGGCTTCTCAAAAAGCTAACAGCAAATGATGATGCTTTTACTAGACTCATGCACTTCTTGAACCAAAGAAACTTCTGGGTCTTGATCAATTTGGGCAATCTTCCTCCCCTGATTCTGAGCATATACATCCACAATCTTTCATCCTCCCCTGTTTGGAAGATCATTCACTATCATCTGATCAAATGACTCCTTAGATGAACTAGAAGAAGTTGTTGAATTCACCATCTTTGTGTATACAACTGCAAAATTCTTCTTGTTGCTTCTGAGTTCATCTTCCAATTTGGATACCTTATCTGACAATTTTGTACATATAGCCATCAATTTCTTAAGTTTCACTCTGCCCTCATCACTTCCAGGTGTGTAACCTCCTGTGAGAGGTGACTCATGGGGCATTGACTCATAATCCATCTTTAGATGGATTTCTGAGCCATTTTGAATCCAAAAGGTTTTAAGAAACTTTTGACTTAGCAGTATGAACTTGATTTTAATGAAAAATCATACTACCCACAACCATTTTGAAGGGATTAAGTGTAGTAACAGACACTTAATCAAGATTTCGGTTTAAATTAACCTCTGGTTGGGTAAGAATCAATGTAATCAGTTATAAATAACTGCCTATGTACAGATAAACCCATTCAAAGGGCTTTCTTGACAGGGTTTCCAGCTCGTGGCAGTTGTTGCCTCTAACACAAGTGTTAGATTCACATTTGCTCGCTGTTCTTTCTATCAGATGTCCTTAGACTAACTGATTTTACTAATTAAAGTATAAAAGGATAGAAAGTGAGTTGAGTCAGTTACTATCTGATCAACTAAGCCATTAATTCAAAATGAAACATCATAATAAGTTTCAAGAGAGAAGTTTTAAAGAATTGATGAACTTAGGTGTAAGCCTTTGTTAATGAATTCCCAAACTCTGTCCATCATTAACCTATTATGTCAGCAACTTGAATCACCAACTTTTGCTTGTTCAAACTTTTCACTTGTAACTTCCTTTGTGCACAAATTTCCATACCTAAAATTGTTAGTCCAAAACCAAAAAAAAAAAAAAAAAAAAAAAAAAAAAAGCAAAGCATTTGTCTTATAGCAGTATTATAATTTGACCAACAGTATGAACAAAACAATCCAAATTTGTACTAACAGTACAAACTTTTCAATACTAGTACTGATTGGCAATGCTAGCAGTATAAACTTAATTTATGTACAAAAACCACACAGTTTGAAAATATTAAGGATTAAGCATTCCAATACTTGCTATTAAGTATTGAAATCTTCCTACATCAAAAGCCTTTGTGAGAAGATCTGCAAAGTAATGATCAGAATCAATTTTAACCACTTGAATAAACTTTTTCTCATTGCAGTCTCTAATAAAATGATGCCTAATTTCTATGTGTTTTGTTTTAGAGTGTTTGACTGGATTTTTAATTATGCAAATTGTACTACTATTATCAATATATATGACAGTGTTCATGAAATTGTACCCATAGTCAAGAAGTTGATTTTGAATCCAAAGCACTTGACCACAGCAACTAGCCGCAACTACATATTCAGCTTCAGTTGTTGAAGTTGCTACAATTGTTTGCTTCTTACACTGCCATGAAATGAGTCTACATCCAAGGAATTGACATCCTCCAATTTTTGACTTTCTGTCCAAGCTTGCACCAGCATAATCACTGTCTGAATATGCTACCAAGTCAAACGGTGATTCCCTAGAATACCATAGACCCAACCTAGGTTGACCCTTGAGATATCTAAAGATCCTCTTGACTGCTGTTAAGTGAGAAACCTTAGGAGTTACTTGAAATCTTGCACAAGCACAAACAGAGAACATGATATCAGGTCTTGATGATGTGAGATACATCAAAGAGCCTATCATAGATCTGTACGTGTGAACATCCACATTCTCTCCATCTACATCTTTAAGAAGAGGCTTCTCAGGATCCATTGATGTGCTTGCCACCTTAGCATCAACAAACTGAAATTTCCTTAGAATCTCCGCTACATATTTATCTTGGCTGATAAATATGCCTTCACTTGATTGCTTAACTTGCAGACCCAAAAAGAAAGTAAGTTCCCCCATGGAACTCATCTGAAACTTATCATGCATAAGTTTCTCAAACTCTACACACATCTCCTTCCTTGTAGATCCAAAGATGATATCATTCACATACACCTAAACTAGCAAAAAATCCTTCTTGTGCTTCTTGATGAATAAGGTCTGATCAATCTTGCCTCTTTGAAATCTATTCTCTATTAAATAGGAAGCCAATGTTTCATACCAAGCCCTTGGTGCCTAATGTAGACCATAGAGAGCCTTCACAACTTTGTATACTTTATCTGGATGATCTGGATCAATAAAACCTGGAGGTTGTGAGACATAAACCTCCTCTTCAATAGTACCATCTAAGAAGGCACTCTTGACATCCATTTGATAAACTGTGAAGCCCATAAATGAAGCATAGGCCAAGAATAGTCTAATTGCTTCAATTCTTGCCACTGGAGCAAAAACTTCTTCATAGTCTATACCTTCCTCTTGTGTGTACCCTTGAGCTACAAGTCTAGCCTTGTTTCTGATTACAATGCCCCTTTCATCCCTTTTGTTCCTGAAGACCCATTTAGTTCCAATTACCCTTACATCCTTGGGTAAATTAACTAGCACCCAAACCTTCTGAATTTTAAATTGGAGAAGCTCCTCTTGCATAGCTTCTACCCAGCTTGAATCATCTAAGGCTTTTAGGACATTTTTGGGTTCTGCTTGTGAGAGGAAACATACAAATAAGCAAGAGTGTGCATCTTCATGCTGCTTTAATGCATAAAGAGCATCAAGTAACCCTTGTTGGTCTGGAGACATAAGTTGCTTCCTTGTCTTCACTCCAGATTGTACACCACCAATCACATTGTCCAGAGAGTGGACTTTGTGAATTCTTGTGTGTGGTGTAGAAGGAACAGGATAGTTAGGTAGGAGATTGTTAAAATCCACCTCATCTTCTGAGAAATCTGCTTTATTTGAGTTTGATGAGCCAGCAGTAGGATCAATTGGCTCAGCAGTAGAAACTTGGGGCTCAGCAGTATCAATATTTTGCCTAGCAGTATGAAGTTGGAGCTCAGCAGTAGCATCATCATTAGTACTTTTGACTTGATTATCTTGTTCCTCAGTCTCATCTACATTGATTTCATCTTCAATCCCTCCTTTAGCTTCATCAGAAGAAGGTTCACCATTCATTGAAGTTGAATCCACACTTGACCATATTGGCATCAACACATAATCTTGATCTTTCTCATTTCCCAGCTCTGCCTCATTTGTTGCATCATTAGTTTCTGAACCTGAAAAATCATTAGTTCCTGCAACAACTGGCACATAGTTCATGGATTAGGTTAGTGTCTCAAGATCAAATAGCCATTTTGGTCCTTCACCTACAACATTAGATTTGTTCTCTAGAAATTCCACATGCAGGTTTTCCTCAACTTTCCTAGTTCTTGAGTTGTATACTCTAAATGCTTTGCTATTGAGAGAATATCCAACTAAGAATTCTTCATCTGCTTTACCATCAAATTTACCTAGATGGTCTAAGGTATTCAGAATTGTCACATGACACCCAAAAGGTCTAAGAAATCCTAATGCAGGAGTTCTACCTCTAAAAAGCTCATAAGGTGTCTTATTGTGAGACTTAACTACCAAAACCCTGTTCTGGACATAGCAAGCAGTATTAACTACTTCAGCCTAAAAGGTGATAGGCAACTTAGAGTCAGCTAACATGGTTCTAGCAGCTTCTATGAGTGTCCTATTTCTCCTCTCAGCAACTCCATTCTGCTGAGGAGTTCTAGCAACACTAAATTCTCTTCTAATACCCTTTTCTTTGCAGAAATCATCCATAACTCTATTCTTAAACTCTGTCCCATTATCACATCTAATGACTTTTACTTCCTTATCTACTAGGTTTTCTATCTCTGTAATGAATGTCTTAAGAATGCTAGGTGTCTCATCCTTATAACCTAAAAAGAAAACCAATGTAAACATGCTATAGTCATCAGTAACAACAAGACAATATCTCTTATGCTTAATACTACTCACAGAAGTAGGTCCAAATAAGTCCATATGAAGCATAAACAATTTTTGATCAATAGAGTTAAAAAGCTTGGGCTTACAAGAAGCTTTATGTTGTTTACCTTTGAGACAAGCAACACAAGTTTGGTCATTTTCAAATCTTTTCTGAGGCATGCCTCTTACCAAACCATCTTTGACAATTTTATTAATGGTTTTAAAGTTAATGTGACAAAGCCTCCTATGCCATAACATAGATTCATCTAATGTGGTATTTGAAACAAGACAAGTAAGGGCCTCTTTGGGAACAATCTTCTTCATATCAACACTGTACATGTTGCCTTTTCTTGGAATTTTGAGCAATACCTGACTTTCATCAGGTAGCTTAAAATTAGAAGAAAGGACAAGACATTCAGTGTCAGTAAAAAGAACTTTGTTCTTTTTGTCACACATTTGTGAGACACTAAAAAGGTTATACTTAAGCTCTTGCACATAGTACACATTTTCAAAATCCAATTTACCGGTTTTAAGAGTACCTTTACCAGTAATTCTTCCTCCTATTCCTCCCCCAAAGGTAACATATCCTCCATCCAATGATTGAAAGTCTGAAAGATAAGACATGTTGCCTGTCATGTGTCTAAAACACCCACTATCTGAATATCCTTGATCTTCATCATCTGCTTGTGAATGTCCCTGCACATAAATAAGGAAATTAGTTTCCTTGGGGAACCCAAGCCATTACTGACTTGAGTTTGCCTCGTGCATCAATGTAGTTATATCTTTTGAGAATAGTTGATGCACCATTGTATTTAAGAGGTCTCTAAATCCAACATGCTGAGGCCTTAACAGCATTAGCCCTCTTTTTCCTAGCAGCAGTATGAACTGCTTGGCTAGCAGTATGAACTGCTGGCTTTGCAGTTGTACCCTTTGGTTTCTAAATGTGTTTTTGTACCACTGCTTTTGGTTTAATAGGACTTTAAGCAGTATTAGATGCATATTTGAAAGTTGTTTTTGCACTTTTAACTGCTGATTTTGGGTAAACAGGCATAAATGGTCTAGCAGTAGGAACTTGTTTTAGGCCAGACTTTAATAAACTTGCTCTGGGTGGCATTCTAGCAAAATTAGAGTAAGATTTAGGCCTTTCTAAGTGCACCCTATGGTTTGAATACCCAGTTACCCATTTGTTGCAAAAGGCTGCAAGATGGTCAAAACTTCTACAAGTGTAACAAGCTTTGTTATAGAAGACAAAGTCATCACCTAGTTGGTGAGACTTGAGGTTGTTCCAATTCCTTTGGTTACCTCTGGGCTTGTTTGTGGTTCTATATTGTTCACAATATCTTACTGGTTGGCTAGCTTGTTTAACATTTGCTTTAGGCCTAAAAGCGTTATTCTTGACCACTTTTGGAACACTTGTTCCTTTTATCTTAACAACATCAGGTTTAACCACAACCTGATCTTCCTCATCATCATCAGATGTCCAGTCCTCAATGATTGGACCATCTGATTTCCTACCAGAGGACACCTTGTCCTCAGGAAGTGAAGTATCATTTCTACTTTCAAGCTTATCAACAACTACATTTTCTTTTGGCTTAACACCATATTCTAACTTTGGTAGTTGAAATTCAGACAAGCCTGTATACTCTAGGTCTATCCTTGGGGGTGCAGGAATTCCTCTGTAAGGAGGTGGAACATTGTTATATCCTAACCCAGACTTAGCCTTGTTGATAATTTGACATTCAATTAAGTTGGTTACACCCTTAGATGCAAATTCTAATGTTTCTACACTTAATTGAATGTTTTATTTAGCCTTGTTAATCCTATCCAACTCAGCTTTCAAATTACTAATTTCAGCATCTCTAAACATTATTTCCCTGTTAAGAAGAATTTTGGCATCAGTAAAAGTAGATTCATTGGTCTTATAGTGTATGATCTGCTCCTCTAGGATAGCTAAACCTCTCTCATGATTCCACAAGTTATTATGAGTTTTGTCTAGTTCTATCCTTTGTTCATCATAATGTTTTCTTAAAGTTTCTAGTTCTTTAAGAGATGTGCAAGTATTTGAACAAACTTTATCAGATTGTACCTCAGTAGTAGAGAAGGCCATGAGAGCCATCTGAGTAGAAGCTTCTTCTTCATCTGCCATAAAACTCCAATCAAACCTAAGCCATCAATAGCTACCATAGCTTTTGAGTTTCGCTCAGTGGTCTCCACAGCCTTGGACTTGCTTCTATAACATTTGCTCTTGCCATCCTATTGCCTAGGTCTTCTGCATTCCCTTGAGAAGTGCCCCATCATGTGGCAGTTGTAGCATTCTATCTTTGATTTGTCAAAACTAGCAGTATCATTGCTGCTGATAGTGATCTTCTTCCCTGTTATTTGATAGAATTTCTTAGCCCTCATGCTAAGAAGAGAAATTTTCCATTTGAGGTTGATGAAGCGAAAAGTGTACCGCTTTTAAGGGGTCATTTAAGCCCTAAATCGTATTTATTTGATCAAATATTGCCCTAAATCGTTCATTTTGTCATTTTAGGTACTTTTGAGGAGAAATCTGGAAAAGGAGGCATTTTGGACGTTTTTGGAGCATAAAAGTGAAGAAAACGGCAAAGTCTCAAAAATCGGCTGAAAGTTACCTTTGACGGCGTCACAATTAACCCCAGACGGCGTCATGCCTTGGCAAGAAAAAGTGGACGTGAAATTTACTCATGATAAGCCAGTGAAAATAGCATGTGAATTCTGACGGCGTCACGCTTTAACTTGATCAAGGGCGTCACGGCTTAAATCAAAAGGGGACGGCGTCACGTTCAAGGTTCGACGGCGTCAAGCCTTGATAAGCCAGAATGGATTTTTGAAGAGCTAAAGAGGGACGGCGTCAAGAAGGTCATCCGGGAACCCTAGAAGCGGCGAGGTGACGGCGTCACACTCCATAACGTGACGCCGTCAGATCCAAAAATCTATATATAGTTTTCTAATTTTTTGTCATAAGGGGAGAACTTAGTGTGTGGAATTTTGGGAGAAAACCCTAAGACGATTTTAGCTTCTTTTTCAAGGCTTTTTGCCTTGAGATCTTTCATGTTACATTGAAGATAAGTTATCAATTAATCATTCAATATGTCTATGTGTTGTTTGATTTTATCTTATTCTTGTCTTTTTATTAACATGTTAGGCTAAATTTATCTTGTGTTTGCTTAGATCTAATGAAACCTAGCTATTGATTATTGGTTATTAGTGTGTTATTAGTTGTATTGGATGATTGTTTATCTATGTTAGGCTTAAGAAAACTGGCTAACTTCCTATTCGGTAACTTGCTTGAACGTCTTAAGAAACATGAACCAAATGCGTACTAAAGGTTTTTATGGTTGTATTTAATGCACAAGCGAATTCTAGTGATCCCATGTTAGGAGCTTCCTAGCCGGCTCGACATAGGAGTGAAGTAGGAGCTTGTAGAGTTGGGGAAGTAAGTACGCCACCCCACGAATGGTATTAAGGAATACACCCGTCATCCACGCGACTAATACACACTAATTAACCGGTAAAAGATAGTTAGGGAGTAAGGAAATCTAAGTAAACACATTTCTCTACACATAAGTTTCTCACAACATTTTATTTTCAGTTATTTATTTTATTTGCATTTGTAGTTATTTGGGTTAGTTGACTAGCAACTAATTCCGCCCACTCTTTCAAAACCGATATTTTACTTGCTTTCATAAAAAAATATAAAAACATAAAAAGAATCTTCCTCAACCCTTAGACCTATTAGAGTAGTCTTTCATACCTAACGAACACTATTCCCTGTGGAGAACGATCAATCCCCCGTACTTACCACTACACTATACTACATCGGTCAGGTACACTGCCTGGTGGGGTTGTAAGCCTCTTGAGATCCCTCGAGAGGTAAAACCTGTTGTAAGGTTACAAAACCACGCATCAGAGGTCCATCTCCTCCAAATCATCATCATTGCTATTTGATAAAATTCTAATATTTCTACACTTAATTGAATGTTATATTTAGCCTTGTTAATCCTATCCAACTCAGCTTTCAAATTACTAATTTCAGCATCTCTAAACATTATTTCCCTATTAAGAAGAATTTTGGCATCAGTAAAAGTAGATTCATTGGTCTTATACTGTATGATCTGCTCCTCTAGGATAGCTAAACCTCTCTCATGATTCCACAAGTTATTATGAGTTTTGTCTAGTTCTATCCTTTGTTCATCATAATGTTTTCTTAAAGTTTCTAGTTCTTTAAGAGATGTGCAAGTATTTGAACAAACTTTATCAGATTGTACCTCAGTAGTAGAGAAGGCCATGAGAGCCATCTGAGTAGAAGCTTCTTCTTTATCTGCCATAAAACTCCAATCAAACCTAAGCCATCAATAGCTGCCATAGCTTTTGAGTTTGGCTCAGTGGTCTCCACAGCCTTGGACTTGCTTCCATAACATTTGCTCTTGCCATCCTACTGCCTAGGTCTTCTGCATTCCCTTGAGAAGTGCCCCATCATGTGGCAGTTGTAGCATTCTATCTTTGATTTGTCAAAACCAGCAGTATCATTGCTGTTGATAGTGATCTTCTTCCCTGTTATTTGATAGAATTTCTTAGCCCTCATGCTAAGAAGAGAAATTTGCCATTTGAGGTCCATCTCCTCCAAATCATCATCATTGATTTCCTGGAGGTCTTCATAAGTAAGCATAGACCCATCATTCTGATTTGTTAGAAAGACACAACATGTTTTCTCATCCAGAATACCAATAGTACTGCTTGATGAACTAGCAGTACTAAATCCCACATCAATCTTCACATCTTCAACTGGATTTGAGTTACTAGGAGATGACACAAATGCCATGTTCCCAGTGCTTGAACTAGATCCTCTAGTCTTCTTCACATCTTGTTCCACAATCTTGAAGTTGCTGTACAAGTCCATTAGGTTCATGGTGTCAATGTCTGGCTTGTTCTTCCAAGAAATAACATACATAGCCCACTCTTCAGGTAAGCATCTCAGAAATTTGGAATTTAGATCTTCTTGAGGTATATCCACTCCAAGAATTGCAAGTTGGCTCACAATCTTCTGAAGCATGTTAAACATGTGATCTAATGATTCATTGCTTGTTGAAGAGAAGTTTTCAAAGTTCTGCTTGAGAAGAGTCTTCTGGGTCTTCTTGGTGGCTTCATTCCCACCATACCTAGCAACAATGGCCTCAAACAACGTCTTGGCATCCTTGAACTTGCTGAAATTCAAAAGTTGATCATTTGGAATGGTCGTTATCAGCATACTTCTGGCCTTGAGGTCATTCTTCTTTTGAACTCTCTCTTCTGTAGTTGATGGGTTGGTCTGCACAGTTGTCACTACCTTACCCTCAACTGTTGATGTAGTAGTTGTAGGCTTGTAAGAGTTTCCTTCTTCAATAATTTCTCAAAGTGTATAGTCTTGCACTTGGAAATACTGTTCTATCCTTAACCTCCACATATCAAACTCATTCTGCTTGAGCATTGGCAACTTAGCAGCCACATTAGTTTGAGATGTCTCCATGTCCATTTCTTCTTCTAAATCAGAAGTATCAAACCTGTGCTCTGATACCACTTGTGAGGATGTTGTTTATACACTTAGGATGTTAGTCCTGTATAATGTGTATGTGATACTTCGAGTGAATATGATTAAGCATGCGGAATCTACTTAACCACACTTAGAAGGATATTGGTTTTGGTAAATGGAACAGTAATGACTTTGAGATTGAACAATGAACACATAAAGTATATCACCAAACGATTCAATATTATTTAGAATAATACGAGTGATCTTCACTATCACTAGGGTTACAAAACCTTGAATCTCTATGTTTCTATCACTTATGACTGATTGCTATTGTTGTGTTACTTCTTGTTCTTAACAGATATATATTTTCTAAGCACTCTCTCACTTTTTTTTTCTTTTTTTTTTTTTTTTTTTTTTTTTTTTTTTTATTATTATCTAAGCTAAGATCTCCCTTTTATAGTCCAAAGGAGATCTTTACAATATTGTCAGGTCTTGTCAACTACTTGCTTGTTGAGTGTGTCAGTAGCTAAGATACAATATGTTCTTTGTTAACAACTTGTTGACTGATCACTTATCGAAGATATTATCTACCCCATATATTTGACTTTTATACACAAAATATATTTTTCATACTTATCCATTCAGCAGTAGTATACGCGACTGTTATCCATTAAGCAGTAGTATGAGTCACTCCAACAACAGTATCTTTTACTCTAGCAGTAGTATTCTTGCAACAGTAGAATCTTCAACACTAGCAGTAGAATAGACACTTAGAGAATTTTCCTTTATGCACCAACAGTACCTTCTTTGCACTAGCAGTACTAACTTAGCAGTTAGTATTGTTAGTGTATTTTTCCTTAGCAATACTAATCTTGTGAACATATAATTTCCAACACTAATCTTCAGAACATTTAATTCCCAACAATTACTCTCATAATTTTCTTCTCAAATTGGGATGAAATGGAGTGAAGTTGATTTTAAAGCATTTTTTTTGTTACATCCTCCTTTTTTCTTTTCAACTTGGGAACACAAGATAAAAAATCATTTCTTATTCCTCTCCTCTTTACTTCTTTTTTTTTCCCTCTCCATCTCTCTTCTTTTTGTTTTATACTCAGGAACAGAGTGTTAATCTACCCAGTTTATTCATTAGTTATATAGCGTATAAGTTAATTTTTGTAATAACATTTGCAGCATCCACCCCCCCAACCCCCCCAATCCCCTATTTTTACTAAAATTTCGAATAACTTAGCTAATAAGATACAACATCAAAATAAATTTACTTGTCAAATTATTCTTTTTTAATTTAACATATTTCCTAATTATTGTGATGTTAAATTAAATCATGTGTTATAAGAAATATAGACTTATTTTTGGAGCGACACTTATTGCTATAATTTTTAATTTAAGTACAACACCTTTAACTTCAAATATTGGTTCCACCTCTGAACATAAGGCTTATAGCTATGTACGACAAAATTCGTGAAAACATTCGATCAACCAGAGATGCCAAGACCTACACTTCGGGGGAGTAGCATCCCTTTAAGTTGCTTGACGCCATTTAGATAAATTAAATACAAATGCTACTAGTTCAAGTATTTTCAATGAAGGTAATGCCGTCAAAGACTATATGAGTAATTTACGAAGAGAACTCATTGAAGAATCTTGGAGTTATACGGATGAAGAAGACAACATGTACTCTAAATACGAAATATGTCAAAAGGTTGAAACTTCAAGTGAGGTACATTCTAAAATCGAAAACTTTTGCTATGACCCATTTATTCTAAAATTTTCAAAATTAGAAAATGAGTTTAAACATTTATGCAACATAAGTCTAAAAACATTTTCAGAAAATGAATCCTCAAAATCTTTTGAAATTAAATTGGAAAAAAAAATCATTTTAGAAGATAAAACGTCTAGACTTGAAAGTGGTATAGAAACTGATTTATAATGTAAAATGTGTCAAGATTACAAAAGTGAAATTAAAAGGCTTAACGAAGGGGCTAATATACTAGCTAAATTTGAAAAGGGTTCTCAATCTCTTAAAGATTTACTAAATAGTCAAAAGGCATTCGGAGATAAAACGGGCTTAGGTTTTGATTCATGTGAGTCATCAACGAGCAAGTCAAAACAAATAAAATTTGTAAAACCTCTTGGACAAATCCAGATTTGTTATTTTGAAAACTTATCTTTCTAAAAATCTCATTCAACACTAATAGATCCTAAGTAAAACAGTTTTCAAATCAAATATTTTATAAAAGTCAAATAGACATATATCAACGAGAGTTCTTGCTTGATAACAATATCCTCATCTCATGCATGTAAATGAAAAGGATGTTTATTACTAACCATCTCAGACCCATGAGAAACTGGATACCAAGTTCTCTTGTAAGTTATGTCTTTAGATGCACAAAGGAAGCAAATAATGGATATGAATGTACGTTCATATTCTCGTCATTCGCATGAAGACTCATCAATACTCAAATCTTGCATCACGCACAACATCTCTCATGGTAATGTATCCTTAGGAATAACTAGCGAAAAAGGTACGTTTTCTTAAAACCTTGACTGTCCTGATTGCTATATGCCCTTCTGCTATGTGCTTATTTGTTATGTGTTTGCTTGCTATATGCTTATTTGCTACATGATAATTAAGTGATTATAGGTGTGATATATAATCCTTAGAACTAGACTATATGTCTAAATGCTTATTCTCTTTAAGATCTTAGTTACTTTTTGGAGATAATGGTCTTACCACAACCATTATCAATAGCCAACTACGCACGTCAATCAATCACTACGGATGACGCACACTCTTAACGTCTTCGAAATCTCTTCTCTCTTCTATTTCTCGTCTATGACATCTATTCATTTTCTCTTATCTCTACTCGCCATTGACATGAATGACCCAATGCAAGTCTCGTATTTGATCCTCATCTCATCTACATCTCTTCTATTTCTTCTGTCTCGACTCTATTCGTGCTCCACATTCAGCGTGTCATCAACCTCCTTACTCTAAATGTGTCTCTCCTACTTCTTCTGTCTCAATTCCCATTCTACTAGACTACTCGTGTGTATTGTGTCTCCTCCGTTTCCGCTATTTTGTGTCTAGAATTCCATCTTTCTTGTTCCTAAGAGCCCTCAACAAAATACTCTTTCTAAAACTAAAAAAAATTGGAAAACCAGTCAAAATTCTCTCTTAAAAACCCCATACTGGCGACGGTCCCCTAATAGGAGACGGCCCCGTTGACCGTCCCTTATAAATAAAGGACCGTCACTTGTTTTCAAGGGGTATCCCGTTCTCTCTTATCTCTCTCAGAAAACCAAAACCAATTAACCCCTTAGTGCTGCAGAAGCGACGACACAAACCTCAACACATCAAATCTTTTAATTAACCTACTAAAATTCAAATCAAACTCTTACAAATCTAAGTCCACTCATCCATCGTCTCTTCCAATCATCTATTGTAAGTCATTTCATCAATTTTCTTATTAATTCAAAATTAGGGTTTATATGAACATTAAATTAAAATTTTTGGATTTTCAATTCTTCTTGTAATTGTTTGAAATTAAAAACATAACTTAACAAAATACAACCATCATAACTTACCTAGATGTAAGATTTATCCAAACAAGGGTATTTTGAAAAGTTTCAAAACATGTGATAATCCCCAACTCGATTTGATATAACTAATCATGTTTATGAAAGTAACAAAAATGCAATTATGCATTGTTAATACATATCAAAAGTGTTTTCATAAGCATGCAATAACAAAGGTCAAAATTCTTAAATATGATCCTTAAAAAGGAACAAAATGTTTTCATAACTCCCCATGTTTCAACACTTATAAAAACAATAAGCTAATGATTATACCATTTCTCTCATTATAGGTAACAAAATGTCACACGAATATGACTTTGATAATCTACTAACAGACTCCTATATTCCCAAAATATCTCGTGAACCAAACACACCCGGAAATCATATTCGTGGCTACACAAATCTTGAAACCCGTCACTTACATGAAGGTCGAATTGTTGACCCTTCTTTAATTTATCATGAGGGTATCAACACCTCATTTCGTGCCATAGGTTTTTCATGCCTACTCACTATCAATGAGCACATTTGTCCTCGTTTCGTGTTAGAATTTTTCCGACAAGTTGAACTCGTACATAACGAGTATCAATTTCTGTCACTTTGGTTTTGGATCCAAAACTTCAAATTCATCTTAACTCTAGAGCAATTTGCTCAAATCCTCCGAATTCCAAATCATGGGCAATGTGCCTATACGGAAGATTGGTGTCTAGAGTCTCTCTTCAATTATCGAGAAGAGAACAATCCATATTGTTCCTACATACCCTCTCCACAAGATATCACTAGACTTGTTCGTATGTCTAAGTAAATTCCTTACCTAGATCCAACAAAAATTCGTTTGGAAGAGGTTCGTTTTGAATTGCTCCCCTGGGTAGTCATCCTTCGAGAAAATGTTCTCAGTCTAAAAGGGAATCATAAGCAACTTCCGGCGTGTTGTGCTCATGTTATTTACTGTCTACTCACTCAACAACCTTATAATCTTGCTTATTTCTTCGCTAAGCGAATTGTGTACCTCAAGGGTAACAAAAATAAATTGATACCCTACGGGATGTTCTTGACTCATCTATATCATCATATCATGCACTTTCATCCATACCTTCGAGGTCCTCAATACTCACTCTTCAATCGTGTCATGGAACCTATAAATGAGTCGTACATCTCTTCCATTTTAATTTCTGAATCCACCACCAACTATGCACCCTTTGATGATCCGACACACGAGGAAGAGGTGCGAGCTCAAGTCGAGAGTTTGATGCAACGAGAGCAAGTTAAAATCATCCTTAGGGAACAACGTCATGAGTAGTAAATCCTCCACTTAGGATGAGATCATTATCCACTATTAGTTTTTTAGATACGGATGATAAACTCAGTCTTCATTAACTCTAAACCTTCTTGCCTAAATGTAGGTTACATTTTGAAAACTTGTTGTGTTGTATTATGCATGCTTATTATTTAATTTAGTAGACATGGTCCTATATATTTCTACAGGTTATTTGGCATACTAGATAGTATGTTAGTTACAGGATTGCAAAAATGAAAAACAGGGTGGAAACCTGATCACCTACTGGTGACGGTCCCATAAAGGGGTGACGGTCCCTGGTATTTAAAGGACCGTCCACTATTTAAGGGACTGTCCAACGTAGGTCACGGGTTTCTGGACTATTTCTTCCTTCCTTCAAACCTTGAACCTATTGCATGTTTATCACCACCATTTCCAGGATTAGTTAAACATATATTAGTGTAATGAACCTCCTAATGCATGCTTTGCCTAAAGTTAATCATCCTTGATTATTTAAACTCCTCTTCTCTTCTCATTCATCACCAACTTTCTTCTTCATTTCATTTTCTTCATTCTCAACAACGGGTTTTTCTTCAACCTCATTGTCTCTCCCAAACAAAAGGCTTAAAATCACTATCATACCACCAAAAGCCAACTTCATTGACCTCACTCAAGAAGACACTATCCCCTCTCCAAAATCTCTACCATCATCTCCTCAAGCTGCTAGTGCACCTCTCAAAACACCCTCAACCAAAGGCACATCCTCATCTTCTTCAAGGCCTAGCTCATCTCCATTTTCATCATTCATAAAAAACTTATCACCCTTGCTTACTCACTCTAGCTCGATGGTTCGTGCACAATATATATATATATATATATATATATATATATATATATATATATATATATATATATATTATAAGAAAAACCCGACCAAAAGGTCAATTCTCTCTATAACCAAGAGTGAATATACCGAGAGGTCAAAGAAAATAAAGTAAAATATAATTCCAGAAGTATTGTATTTTCCCGGGGTCGTTAAGTTCCGATGAAGTGTGAATGGAACTTTGAATTCCGTTTGTGATCGGATGATTTGATTAATTGAGATATTTTGGAATTATGATAAAAAAACAGAGAACATATACTAAAAAGCAACTAATAAGCATATAAAACAAGAAAGTAAAACACAAATAAGCAAAAACGCAAATAAGACTAAAAACGGGCTTTTATCGGGAATTAAACGAGTCTAAGAAAACCTAAAAATCAAAAATTAACCCTAGATGTGTAAATTTGGTTCTTAAAAGTCCCAAATGATTAAAAATAATTTTAGAAAAAAGAATTATATTTTTTTGCTTTTTATTTTATTTTTAATGAATTAAAAAAAACTTTTAGACTAAAAATAATATTAAAAATACTAAATTATTACGAAAAATTATGAAAAATTCTGGAAAACTACTTTAAGCTATAAGGAACTTAGGAAAAATAAAAAAGGAATCGACAGCTTATCTAGATAAGCTGTGAATAAGCTAACAAGAAAAATAAGCTAAAAGGGGAAAAAAGGCTTAAGTAAATTTCAAATACACCCTTAGTCGAAAAAGACCCAAGGGCGCAGTTGGTATTGGTGTGGTGTGTAAGACGGTTGAAGTTGGTTGAGGTCAGGGGTTCGAGCCTTGTTCACCCCTGGCTTCCCAACTTCTCGTTTTTTATTTTTTTAACAAAAACTTTTTATGAAACTTTTTAACCACTTAAAAATAAGCACTTTTAATGAAGGAAACTTTTTTATATCTAGTTAAATAAGCTGGAAAATAAGCCAAACAGCAAGCAGTTGTGCTAAGTAAAATAGAACAATTGGCTTAACTGAATAAGCTAATAAGCTTGCTAAAAACTTAATCCTAAACCTAATAAGCTATAAGAAACCTAAAAACTAACTTAATAAGCAATACTAACCTATATTAAGCAATCCTAATAAGCTAACAGCCAAAAACTAAATTAAGCAAAATACCAAATCTGACAGCTTAAACAGCCTAAGAAGGCTACTTTGAGCTACTAAATAAGCTAGTTAAACAATAAGCTAAACCCTAAAACCTGAAAACAGATTAAGCTAAGCTAACAAAGAGTTCACAAAACCATTTTAAGACATTTTAGAGCTTATTAGGTGCTTAAAAATAAGCTGTGAAACAGACAGCTTAAGACACTATTGAAGACTGATATACTTAAGATCAGACCTTAACTACTACTTTTAGCACTAGAAATAAGTTACCTACAGCTTATAGAATAAGCTATAAACTCCATAACAACAAAGAACACCCACTAATGAGCTTATAAAACCAATTCCAAACAATTTGAGCTTATAATTAGCTTAAAAATAAGCTGATATTGAAGGACAGTTATACTATTATTTTTGGCTTTTTGTAATTTTATGAAAACTTGCAGACTACAAAATTGGACACAAATCCATTAAACACTTAACTAGAAGTTATAAAACTTATCTTAAACTGAATTATGACTCAAAACACTACACTTGAAAGACCTATTTATGACTTTTTCAAAATAAGCTGATATAATGAGTTTTAAGCTATGAAATTTAGAAAATTAAGCTAAAATCTATGAAACTTGTTAAAACTGGTTTAAATTCTTTAAAAACTACTTAATAGACTATTTTTAAGCTTAAACAAACTGACTTAATGGACAAAACACATACTAGCAGTACCAACTTATAGTTAGTACTGCTATCCCAACACCCCTTTAAAAAGTGAAAACTGATTTTAGAGCTGAATTAAGCTATTAAACTTATGTTTTATTGAAAACAGATCAACCTTAAGTGTATTAAAAGGTTTTTAAGCAAAAGTTTATAAGAAATAAGCACTTAGCCAATAAGCAAAGCTTATTGGCTATTTTGACAATTAAAACACTTATAAGAGCAATTAACTTCTAAACTATGAAATAAGCCATAAAACAGATAGATCTACTACTATTAAGCATATAAAACACAAATAAACACAGATAAGCACATAATAAGCAGAAATGAATAATAAGCAGTTTAATAAGCTAAAAATGTAAAAATATAACTCACTTGGTCCTTTGCTCAAACAAGGACTAAATACGCTCCAAGAGCAGATCTACAAGCTGGTAAAGTCCAATAAGTCCATCCAAATTTGACTTATCATCCAAACTGCTTATTTCTCCTTAAGATCAGGTTATTGAATTACAAGCTTAAATAAACTCAATTCAACTATTGAGAAGCTGGACTGAGCTTATTTAGAAGTAGTAAGAGCTTATTAAAGAGCTTAAGACAGCTTAATTTAACCATATGAAAACAATATTAAAGCATAAAAGAAATAGAAAATTATTTAAAACCAAAATGAATTTTATTAAAAACTTAAAGGAATTACAATATTGAAAAGGAAATACAATAATTTTAAAAAGACAATAAAATAAAAGTACAATAAGCACTAAAATAAGCTAAAACAGGACAATAGTATAAAGACTCGACCAAAAAAACTTATTTTGTGCTTGAGAAGAGGTCCTATTTATAGCCATTCCAGGGTGCTTCTAGGGTTTGGGGTGTGATCTCATCATCAAATCCTGTCCATCCAATCATTTCCCATCAATGTTCACCCTTGGATTGAGTACCAAGGTGTTTCCACCAATTGGATAGCCTTAAATTGCCAGCGTGGACATGATGGCATCACTTTCTCTAACATGTCAGCTTCCAAAAGGAATAAGGGTACGTGTGAGTCGGGGTAAAAGTTGGGAGAGTGCAGGGTAAAAGGTAGGGGACGGTGAACAGTACAAACTGATTCACCCACCCTTTTTTATTTGTTTGACCCGGGTTTTAATTGGGTTTGACTTCGGGTTGTATCCGTATATAGGGAATGGACTGGTTTTATTATTGGACTGGATAATTGGTTTTATTTTGGGCTTGGCTGGATCAGGTTTATAATTTAATTAAATTGGGATTTAACAAAAGTTAGTAAGGACTAACTTTGTTAAACTTTTAAGGACTTGAGGTAAAAATGATTTTGGACTTTTGATGTAAATGATTTAACATGAGGATTTGGTTTTGAAATTTTGGGTTTATGGTTGATAAAAAATGTAAAATCACATCCCTGGCCTCGGCTTTTCTCACTCTTTTCATTCTCGTGCTCGGTTTTGTCCGTTTTGTCTTTCCTTTTGTCCTTTTCTCATATCCGTTACCTGTACATGCAAAAACAAAAAAACAAGCATATATTTGGCATTAATGATCAATTTTTGGTCTTTTGATTCTGTTTTTTTTATAAAGAAAAGTTATGTGATTTAACACACACCACTCGGCCGCATATACACCATTTGTGAGCAACTTATCACCTTCTTTTACCATTCCTAACTCTCTAATTTTACCAAATACTTCTTGTTCTCTATCACCAAATGGGCCTTTGGAGTACACTCCTTCTACTCGACCACCATCTCCAATCATGGGATTTTCTATTCCCTACAACTTTGTGAACAACCACACAATGGGTTGTGCATGTTGTTTTTATAACTTCAACCTCATTTCCTCCATAAGAGGTGAACTCCACTACATGTTTGCCCACATTGATTATCTTCTTTCTCAACCCAATGTGCAACCAACTCCTCTTGCAACCATGCCACCTTCTGCTCCACCATCTTGTTATCCACCTTCTAACTAAACATCTCTACATGTTTAGTTAAAAACAATTAAATGAGTATCTTTTAGGTCAAGCATGTTCTAGGAAGTTAGGTTATTCTAGAAATAGCTTGTAGTTTGATTATGTGATGTATGAATCCTTGAGGTTATGTGATGTATGCTTTCTTTTATGTATGCTTTCATCAATGAATGTATTATGAAATCTATGCTATTATGTAGTGATATTGGTGATGGCTGTCTTTAAAATGTGTGATATTAACCAACCTTAAAATGGAAATATACTAAAATCACAACATTTCGTCTAAAACACGCCCACTGGCGGCGGTCCCTTATACAGGGACGGTCCCCAATATTTAAGGGACCGTCGATGTATATACAGGACCGTCCCCAGTCAACTTTAAAAATCTGATTTCTCTTCTCTGCATTATCTGTTACATGCTTAATCTATCTGATTTCACCCTCCTCTTATCATTTCTCCTTCTCCTCTCTCCTTCTATCTATCTTAATTCTCTTCTCAACCCCTCTAATTCTCATATAAATATGTGTATGCGCATTGTATTCTAACTTGTTTTTGTAGCACAAAATCATAGCTCGATTCCCCGGTGCCCTCATCTAGGGGGAGCACTGAACAAGGGGGAGCACTGAACAAGGGGGAGCATTAGTACCGTCGATTTCTCTCCTCTCTATACATCGACGAAGCCTTTTTGATTTTACAAAAAGGGGGAGAAGTAAACGAAAACTCATTAAAAACTTATTAACTTATAATTTTACCTAAAATGAGTTAATATTTTGTAATCATCAAAAAGGGTGAGATTGTTAATACAAATAATGTCAAAAATGTTATTTACGTTATTCGGTCTCTATACATCTTGATAATCACAAAATATAAAAACACGTTGCGTAAAACTACATTTGATAAGTTTTTAAACGAGAAAAATCGTTTTAACAACGTACCGACTATAATATCACTTCAGGTATGAACAAACACAATACCGACATTAGTAAAGTGATAAAAGAATTTATTTTCTCAAAACTTCACATTTTTATGTGACAAAATGTTTTTACAAAAGTATTTTTGTAATTAAAAAGAAATGTTTTATTAAAAAAATAAATTTGAATTTCAAATCTCCCAACAACTAGTTTTCCCACTCAAGTCAGATAAGTTTTTCACCAGATAAACTTTCAAAACATCAGGACAAAAATAGGAGCGTATGTCGAGACGATCCCGTAAACATGGTGACGGTCACTTATATATACAGGACCGTCCAAATTTAAGGGACCGTCCCCCACTCCTCTTGGTGCCTATAAATACTGCACTGTTTTCTCAGAAAAACTAACCCTCTTTGCACAAAAATATTCTGGTCTTTCTTCCTCCCTTTTTTGATCACTATAACGTGTCGATATTTGTTTATAAGTGATCCCGTTACCCTCTATATCAAAGTGTAAGAGAAGAACGCTCGTATTCGTCAAGAAACGAAGTGTTATAGATTGGTCATCACGCACACACGTAACTTGTGTTACGATTCTCTTCTTCCCCCAAACTCTCTTATTTGTACATATTGTAAATTTGTATATCCGACTTGTGTGTGAGTCGTGATTAGGTGTGTTAGGATAAATACGGACAAAGTGTAAATCCGTGAGGTGGTGTATCTAGATTAGGACTTTGTGTAAGTTGGTGTGTCGGTGTGTGTGAAGACTTGGACTTGGTGTGAGTCCGTGAAGTGAAGACTAGGACCTTGTGAAGGTTCGTGATGACTTGGATCGAGTGAAGATTCAAGTGGACGGGGTGATCGTCCGCGTGAAGATTTGGACGGGGTGATCGTCCGTGTGAAGACTTGGATTGTGTGTATATCCAAGTAGACAAGAGTGCTTGTTCGTGTAGCCACGTGCGCTTTGTGTAGATTGGTTCTAGCTAGGATTAGGACCCGACATTCCGCTTAGTGTCGTTAAACTTGGTGTAAGCTTTGGTGTACGGTTTGCTCCGCATGAAGGGAGTGTGTTGACATAGTGATTGTGAACTCTCGAGTGTGGTACTCGAGGAGTGGAGTAGGACGAAGAGTGAGATTCATGCCGAACCACTATAAATCTCAGTGTCTCGGTTTGGTTGTTTTTTTCCTTTACTTCTAGTATTTACTTTACTTATTTTATGCATTACTATTGTGTTAGGAATATAAATATTTATATGAAGACTCGGTCACCCCGAGCACTCATTAGCATTAATTAGCTCGTAGGCTTAATAGTTTAGTTTAGATATTTTATCAGTCGTGGAGTTAGGTCGGGTCTTTACCCACTGTCAGCTCACTCCACTGCCCAAGTGGGGTGTCTCATGTATGTCTATATATAGCCCTTCCCACTCAAGGGAAGGGTTGGACCTTCTCATTCATATCAATCTAATATCTCATTTTTTCTCTCAAGGTTCCACTCATCCTCTCTTTTTCTTTTCTCCTATTCGGCCTAAATCACAAACGCCACATGAGTTATGATTCCTTGTTACTTACAGTTGGTATCAAGAGCCATGGTTAGGTTCATTTGATCGTATATTCACGGATTTATATGATTGGTTTTGTGGTTTTAGTTTCGTTCGAATAGAATAGGTTGAAAACTTCTTCATTTGTGCTTTGTTTGTGGTTGGATTGGTTAAAAGCTTGTACTTTCTTGATTAGGATTGTTGTATAAGCTTAGTTTAGTGGTTGGATTGCTTGTTTCATCCGATTATTGGTGTATTTTAGTCAATCCGTGTACTTGTTTGAAGTTGTTCATCGTTGCGATTTGAGTCTCGGAAAGACTTTCATTGTTGCGATTTGAGTGGGTTAAGGAAACTAGTTGTTGTGATTTGGTGTGCATCGATACTGCGATTTGGCCTTTTATTTAAAAAGGGAAAGATGACAAATCGCAAGATAGTGACTGTTTTGTCCTATTGTGAATTGCAATTTGATCGTTGCGATTTGGGTATTTCTGGTTGCGATTTGTGCCTGCGAGTCGAGATTATGACTTGCGATTTGAGTCTTTGCGATTTGAGTCACTGTTGACTAATTGCGATTTGATTAATTGCGAATTGACAAGTTGCGATTTGACTAGTTGTGATTTGACTGATTGCGATTTGACCAGTTACAATTTGACGTTGCGAGTTGATACTTGCAATTTGACTTATTGCGATTTGACTTGTTGCGATTTGACTAACTATGACTTGGCTTGTTGCGATTTGATCAGTTGCGATTTGACTTTTGTGACTTGATTTTTGAAGACCAATATTGCAATTTACTCTTGGCTATTCACTGTTATCATATCACACTCAAGTAATCAGTATCTTACGGTTTCTTTTGTTGATTTTATAAAATCCCGCGAAAGATTCGATTTCTCGGTTTAAATCACAAGAGCTGTAAAATCCCATGTAAGGTTAAATCATGGCAAGCACTGCTTCTGATGACATTCAAGCTGCCGGGTCCGATACCCGCCCTCCTATGTTCGATAGGACAGATTATGAATCATGGGCACAAAGAATACGACTTTACTCCTTGGGAAAAGAGAATGGTGTTAACATTCTTAAATTCATTGATGAAGGACCTTTTCAGATGGGCACCACTAGAGATTCTGTCACTTCCGGTGAAGATGGAACTGTCACTCTTGGAATTGACAGGCCACGTACGTACAACGATCTTAATGAGGAGGAAAAGAAGCGTTATGATGCTGACATTAGAGCTTCCAACATTGTGATTCAAGGACTTCCCAAAGACGTTTACAAGCTCATCAACTTCAACACCGAAGCCAAAGCTGTTTGGGACAATGTCAAAATGCTTCTGGCTGGATCTGAACTGACCAAAGAAGATCATGAATCTCAGTTGTATGACGAGTTTAAGCATTTCAAGATGAATCCTGGCGAAAACATCACTGACTATTATGTGAGATTTCACAAGCTTGTGAATGACATGAGAATCAGCAGGATGACAATGCCTAATATCCAGCTCAATTCTAAGTTTGTGAACAACATGTCACCTGAGTGGGATAGATTTGTTACAGAAGTGAAGCTCAACAAAGGATTGAGACAAACCAACTATGAACAGCTGTATGCTTAGTTACAACAACATGAAAAGCATGTTGTTTATGATCGTCAATTGAGGGAAAAACTTAATCCAACAACATCGAATGACCCACTTGCATTTGTCGCAAATGTTCAGCCGTTCAATCAATCCTCGCTTGATCAAAGTTATCACCAGCCCTTTTCATCACAGAATCAGACATCATTTTCCTAATCGTCATTGCACCCACCATCTGTTGTGAACTCCCAACTGGATTCTGGATACTCCCACACTGACAAGATGATTGATAATCTCTCCAACCAAGTTTCCTTACTTGTCCAACAGTTCAGAGCAACACTCCTTCAAACCAACAACCAACTTAGAACTTCATCAATCCCACGTAATCAAGCAACTGTGGAGGATGGAAGGGTTGTGGTTCAGAATGTTCAGGGAAGGCAGAATGTGAATCAAAGGAACATGGGTCGGGGTATGATACAGAACAGAGTGGGAATGCTAATCAGGGACAGGGAAAGCAACCCAAGTGTTACAACTATGGTGGACTTGGACACATAGCAAGGTACTACAATCAACCAAAGCGTCCACAGAACTCTGACTATTTCAAAGATAAGATGTTGTTGATGCAAGCTCAAGAGAATGGAGCAACTTTGGATGAAGAAGAGTTATTGTTTCTTGCTGGTGATGGGGGGAATACGTTTGATGCTGATGTGGATGATCAACCAGTTCAGGACTTGGCACTAAATGATCCCAACATCTTCCAAGCTGATGACTGCGATGCTTTGACTCTGATGTTGATGATGAACCCACTGCTCAAACCATCTTCATGGCTAATCTGTCTTCTGTAGTCTCATCACCTCAACAAGCTGGTCCTTCCAATGCATCTATCATATCTGAGGTACTAAAGCTTTATGACACATATGACATGGTAGATGAACAGAAGATTCCCAACAAAGTAAAACAGACAGAAGTTGTTGAATCAGATATGGTTGATATGAGAAATAGTAATATTATTCCATATGAACAATATGTGAATCACAACGACGTGTCTGTTGTACCAAGTAGTGCATCTTCTGTTGTAGATAATGCTTGTGAGTTATATGAGAACACTGTGTTTATCCCTGATGATTCACTGACCACTAGACTTAATATCTATAAAGATCAGGTGGCCATATATGAACAACGAGCAAAATTTGAGCTAACTGAACGTGAGGAGAAAATGGATAGTCAAATGCGTACATTCATAACAGAACGTAATTTAAGGGAAGAAACATTGAAAAAAGAGTTATATTCTTTACAAAAACAACTGGATTAGACTGTTAAACAAAAACAGGAGATTCAAGAAAGTGTAAATACACTAAAACAAGATTTCAAAGAAAAAGAAACAAAACTCTTAAATGATTTTTCCAGACTTAAAACGTTAAAGAATAAGATTGAAAACAAGTTGTACACACAAGACCAAACCAGAAAAACTGCTCAAATGATTCAGAAGAACAAAAAGTTGTGTGATAAACATAGTGAAAAGGATGTAGGTTAACCTAAGTCAGTTTTCCTTAGGAGTGCTAAAATTGCCCAACCTGCACTGTATGATGCAAATGTAATGCTTAAGCCTGGTCATTCCCCTCCTGATGTGTTATCATTTAAAGAGAGCAATGAGATAGAAGTAATAAGTAGAGAAAGATTGGCTGAGAAAATGAAGGATCCCAAATGTATAGCCAATCGAGTCATAATCAAACCCTATGATTACTATGAAGAGAACCGATTGACTGTTTTTGCACCTCAAACTAAGTTGACGCTTGAACAAATATTTTGGTCTTTGGACGTAGAAAAGAGAAAGGCCGAAGAACTTAGGGACAAAACTCCATCCTTTAGAAAAATAGCGGCTGCAACGGTGTACTCACCCAATACACCCAGGCACTTAGTTCCTTTAACTCTTCCAACAGAATGTAAAACTCTAATTAGCATATATGTTCTTTGTCAACTATTTGCTGATATTGATAAAACATGTAAGAAGAGAATTACACCAACAGGAATTACTGAAGGGGAAAGGGGTTTTGAATTAAAAAAATAGTGCTACTTAACTGAGGTCATTTTATTTTTTAAACTTCTCAAAGAACATTTTCAGGGCATGCAAAAAACCCTTGAAACTGAATTAAAAGATATGAAATAAGTGTTTAAAGATATGGAAAACATAGAGAAACAACATGCTATTGATCTTAAATGCAGTGAAATTGAAAGAAATAATATTCTCATCACCAATGAGAATTTGATTGCTAGATGCATTGCACAGGATGTATTTTATACTGTTACTGATTCTGCATTAACTGCTTGTCAATTTCGTTAGTTGTCTGTTGCATTGAATGTTTCTCAGAATCGTGTTGTTGAGCTTGAGGGGGAGAATTTAAAATTGCATGAAAAAATCCAAAAGATGACCATGATAAACATGGTCAGGCATTTTTCTAAAACTAGAAGTTGATAATCTTAATTTGCAATTAAAATATCAACATTTAGAAGAAAGAGCTAAAATCTCAAATGCCAAGACATCTTTGGATGCTCCTGAATTTGATGCATATTTTGAATTAAGCAAAACGCGATGAAAAATTTCAAGCTCACACTAACACGATTCGAAAATTGAGGGCCTCAAATTGACCAATTAAAATCAAATAAGAGTGATGTGATTGGCACCCATAAACCATCGTCTTCAGATTATCAGAATTTTCACTATCAAGACACCATCAATAAATTACAATATGAAAATGAGTGTTTTCGAGCTGAAAATTCAAAAATCAAACAGCATTACAAAGAGTTATATGACTCGATTAAAGTCACACATAACATTCACAATGAAAAGATAACTTCTTTGCTAAATGAGCTTGAGATTCTAAAGACTCAGGTAAAAGGAAAAATGCCAATCATCACTAGTGAAAATGTTGTTCCAAAGGTTTCTGATTGTAGAAAGTATGCAATTGATATTGTGCCTATACTGCTTCCCCTTAGGAACAATAGGTCTGCTCATCAAGTATATCTCAGTCACCTTAAGGATAGCCTTAATACCCTTCGTGAGATCGTAGAAGAGGATAGGATAGATAAACCACTTGATAGTGCAGTTGTAGATGTCTGCTTCCTTACTAAACGGTCTCAAGAACTTTTAGAATACGTCATTGGCACAAGTCCTAAGATTGATAACAAGCGAGATAGGTTTATTGCATCATCCTCTATGACTAAGAACAAGCATGTAACCTTTGATGTACCACTGAAAACATCTGAACCCAGCACATCAAAACCAGGAAAACAAATGGCAGTGAAACAAACTAATGTTCCCATCATTGCTTCTACAGGAGTAAGCTGTGACACTAAAGCTAGCGAGTCAAAGCCTAGTCACAATACCAAGAAAGATAGGACTGCGCCAGCTAAGAGTGCTCATGAGAAGAAAGTAGAAGTCCACCCTAGGAACCATAAGTTTGATTTGATAAAAAAGAATCGTGTTGATTCTAGTATTAGCTATAAGCGTACTGTAATTAATTCGAATTCTAATGCTATTTGTATGACATGTAATGAATGCTTAATTTCTGTTAATCATGATGAATGTGTTGTGTCATTCTCGATGTCTTCTCAACGATCCACTATTAAGAATGTTAAGAAACCTAAACTGAGTAAGCAAATCTGGAAAACAAAAGGAAAAGTGTTTGCTAATGTCGGTTATCAATGGAGACCCACTGGAAGAAAATTCACTTTAGGAGATCAGTGCCCCTTAACTAGAATAACTAACCATAAAGTAGTGAATGTTACGGAATGGAAGCCAACTGGTCGAATTTTCCCTTTTGAGGCACAATGCCCTGTAAACTAGGTCAATTGTTGCTACTAGTGTAGTTTCCACTGTGAATACAATGACATCTATGAACCCTGTGGTTCCATAGTTTGTTTGTGCTAACCAAACGGACCCCAGTTGCACGTGGGGATCCACCTTTTTAGTTATCCATCGTTGTCTGTTTTCAAATGCAGGTCGTACAAATCGTCCTTTGGTATTTGGACTCAGGCTGCTCAAAACATATGACCAGGGATCGCTCACGGTTAAGAATTTCGTGAATAAATTTATCGGGACAGTTAGATTCGGGAACGACCATTTTGGGGCAAATTATGGGTTATGGAGATTATGTGTTTGCGACAATGTAATTTCCGGGTATACTACATGGAAGGACTAGGGCACAATTTGTTTTCTGTTGGTCAATTTTGTGATTCCGATCTTGAAGTTGCTTTCAGAAAACAACATGTTTCGTCAGAGAGTTGGATGGTAATGATCTTCTTAAAGGCAGTCGGGCACTAATCTATACACCATCTCTATTGAAGAAATGATGTGGTCCTCTCCTATTTGCTTGCTGTCAAAGGCCTCAAAGACCAAATCTTGGCTTTGGCACCGTCGTTTAAATCACTTAAACTTCGGCACCATAAATGAACTTACTCGCAAGGATCTTGTACGAGGCATGCCCAGATTGAAGTTTGAAAAAGATCATCTTTGTTCTGCCTGTCAACTGGTTAAAAGTAAGAAACATACTCACAAACCCAAAACTGTCAACACCATCATGGAAGTTCTTCACACCCTTCACATGGATCTATGCGGACCAATGAGAGTACAGAGTATAAATGGGAAGAAATATATTCTTGTGGTGGTCGATGACTACTCTCGGTTTACATGGGTAAAGTTTTTGAGAACCAAGGACGAGACTCCAGAGGTTATCATTAAACTTATCAAACAGCTACAAGTAAGGCTCAACAAAACTGTCAGAATCATCCGCACAGACAATGGAACTGAGTTTGTTAACAAACAACTCATTCAATTCTATGAAAGTATTGGCATAACTCACCAGAAAAGTGTTCCACGCACTCCTCAGCAGAACGGCGTTGTTGAAAGACGAAATCGTACTCTAGTGGAAGCTGCAAGAACCATGCTGATATATTCTAAGGCTCCGTTGTTTCTTTGGGCAGAGGCCATTGCTACTGCTTGTTACACCCAAAATTGATCCTTGATACATACTCTTCACAACAAAACTCCTTATGAGCTGATACATGGCAAGAAACCAGATCTTTCCTTTCTTCGAGTGTTCGGTGCTCTGTGCTATCCGACAAATGATAGTCAAGATCTGGGAAAACTAAAGGCTAAAGCAGACGTAGGTTTCTTCGTTGGGTATGCACCAGATCGCAAGGGATACAGAATCTACAAAAACGAACCCGACAAATCTTGGAAACTATTCACGTGACATTCGATGAGCTGACTGAGCAAACGGCTCCTGGACAAACTAGTTCTGGACCCGCACCTAACTTATTGACACCTGGACCAATTAGTTCAGGTCTTGTACAACATCCCACTCCTGCAGTTCCTTATGTACCCCCTACCAGTGATGAGTTGAAGAAGTTGTTTGATCCGATGTTTGATGAATACTTTGAGCCAACAACGGTTGATACTACAACATAAGCTCCACCTGTACCTCCAGTTGCTGATGCTCCAATTCCACAAAACTCAGAGGGTCCATCTATATCTGTCTCAATCAGTCAAGATGCACCATCTACCAGTCACTCACCATCATCCTCAAACATTCAATCTCTTTTGGTACATCAAGGCTCTGCAGTAGATAATTCTTTTGAAGTGAGTCCTTTTGCTCCTGCTGATGATGTTTCATTTGAGAATATATTTGCTCCTGAATCGTCTACAGAGACATCTTCTGCAGGGGATCCTAACATGGCAACATCAGTTCACTACCCTCAACCACATGATCATCTCAAAAAATGGACCAATGATCATCCGATTGACAACATCATTGGAAATCTCTCTCGTCCGGTATCCACACGAAAGCAACTTGTCACCGATGCATTGTGGTGCTTCTTTAATTCCGTACTATTCAAAGTCGAACCCAAAGACTTCAAAGATGCTTTGTCTAAAGACTGCTGGTTTATTGCAACGCAAGAAGAAATTCATGAGTTTGATCGACTTGAAGTACGGGAATTAGTGCCTCCTCCAGATTGTGCAATGATTATCGCTCTAAAGTGGATCTTCAAAGTGAAACTCGATGAGCATGGTGATGTTCTGAAAAATAAGGCACGGCTTGTTGCAAAGGGGTATCGACAAGAAGAGGGCAAAGAATTTGAAGAATCATTTGCGCCGGTTGCTCGAATTGAAGCCATCAGAATCTTTCTCGCTAATGCTGCCATTCAGAATATGACAGTCTATCAAATGGATGTCAAGACAACATTCTTGAATGGTGATTTGAAAGAGGAAATCTATGTGAGTCAACCTGAAGGATTTGTGGACCCTGATCGTCCTACTCACGTCTATCGCTTGAAGAAGGCCCTCTATGGCTTAAAGCAGGCACCTAGGGTGTGGTATGATACATTGTCTAAGTATCTTCTGGAAAACAGATTCTCCAAAGGTGTTGTTGATCCTACGCTATTCACTAGGAAAATGGGCAAACATCTACTTCACGTCCAGATCTACGTAGATGACATTATTTTTGCCTCCTCTGATCCTATGGAATGTGACCGGTTTTCAAAAGAGATGAGTTCTAAGTTCCAAATGTCTATGATGGGACAAATGTCGTTCTTCCTAGGTTTACAAATCTCTCAAAGTCCCGGAGGCATCTTCATTAATCAATCCAAATATGCAAATGAAATATTGAAGAAATTTGGATTTGATTCAAGTGATCCTGTTGACACTCCTATGGTTGAGAGATCGAAGTTGGACGAAGACCTCTCTGGGATCCCTGTTGATCAAACTAAGTTTCGAAGTATGATTGGATCCCTAATGTATCTCACCGCTAGTAGGCCAGATCTCTTGTTCGCAGTATGCATGTGTGCTCGGTACTAGTCTAAGCCCACCAAAAAGCATCTGGAAGCAGTAAAGCGGGTCTTTAGATACCTTCAAAGGACTATTCACATGGGTCTCTGGTATCCTAAGGACACCGCCATGGCACTCACGGCCTATGCAAATGCAGACCATGAGGGGTGTCAAGATACTCGTCAAAGTACGTCGGGAGGTGCTCAGTTTCTGGGGGAAAAGTTAGTAAGCTGGTCATCTAAGAGACAAATGAGTACATCTATATCTTCCACAGAGGCTGAATACATTGCCATGTCTGCGTGCTGTGCTCAAATCCTATGGATGAGATCTCAACTATCGGACTAATACTTTGCATACAACAAGATTCCTCTGTATTGTGATAACAAAAGTGCTATAGCTCTTTGCTGCAACAATGTCCAACACTCCCGATCAAAGCACATCGATATCCGACATCACTTTATAAGGGAACAGGTTGAGAAAGGGGTTGTTGAACTCTACTTCGTGAGGACAGAGTTTCAGTTGGCTGATATCTTCACTAAGGCACTTCCGAGAGAACGGTTCCAATTTATTCTCCCGCGACTTGGCATGAAGAGTTTGACGCCAGAAACCCTCCAACGACTTCAGGAAGAGAATGAGGAGTAATGGATTTGCTTCATATATCCTTGTATATATTTAAAACCAAAAAGAAAAGAGAAAAATATAAAACCTATAAAAACCATAAAAATCATAAAAACACAAAAATACCAAAAATAGTTGCTCTAGGCATGTCTTCTGTTTATCGATAACATTTATGGCCCTAGAAATGTCATTCAATAATGACACGAGACTTTAAACGAATCTCGAGCAGAAGTTCAAATAAACTATTAAAACATGTCTTATCAGCTTGCAGTTACTTCAGACTGTAACCCGTTCCTAATTATGGGGAAAGCATGTTGCCAAAAGGACGGCTGTTCCTCCCACTGGGTGAAGTTCACCCGGGCATGGATTACTTTATATCCACGTTTCTTCGATTTGATGTACGTTTCAGTGCATCATTTCTCGTATAAGAAGAGAAGTCTTCTTTACATCACAGATACTTTTCCATCTATGATTCTTCAAGAAAGTATTTGTGCTAAACTTGGTGGTACCATGATTTTTTGAATTTCAATCAGAATTAAAATTTTCATAAAAAATCTATCACTCAATCAATGACTACAACTATTTAAATAGAAGACGGGTCATCGACTGAGGGGGAGAGTGATGATTTCAAATTTTCATATCATCAAAACATGTCACTTTGTACATAATAAGCAGTGAATAAAATGTGGTTGTTAAGTGTCAGAGTATGATTTTTGTTAAATGCAAATCTTCCAAACCGATCATACCTGACACTAACATTCTCCCTCATAGATTGAAGGGGAGCATCGTAATGTTCCATTATCAGCACATATTAAACCTGACCACATTTTCTCCCATATTTTCTAAACTTATTTAAATCAATTGGGATCACAAAATCTCAAAAGATTTGAAATTTTTGATCGGAGGAAAGAATGTGATTTAAATATGCAATCTGATAAAAATGTGATGTTTTGGACTTAAATGTAAGCTCTCCCATATGTGCTAAATTCTTTTGTATATCAATGCACATATTGAGGGGGAGCAAATGGTTTGTGGTGACAAAAAGAATGTGGCATCTTTGCTGGTATCTCATGTGAGTGCTACTCAGACTTCACCAATGAATTGACGAAACAAAAACTGTCATTAATCGAAAGGGCTTGTCCTGGCCGGGTAATAATTTCAAGCTGGTCTGACCAGTGATGTAAGCGTGTCTCGAAGAGGACTTGTCTGAGTAGAGTGTACCGTTTCGAGAAATTTTCTGTGGACTTGACCAGGCCGGGTAATAATTTCAAGCTAGTCTAACTAGTGATGTAAGCGTGTCTCGAATCGGTCATGTTCACTGAAAGTGGATCAATTCAAAAAGTGCAAGCTCTACCCAACATGTGCAAATTTATAATAAAAACATCTGAGCACATGTTAAGGGGGAGCATTTGAAAAGTTCAAAACTCTCAAAGTGTTAGCAAAATGTGTTTCATAATTATAAACACTTTGAGAGATTTTTCAAATAAATAGTTTATGGCAACATAGGATAGTCATGGTGTTATAAGGTGGCTATGGTTAGGAAAACCGTCCTATGATCCACCAGAGCTGGAGGGATCTACCCAAGGACAATACCGAATAGTTAGTATTAGAAAGTCCTTAGGTATGATTATGAAAAAAGGAGTAATATGAGAAAGGAGAAAGAAGGGGTTGAAGAATTAAAAAGAAATGTAATGAGAAAGGATGAAAAGAAATAGCCCTCCAATTATTCAACCTTAGGGCAGAAACCGAGTTCAATTCATATGCTACTGGTTGTTACTAAGGTGACGCCGGTATTGAAGACAAGACGTCATGGACCCAGTGATGCACTGCACTAAACCTTCTAGCCACTCAAGTTCTCTTAAAAGGACTTGTTTCATTCTCACGGGGAACCCTGCGTAATCTATCGACTGCTCATTACGAGTTATGTTGATATTGAAATAGGAGACACCGCTCCAGTCTCCGACTACCAAAATTGCACTTATCGAGTCTAGAGCCACGAGATGCATCATATGATCTCATAGGAACACATGTTAACTCTACACTGGTTGTTCAACATTAAGGACACCAGTTGTAAACTTAAGAGTCCTACACAGATCTTAGCAATCTGCCAGAACATTTATGAGGGAATTTACAAATGTAATTCTCAGTGATTGAATGGAAATTCCTGCCAGGTCAACATCAAACAGCCCTGAAAGCAGGTCACTTCGGTAATTCCTTGTGGATTACACTTAGTGGTCACGGCGGTTTCAAACGGTCTACAGTCGTGGAGTGAACTCCAGCGACTCACCTAATCATTGATGTACTTCGGTAGATCTTGTAAGCCCTCTCGGAGATATCCGATTTAGGAACGGCTTTGGTAAGGATTACAGAAAGTTTTCACACTATGCTGTTAACAATCTCGAAGTCCGAACCTGTAAGTACCGGGAGTTTTATTGCTAACTGTCTGCTTATAGGAATCCCTGGTGGTTGCAGTTGATTGCTGAAAAGATGCCGATTCATCACCCCATGCTCACACTTCATCATCATAATCCAAGAAATCATGATAAATGAAAGGCCTTCAACACTGCTTTCGCAACTCTGATGTAGAAAATCATGATCTAGAAAAGTGTGAGCATGTCGGTCCAAAGATCACAACATCACATGGAGACAATACTGCAAAAAGATAACTTGAAGACGTACGTTGAATGATGACCTCAAAGAAGCCTCAAAGATCATTCAAGACAAAAGAACAGTCATCAAAAGTTCACTGCTGAAAGTACAAAGACTAAAGACTTTGAAGAATCAAAGACTACAAGCTAGGAACTCCAATCTATGTAATAGAATGCTAGAATTCAAAATGTAATTTCCGGGGTGACCTCCCTTAGGGGGAGATTGTTAGGAATATAAATATTCATATGAAGACTGGGTCACCCCGAGCACTCATTAGCATTAATTAGCTCGTAGGCTTAATAATTTAGTTTAGATATTTTATCAGTCGTGGAGTTGGGTCGGGTCTTTACCCACTGTCAGCTCACTCCACAACCCAAGTGGGGCGTCTCATGCAAGGTTGTCAGGATCGCGATCCTGCTCGTAGGATCGTACGATCCTACGATCCTACACACACAAAACGAGCAGGATCGTTACGGGATCGTAATTCAGGTAGGATCGTTACAGGATCGTGGGATCGCTCGTAGGATCGTAGGATCGTGAACGATCCGATCCTGTTAGTAACCCTTTTTTCAGGTAGGATCGTTACAGGATCGTGGGATCGCTCGTAGGATCGTGAACGATCCGATCCTGTTTTTTTTTTTTGTTTTTTTTTGACTTTTTTTGAGAGGAAGGTTTTTAAAAGTGCTTTGTATACATATGTAAAGGAAAAGCCGAAAACGATCCTAGGTAGGATCCGATCCTACGATCCTACGATCCCGATCTTGCAAAGCCGAAAACGATCCTAGGTAGGATCCCGATCCTGACAACCTTGGTCTCATGTATGTCTATATATAGCCCTTCCCACTCAAGGGAAGGGTTGGACCTTCTCATTCATATCAATCTAATATCTCATTTTTTCTCTCAAGGTTCCACTCATCCTCTCTTTTTCTTTTCTCCTATTCGGCCTAAATCACAAACACCACACGAGTTATGATTCCTTGTTACTTACATATTGTGTTCATAGATATCACATAACTTTGAATCAAACGGTTTTTCAAAAAGAACATAAAAGAACTAAAAGTTTTTAAAACGTAATTCTAAACGGTGAAATTATTCAACACCCCTTCTAGTTTCTACATGTATTAATAACTGTAAGAGGTGTTTTATTAACTGTATTAATCGTATATTGACCAGTTAATAAATTGACTACATTAAATAGCATTAATGTGTTGTTTTGTTTTTTTAATATGTGCATTAAGGTGGTTTATACTATGCTTCTTGTCTTATAAGTCTGAAAATTATGTGCATTAAAGTGGTGTACGCTATGCTTCTTTTCTTGCGAGTCTTAAAATTTAGAGATAGAGTGATTTGTGTATTATATGTAGTATAGATAAAGAATACGAATACACATTCACACATAAAAGAAAAGATACATATTTGTTTCTTTCTCGTTTTACTTTAAATATTTTTTATTTTTTATTATGGGTGTTAGTTTTATTCATCTTTAATTTCATACTCACATATCATTTTCAATTTATAGGTAATTTCTAAAATAAAAAATACATTTTTGTATGCCAAACTTAGGTTCTCATTTGTGGTTTTGGTTGGCGCAAACAACATTTTATGTAAACCCAAACTATAAGACTAAAAGTAATAAGACGCCAAAAAACCACCATAAACACCGTCACATTAGCGCCATATCAGCTTTCTCTCTTCTCAGACACCACCCAGACAACACCTAGACCAAAAACACGTAGTAAGGAGACCAAACACTTTTTTTAATTAAAATTCCATTTAAACTAAAAAACATTACACTAATATTTAAAATAAAATCAAAAACATTACATAAAATAACTAAAATAAAATAAAAAACATTACAATAAAATAAAAAACATAAAAGTTGAAGGGTCATTGCTATAAACTTTGTGATGCTCTAACTGCCAAGTGTGTAAATTGTATAAAAGTTGAGGGTAATGTATGCAAATAAGCCCAAAAACAAAAATACAAAACCAACTTCATTTCACTATACTCAAAAACCTTTGCAACAATGGCAGCCTCATCACTACAAAGTTGTAAAAATATATAGTAGTTGGTATGGATTTTTGTTGTTTTCCTTTCAATTGTTTTGATCCACAAATGGACCAAACCGAATTGGTGTGGGGGAGGGACGCGTCCGGTTGGGTTTGAAGTAACAAGGAGAACGCGTTTGGTTGGGGGTGGACAACAAAGTTGTCTTGTGGGGGGGGGGGGGGACGCTTGCTACGATCAGTCTAACAGGTAGATCAAATAAAAAAAAATGGATAAGCTAACTAAATCAATCAAAATCGTTTAACAAAGGGCTTGTGTCTCAATGGTATCACTTGTTGTATATTGTGAGATAGTATATTGTGAGATATTTAGATGTCATAATATATATATATATATATATATATATATATATATATATATATATATATATATATATATATATATATATATATATATAACTTTTGAAATGAAAAATATATATTTTTGTAAAAATGTATGATTTAAGTTCATTTACATATCAAATATTTACTCACATACCAAGGCACAAATCCAAGCCACAAGTTTTAACAAACGCACTTTCATTTTTTCTTTCAATTATTAATATTTCTTAAACCGTTAATCGTTAAACGAAAAAAATATATCATCACGACGACCACTTAATTATCTTTCTATAAATATGCACTTTGATACACTTTCGACAAACTTTTTTTTCATATTTTTTTTTAACGTTTTTCACTTTTTTTTTTTTTTTTTTTTTTTTTTTTTTTTTTTTTTGAAACTCTCATGAGAAATCACATATGATTAAACAATAATTTGAATATTCTAATAAAATCACATGTAATTTTTCTCACATGTGAATTTTTTTACCAACCGTGATTTTTACAAATGTGATTATAGAAGTTTCATAAATGATATACTATAATCTATAATTTGAATATAGTGTGTATGATATGGTTAGAAAGCTAAGAATGTATATTTTTCATTGCAAAAGATGAAAAAGTTTTTGATTTATAGTCAAATACTTATGCCAATTTTATTACAGATGTTTAGTGTTCGAACTTTGATATTAGTGTTAAATCACATGTGATATGTAATTCAAATTTTGATTGACATAAAAAAACGTGTAAACAACGACAATTTTTTGTGTCGAAAGTATATCAATGTGTCCGTCTATAAAAAGATAATTAAATGTTGGTCGTGACAGTATGATTTGTTTTGTTTAACGATTAACGGTTAATGATATATTAAATTATACTAATAGATAGGTGTAATTTTATTTTTAATTTAAATATTAATTAATATCATCTTTTTTTTCTTGTGAGTGGTTAAGATTTGTCTTTTGTTATGCGAGAAAAGTTTGATATTTAAAATAACTTTTATCAAAATGTGTAACTTTAATACAATCACGATGCATGTTGGCAAATTATCTAGTATTGTTACAAAAGATACGGCCATAAATAGGGAAACTCTATTTCTTTCGAATTTTCAACTTTCTTCGATTAGGAATTTGTTAAAGAAGAAGTAAGGGTGTGTTTGGTAAAAGTAGCCATGAGCAGTAGCAGTGAGCGGTGAGTAGTAGCCACCGTTCACAGCTTTTTAAAGAACCATTGGAAAAATGAGCATTCCTAAAAAATCGCAAAGCTCACCACTTCTTTATCAAATGAACAATAAAAATTAAAAATTAAAAAGCTCATTACTCGTCCCAAAAAGTTCCGCACCAAATATATTAGTGTTTGTCGTTTTTACAAAGTGGAGGGAATTATAACTTTTATATTTGATCAAGGCAACCCATAATGGGAAAAAAAGATGCATTTTTGTTTTTATTCTTGCCTCTCATAATATTGAAACATACAATATAAAATTCCTAGACAAGGTTGCGAATATAAGAAGGAATAGTAAAATGATTGCAAATACCATAAATAAATCTAAAATATGTTGACGTTTTCGAATGCTCGTTGGCGTAAAAAAATATTGGAAAATGATGAGGAGACTTAAATTATGTGTTTAAAGATATGCCTAAACATGTGTGACATGATTTTGATAGTTTATGAAAAAATGAGTTTTATTACTGCAACCGTCATGATGACACATAGGTTTATGCATATTTTTAGACACATAATTTAGGTCCCCCAATCACTACTATAAAAGATAACACTAACCAAGTGGAATTGGTATAATTGTGATAGATAGAATGTTAACAAATGAGGTGCATCTTTGAGTGTTGCAAGTTGAACTAAAGGCATGTTTATTACTTATTCCATTTCAATATAAGTGTTTATTTTTCAGGATGCGCATATTTTTGAAATCTCACCTATTACACTTTACAGCAATTAAATATCAATATTATAAAATATAGTCTTTTTCTCATTAGTTAAAATATAAAGCGGACACAAAATTTGTAACATTTAAAACTCAAACTATAAACATTTATTTTATTAGAAACTAATATTTGGTTACCCAAAATAGCCTATATTGATCGGAGTATATAAAAGGACTAGAGCATTGCTAAAGCATTCTATAATATCCTCCTACTAATACTCCTACAAACACAATAATATTATCTATTTTTTTCTTACTCGTTCTCTCTCTGCATCCAAACTGTTAGTTCTGACACTTGTCAGAATCCTGTGAGTAGGAGGATAAATAGGAACAAGTGCATAGTACTTTAGGCTAGAATAATACATGGACTCAAATCGTAATATATTGAAAGTATCACCGCCATGGATGATTCGGTTTGGACTACAAACCTTCGCTGATTTTATGATTTAAACCGTATTTTTATTGTTTTGTTTTAACCTATAAAAAAACTTATGCCTAATTATGTGGACAACAAAACCTTATTTCAGTTAAAAGGCCGATCTTATAAACATTTTTGAGAAAGCAAATCTAAATAATATGTTGCCTTTAAATATAGCTAGTGAAGTTTTATGGTCGTGTCAAACACAACCCATGAATGTGAAAATGATCACGATAACGTGTGATGTAGGTTATGTTTGGCACGGAGCTTTTTGGAGCTTTTTGGGGTGATTAGCGGTGGGCAATAAACTTTTTGATTTTTATTGTTCGTTTGGCAAAGGAGCGGTGAGCTATGCTATTTTTTAGGAAAACTCATTTTCCCAATGCTTCTTTAAGAAGCTGTGAGCTGTGGCTACTGCTCACGGCTACTACTCACAGCTCAATGCTACTTTTACCAAACATAGCCGTAAAGTAGTAAGATTGACTACTAAGTTAGTTAAAAATACGCGATATATAATATTTATTATTACAAGTTTACAACTCAGCCCATTGTTGATGCATCTTCTGATATAACCACTTACCATTCCCGGATAAATTTCTATTCGTTGTTATATCCAATGTTTTAAAAACCGGTTTTTTTATTGACCCGTTTTAGTCAACGGTTGAACCGCCGGGTCAAACCGGTTCTACATTTATATATATTTTTCGTATATTTAATATGTAGTGTTGAATGATTACTTGATTTATCCGACTTTATTCACAACTTTTGATTGAACCGACGAAAAAAAAATTGAGATTCTACCGATAAGGCTTTGTTTTTAAGTTTATATATTTATAATAATCTAGCAGATATTTGCAACAATAATCAATTTATAATTCTAAGTTATAACGGTGTGTATTAAAACTATAATAATTGGTGTTTCTAAGAATAATATATAACTTTAATTTATTGTTTTATAAAAGAGTAAATTACACCGTTCGTCTTTATGGTTTGTGTTGACCGACGAGTTTCGTCCTTTGACCGAAAAAATGCACCATCCGTTCTTATATGCGAAATGTTATGTATCGTTGATCCTTCACTTTAACGGGCCACACTAACGCTTGTTATGTGACAATACGTGACATGTATGTGAGGGTATTTTGGTACTTTTGCCCCCATCTTTTTAACTTCAGTCATACTTACATAGTGACATACTCAGCCACAAAAAAAACAAAAAAAAAAAAAAAAAAAAAAAAAAAAAAAAAAAAAAAAAAAACTCCGTATATATCTTTATTTCTCTCTTTTATTTCTCTAATCCAAACCACGAACACATTCAAATTAGTCGTAGATGATAATCTTTAAACTAACAAGAAAATAGATTTTTTTTTGTTCATTAGATAAACATTAAACTCCCAAGGTACAACTCCTCAATGCACAACTTGTCAAGATCATGACATATTTGGTCTTCAAGATTTCTCTTAATTTATTCATATCCCCAATTCTTTTGTCTTTCTTCTATTGTGAAAACGGAAGCACACAAACACCCTTTTTATTTTCTATGTGCAAAAACTGATCTTGGCTTTCTTTGAAATACCACACTTTATTGATGGGTATGATTTATTCTTGTGAATCTTGAACAAAAGAAAGAGAGGATATAACATTCTTGTTCTTGTTCTTTCTTTCTAAATGTCGAATATATAAAAGAAGTTTTGCTTTTAGATCTTTCTTACTGTTGATGGATCGATGATGGGTTTGTTAAGATTGTTTATAATTTTTGGGGTGTTCTTATGGTTTGGTCATCTGGGTGTTGTTGATTTGAGCTAATTAGTACAGGGTGTTTGTTAGATTTTGATCTTGACTGTTGATTTTGGTGGGCTGATTTTGGCTGTTCTTAGGGTCCTTGGATTTGGGTTTATAGTTTTTGGTTAGGTTTCTGTGATTTGAGGGTAAATTTCATTTGGGTGTTGTTGTTATCAGTTTTTTTAAATCGGGTATTCATTAGTTTTTTTTTATCTTAACAGTTAATTTTTGTGGGTTTTTTTATTGTTTCGGTTTGATCGAGAATCGTCTTCAAAAATATCACACCAGAATTCAGTTTGAAATGGCGTAATTTACTCTTTATAAAATTTTAACTAACACTTACTTCAACTTGTTAATAAAACTTAGGGGGTGTTTTTTTTAATGTTAATGAGTTTTAGTGGGTAGATAGTGGTGGGTTCACACATATATTAATGTTTCTTTATCTGTTAAATAATAGTCTGTATACCTTTCAAAAAAAATAAAATAGTAGTCTGTATGGCCAAACAATGCAAAGGGTGCTCCTCCCCAGTAAGTGAAAGCAAGAGAAAGGGGCCCACCTACTTAATTAAGAAAATAAAAGAAACACGCCCTTATAAAGGTTAATGGAGAAAAAATATTTTCTTAGACCATGTGTAGTGGTGCGTAAGAGAGGGTGGGGCGTTGTTCGTCATGTGGCAATGGGGGCTTTGTTGGGCTTTGTTGAAAAAGTGGTGTAGTGGTGAGTGGGGCGTTGTTTGACATGTGGCATTCCTATTCTTTTCTTTTTTTATTTTTTTTAATTACAAACACATTACACTCCAAACACATCAAGCTCGTCTAACTCAAACAAATAGTCAAAACAGTTTACTCATCCTATAAAACACAATCAAAACCACATCCTTAAATCCCACCAGAAAAACACCATCCCCGTTCAAATTCCGGCCAAATTTCACGTATGGCATCTGCTTCATTCAGCATTTATTTCCCTAATCCTTACAAACCCACTAAAGATTTCAAATCTTTGACAATACCCATATCTCAGAATCCTTTAAAACTCACTCAAACAAGAAAACAATTCTCCGGTGCCGTGAAAGCTGCCGGAACAACCACCGGAAATGAGCAAGAATTGATTCCAGTACAAAGTAATGATTTACAACCAAAGAATTAACCAATTAGAAGAGAGGGGCACGGGCGCTGTCAGAACCACCGAGCATCGTTTTTTTTGGGCAACCGCGCCCATGCGTAGTGGCTACCAGGAGCTGTTGGGGCGCTGTTGGTGCAAAAACCGGGCAAACAAAACCCAAATACGCATAGTTTTTAAAGGTTGATGGAGAAAAAATATTTTCTTAGTTTTTTTGATAAAAGTTATGACCCAGCCGGGTTTATCAAATCGGGTCAACAAAAAATAGGCGGTTTAATCCGGTTCTCAAATAAGCAAAAACCCAGTAACATACGCCCCGGTCTCCAAGCCGGTTCACGGTTCAACCGGCCGGGTCACCCCGGGTTTTAAAACATTTGTTATATCTTACTTTTTCATGACAACATCACACAAGTCATCATATCACCTCTTCTTGGTTCAAATTTTATGTGTATAATACAAGGTGTTTAAGATCGAGATCCTACTTAAGATCGATTTTGTCTTTGCAAGATCGAGATCGTAAGATTGGATGGGGATCTTAAGATTCTACCATAATGTCATTTTGTTAATAGTCTTTGTATTATCAATTTATTATACAAATATATAAATTATTATATATCATAAACACAAAATTAAATAAATGTTTCATAAAAATGTTAAATTATGATTATGAAATGTTTAAGAAGGTTAACATGTTTTTTTTTTTAATTCTACAAAACATAATCCATAAATTTATAGTTTTTTAGTTTGTGGTTCGAGAAAAGTAAGATCGGATTGGATTAGATCTTAAGATCCTATGGTTAAGATCGGGATCTTATAAGATCTTAAGCTTTCAAAGATCCTATGTAAGATCCGGATCGTTTTTGCTTTGCAGTATCTGTTGGTCCATGAAATTGAGTAAAACAAGAACTGATTCATTGATAATGAAACAAATGTTACAAGATTACTCAAAACCTATTAGATTATATGATAACATCTTCAACTTCTTAAAGGGGATACTTTCGGTAAATATCCCCTTTGGGTGACAAATAAACTCTCATTGATCCAAGCTATGCTTGATGATTCAATGAGAGGATGTTCCTATCAACTAATACACTTTGTGTATTCTTTTTGTTTGTTTAGGAATGCATACTATCTCTATTACAACACTGACAATATATACACAGGTAACTAAACTAAGACATTTGGGGTAGGTATGAGTAGACATTCACTTGTTGTGAGTTGTCATCCACTTGGTGTGAGTTGTCATCCACCAAGTGGTCCCTCTTCTTCTTCCTCTTTTGTCTTTGTCTGACTTCTGTCTTTTCTTATAGAAGTTCGCGCCCATATTTATCAGTCTGCTTGTAGAGATAGCATCTTCAGGGTCACCGAGACATTTGTCAATTCTCAGTGATACTGGTGTTGTTTGTAGCTCGTATACTTTACTCACTGACACCGTATCAGTAAGTAAAGTGTTTCTTCAACAACGAACTTTTTACAACACTCACTGATTTCTTTATCAGTGAGTAACCCACTATTTTATCAGTGAGTTAGGCTATTTTATGTTCAAATCTTGTCAGGGTATTTGGGTCAAATTCTTGACCCAACAATCTCCCCCTATTTGAATATACAAATAGCCTAGGTTCAAACCTGCTTGTTCAGGGACTTGGGTTTAGTTCCTGAGGTTCAAGGGTTCAGGGACTTGGGTTTAGTTCATGTGGTTTAGGTTCAAGGGTTCAGGAACTTGGGTTTAGTTCCTGAGGTTTAAGGGTTCAGGAGACTTGGGTTTAGTTCCTGAGGGTTCAGGGACTTCAATGACAGTTTCAGTGATAGGGTTCAGGGTTCATGGGGTCCTGAGGGTTCACTTTGACAGGTTCATTATTTTGTCTCACTGAAAGGGTTCAGGTTCAGTGATCTGTTGGTTCAGTGACCTGGGTTTTAGTCACTGAGTTCAGGGGCCTGGTTCAATTTACCAAAGGTTCAGGTTGTGTTTTATCCACTGATGCATCAGTGTCCACCCTCTCCTTTTGTTACTCCCTGATAGCAGCCCAAACTAAGCCTGAGTTATACTCATCCCTGATCAACACAACTGCCTCCCTGAGCTTCCCACCCTTTCAGTCTTCAATGGTTCAGTGACCCTGTGTTTTTAGGGATTTCACTGATTTCAGACACCATTGGATTCAGGGACATGAAATCATCATGTTTAATCCCATCCTGATTTATCATCAGCTGACAACCCAGTTCATATCAGCTGCTTCTGTTGATCCTTATTTTTCAAGAGCACTAATAAATATTACAACCCATTTTCAGGCCGCAATTTCCCTTTGAACACACTTTCCCGTCCACTCCCTGATACTTATCAGGGACCCCGCTTTTCACTCCCTGATTCCCACATATCTCACTACCTGACCTTCCTTCACATCCTGATCTTTGTCACACCCTGAACAAATAACATTTCCTGAAAGACACATAGTCTTTGCAATAGCTCAGTCCGAAAACCATCCTCACATAATCTTTATCACATTCTTACATCATTCTCAACATTCTCAGGTTAAATCCGAAAATACCCACCTCCCATCTTTAATACCATGCCAACGAAAATAACACAACCAGTACACTATCTGAGTCATTTTGACTTCACAAGAATCAACAACCTATAATCCATATCCCCTGAAATTTCCTTCATCACAACACTACAATACTCCTAACAACACTTTTATTGAACAGACCTGTATCACTGATTCAGTGAGCATTAGGATCTTGGTTCGAAGCCCTTTTTTGCTCCGAAATCAACTGGGTTTTGCTGTTTGGTGAGTTTGGTGTTGTGTGGGGGTGATGGTAATTATTGTGGTTTTGATTTAGAGAGTGTGGATCTGGGATTTTTTTGTGTTTGATCGAATGATGGGTTTGATTGAATGGTGGTTTTTGTTTGTGACCTTTATTGAAGAAGATGGATCGATTAATTTTTTGTGAGGTGATAGATCTTATTTTTGGTTAATAGGATTTTGAAGATCTGGTATTTATTTTTGTGTAGTGGTGAGTTTTATCATCCTTTTTGATGATTTCTTTTTGAGCGGGTGAGGATAAGCTTCTTTTTTTTGTGTGGTGGAGGTTAATCTTATTTGTGTTTGGATAAGATTTGTGCGGTGGGTGTGTTTTTTGTGGGGTTCAGGGAGGGGATTGGTGTTTGTCAGTCACCAATAAATGTGTTTCTCCCCCTTAAAAATTGCTATATCAGTAGCAGTTTTTGAAGATCACATTTATTTATTTTTTTGAAGAATGTTATCAGCAGTTATACATTGATCTGGCTCATAAGAATGAATCTTAGGCTCTGATACCACTTGTTGGTCCCTGAAATTGAGTAAAACAAGAACTGATTCATTGATAACGAAACAAATGTTACAAGATTACTCAAAACCTATTAGATTATATGATAACATCTTCAACTTCTTAAAGGGGATACTTTCGGTAAATATCCCATTTGGGTGACAAATAAACTCTCATTGATCCAAGCTATGCTTGATGATTCAATGAGAGGATGTTCCTATCAACTAATACACTTTGTGTATTCTTTTTGTTTGTTTAGGAATGCATATTATCTCTATTACAACACTGACAATGTATACACAGGTAACTAGACTAAGACATGTGGGGTAGGTATGAGTAGACATCCACTTGTTGTGAGTTGTCATTCACTTGGTGTGAGTTGTCATCCACCAAGTGGTCCCTCTTCTTCTTCCTCTTTTGTCTTTGTCTGACTTCTATCTTTTCTTATAGAAGTTCGCGCCCATATTTATCAGTCTGCTTGTAGAGATAGCATCTTCAGGGTCACCGAGACATTTGTCAATTCTCAGTGATACTGGTGTTGTTTGTAGCTCGTATACTTTACTCACTGACACCGTATCAGTAAGTAAAGTGTTTCTTCAACAACGAACTTTTTACAACACTCACTGATTTCTTTATCAGTGAGTAACCCACTATTTTATCAGTGAGTTAGGCTATTTTATGTTCAAATCTTGTCAGGGTACTTGGGTCAAATTCTTGACCCAACAGTATCGTAAAATCGTAAGATCTTAATATCAAGATCGGAATCCTGACAACTATGGCATAATATATAGACTTTTGAGTTTTTATTGGTCATCAAAAGTTGTAGTACTTATTAGTCACTATTAATTTTGGTTTCAAAATGCGTACGAAAAGGTTTGAAATATCACATAAAATTTTGTCATTGCAATAAGTACACAACACCACATTTTTCTTGGGTAAATTGCAAAAATGATCTCTAAAGTAGCCCAAATGCATAAAGATGACACCGAGATAAAAAGTATTGCAAAAACGACGGTAAAGTTTATTTCTTTTTGCAAAATGAGAGCTAACTTTCGTTAAATTCCTCGTTAAGTGCCACGTCACCGAGGGTAATATCGTCATTTCATTGCTTTAGGGACAGGATTTGCAATTAAAGTTTTATCTATTTATATCACAGTCACCACCACCAACGTCTACCACCACCACCACCCTCTACCGCCACTACCACCACCACCACCACACTCCTCCTTCCATTATTATTTTAGTTTATGAGTATTTCCACCAATTTTAGAACAGGGACTTAATACATAAAATTTAATGCTTACAAACAAGAAAAAACAAAAAAGGATCCGGTACCATCATTATTTGAAAGTATCCATATGATCTCCACGAATTCAGGGAATTCAAGAAACAAGATTGCAATAAGTATACATAATTAATTCATTATAACTTACCCCATGTACCATAATAGATGAAACATTTGTTTTGTGTAACTTTAAGACCACTTCCATCGATACGTTAAAGTAGCACGTTAAGGGTCTGATTTTGCACGTTAACGTGCGTTAATGTGTGTTATGCGATGGACGAAATGGCGTTAACGTGGCGTTAAGGTGCTGCGTTAGCACCTTAACGTCACGTTAAGGGTTATATTTGTAAAAAAAAAACTTTTTTTTGACACTTTTGGCCCTTGTGCTTTGTATAGAAACAGTTTTGTAGTTTGTCAAATTTGGCCCTTCAAGTTTATTTTTGTGTTTTACATTAAACTAACTAACGAATACGTTTAACTAATTAACAACAAATATAAATTATATTAAACTAATTAACGGAAATAAAAAACCAAAGTACAACGGAAATATAAATTACATTAAACTAACTAACGGAAACATAAGTTACATTAAACTAATTAACGGAAATTAATGAAAAGTATCATCTGAATCTGGGTAACCATCTTCAGATGATTCGGAAGTTGTGTAATAAATACCACACTCCCATCTTTGCATGCGTTCTTCAGCCTCTTTTGCTTCCCGCTTCAAACGAGCCCGTCTCTCTTATCTTTCTTGATTTTCTATTTCCTGCAAGACCTGAATGTCTTCACGATGTTCCAGATCCCACAAGTCATGCATATCTTCGTTGTGCACCGGTGGATTTTGCAACTGCATGTACTGATCTAGTTGGAGAAGTTCTTCATCAGGTATCCAAAACGGGTGATGTTCAGGTGGATTGTTCACCGGAAAATTTTCCGGTGGATTGTTCACCGGAAAATTTTCCGGTTGGAAAACCGGAAAGATATGATCTGGGGGAGTATGGAATTCTTCATCATCGTGAGGTGGACTTGGAAACTGTTGCCCAAAATCTTTTTTGTGAGGTGGGCTTGGAAATTGTTGCCCGAAATTTTTTCTTGAAGACATTATGAATCAGATATGTTTGGATCTAGAGTATTTGAGAAGATTGGAATCAATTTTTGTGTGACATGTGCTTTGAGAAGCATGAGTATTTATAGTGTACAAATGCACACGTTTTGTTAACGTGACTTTGAATTTTAATTGTTGTGACGAAAATGCGTTAACGCAGCGTTATTGTGGTGTACTGTAGTTTACGTTTTGTTAACGTGACTTTGAATTTTAATTATTGTGACGAAGATGCGTTAACGCAGCGTTATTGTGGTGTACTTTAGTTTACGTTTGAATTTGAAATTGAAATTTTGAATTTAAAAACATCCCGCAAATGTTTAAAATTCTCCAATGGCTACATTCAGATATAAATACCACACATTGTTGGTATTTGTCACAACACTTCATTTTCTCCCAACTCCTCATTTTCACAAACCTTCATTCTATCACAGACAAGTATCAGTATGGCTAACGACCCATCAGAGGTTCAAAGGGCTATCCTCAACCGATTACGATATGAACAAGAAAAAGAACTCAGACTTATTAACAGTTTGTTTGGCGAGATATCTCGTATTATGCTACAAATGCATAATCGTGCTCCGGAGATCGAAAGGTTGCGTGAGTTACCTCAAGACCATCCAACAATCAGAGTCGGTCTACAAACGCTACAAAGAAATAATGAAACAGATCTGGAACTTCATGTAGCGTTGAAGATGGTTAGGGAGCAGGTCTTACAAGTGTGGGAGGAAAAGTCGGATCTCATCGACAACTACAACTCTATATAAAATTTCGTATCGTATTATAATGGTGTTTTTTTTTTTTTTTTTTTTTTTTTTTTTTATAATTTCGTTGTAATTTTATTTTATTAAGTATGCAATGTTATGTTTTTAATGAATGTTATGTTTTTAAAAAAAATTGAAGTAGTTTATAAGTTAGGGGTTGAATTTGAAAATTTATGTGTAAAGTTGAGTTAAGGTGTGTTAAAGCTGAGTTATTGATGTGTGAGTTAAAGCTGAGTTAAGTTAAAGGGTGAAAAAGCTGACGTGGCAGGCCTTAAATTTTAAAGCTGAGTTAACTGATGGGAGTGGCCTAAGGACATAGAACCAAAAAAAAAGAGAAACAGAGAAGATAAGATATTTTCAGATCAAGGAGACGTCACCTATCCATAAAGTCCCCAACCAAAAGTCATTAATGCCCCAGCTAATAATTGTTACAGCTAATAATGATGTAACAAAATTTCTCAAAGTGTTTATGTTGCAAAGTGATTAAGTATTTGAAAGTGAAGGATCATGGATGGAAGTATGGAACCACTTTCAGTTGAGCAAGAGGTCATACTTATGTGAAATTATTCAAATCGACAAAGCCAACTTAGGGCAGTTTAAGTGAAGAGTACATGTGGGCTCAGTACGCTAATGCCAAATGCATGTTTAGTTCAAAAATGCAATAGACTGTAAATGTATCATGTCACTAGCGTAGTCACGACAACTATGAATAGAGCTTTACAAGAAAAATATGAATTGGTCAATGTTATAGAACTGTCAAAATTTGTTTGAATGAATTTTATGCATGCAAAATTTGACAAAATTTGGGCATGTGGCATGCCTTTAAAGTCTGTATTATACAATACCTTCTTATAGAGCAAAAAAACCGGTTCATGAACTGAACCGGAAAAAAAACCGAAACCGTTTTTTTTTTCCAAAAAACCGGTTTAGGGAAAACCGAATCGCCGGTTTAAAAACCGGTTTGCATTATTTGTTGTCAACCGGTTTGAGAACCGGTTTAAACCGAACCGGTTTTGGGTAAAACCGGTTTAAACCGAACCGGTTATTGGTTTAAACCGGACATTTTCTCTCCCAAAACCGGTTTCAAACCGAACCGGTTTTACATAAAACCGGTTTTTGACTATTTGACTAAAACCGAAACCGGTTCGGTTTTAAAAAAAAACCAAAATATGCACCTCTACCTTCTTCAAGTCGACTTTTGGTGGCGGCTCTTTATAAAACTTCAGCATTGGTGCAACTTTAAACATCAAGGTCTTCCTCAATTGCTTTATATCTGCTTCTTGGCTTTCATGTATTTGCAACTTGACAAGTTAAATTACAGTCTTTGTCGCTCAATTGAAGTCGATAACATATTAATCCTAAAGTCTAAACCTTTAACTTTTCTTGCAAATTGGTTTTCTCAGCTTCCTTTGCATGAATCTTCTCCTATATTTTTGAAAAGAACTGGTGCACAAAGATTAAACATTAATGACATACAAGTTAGGGAGTTATGTCAAGAGAAAAAAAGGAACAACAACAGGATACACATGTTTAAGGAAGTACCTTTTTTCGCTTTTCAGCTCGCTCTTCCAACCTAGACGAAAAACCAAAGACACCATGCTTATGCTGCCCTTCAGTTGCAACATTGTCATACATGATAAATCACAGTAAGGTCAAATTCTTGAAACATTAGCAACAAGACATTACAAAAAGTCAAAATTCTTGAAATCAACATACGTTGGGTCTGCAGAAGTAGAAGCATCTTCACTTCTGTTCGACGACTTCTTAGACTAAACCAAACAACCAAACAACAATAAATTCTAAGAGGAGAACAAACTAAAAAGCTACCAAGAACTGGAAATTATCAATTTAATCAATTTACCCTTGACACACAGGCACTTGGAACAGAGTCCAAAGTAGTGTTAAGTTTTGTGGACAAATATTAATGTGTGTATGTCTAGAATCGAACTCGAGACCACGGGATTGCACACATTACGTATGAAGAATTAATGGATAATAATTAATATATAAACCGTTATGTAATTAATTATTAAAACACAAAATAACGACTAACGGACGTTAAGTAGTTAATGACAATTGACTAACGACCGTTAAGGAATAAGAGAAGGACTATAGATAAAATTAGAGGAATAAGAAGCTTCCAAAATCCCTAAGGATCCCTTAGGCCGATCGGCTGTGGGCTTGGGAAACCCAATCCCATGCCAACTTGTTCTCCAAGATTGTCATGTTATATATATAAGACCTAGGGTTATTGATTCATTACCTCTTGTGCACTTGCTATAACCCTAAAGTCTTTTTCTTCTTCTTTCTTGCTTGAATCGATCGAACAAACACCCATATAGGGTCGATCGACTTTGGTTTTTTCAAAACAAAATTATTTGGTTTAATTTGTGTTTAATTACTAGCATAAACATTAATTCGGTTGTAGTACGTGTGTACAAGATCGTGGTATTAACTCATTATAGTTAATATCTTGGATTGAGTTACAAAACGGTACGGGGTAACTCGTTAATCCATTCTTGATATTGATTGAAGAAGATTTGAAGATTGATTCATGTTTTGCTAGAATCAAATGTACGTTTACTTTAATATTCGGTTAATTCTTTATGTGTTAAAATAGATCGTACGCTTCTGCATGTGTATGATGATTACTTGTTTAATATATCAACTTGTCATGATTATTAAATTATAACAGTGGCATCACGAGCCGTTTTAACATGTAATAAATTACCGAAACACATAAAAAACAAATCTTGGATTAGGTTTTAATGTTAATCGATTTTTTAGGGATTAAAAAATCAAAAACCCTAATTTTTTGGGGGGGGGGGGGCGATGCCCTAATATATAAAAATTAGTTTTGTTGTTTTGAAACCCTAAAATTGTAACATGTTTATGTGGTTAAAATTGATTTACACATGTAATTATGATAGATCTAAATTTGAAAAAGACCTCAATTAATTATATTAATGAATCTATTATGTGCAATTTGGTATATATTTGCTAAGACTAACGCAATCGATACGTCGATGCATGTGGCTCACTTACCATTGTAAGTGATAGTCTTAGTTAAATATATGCATAATTAACATAGAAAGATTATTAATAGGTTTTATCAAACAAGTTTGCATGTGGCTAATTGTTACATAAATTAATTGTTAAGATTATGTGTATTATTTAGTTATTTATTTTTATTATTACTTGTTTTTTGTTTAAATTGTATGACACGTAGTAAGCAAAAATGGGTATTTTTTGAATAGAAAATAAATGGACTAAATAACTATAAAACTTGATGTGATAAATTATAAATCTTGCAAAGTCTTATATGCCGATAGTGGTTCGCTTCGCACGGTAATTTGCTCCCAGGCGAGACTAGCAAGATTATAATTTATAACATTTTTTTTAAGACTTAAAGTCTTAAACTTTTAATTGAGTGATGAGTTTTGTACCAATAGTGTGAACGGCTCACCAGTTTTGACAAACTATAAGAGGGGTATAAGGAGGATTGACATTAAATTGTCTAACCGAAAGATACGCGTTTTTAATTGGCACTAGTGCTAACGTTTGTCTCTCCGCTCCTTTGTGTGTCTAATTGGAGCTACCAAGTATGACTATTCATGTACAAAATCATCTTAAGGGTGAATTGACCTCAATTTCATGTGCCACTTTGTGGTAATTATCCGAATAACTTGGGTCTTTTGACTCATATAGTAGTAGGATATAGTGGGCGATAATTGTAGGTAATTCTTTGATTGTTGAACCCAATACCTCAATTAAAACTTTGTTTATTTAAATCTTATCTTAAAATTGGTATATAAAAAGGTTTTGAAAACTTATGATACGAAGATGTATGCATGCTTCTTCGTACATATTTTGATTGACACATCAAAATTAGTACCCTAAAAAATTTAAGTTCATGCCATCTAATTATAAGAAACACTAGAAGTTATTATTTAGCCTAAGTGAGACCTTACCTAGATTTTAATAACAAGGTAAATTTTCGTTATGCGTGTGACCAGTAATGGAGAATTTGCAGTTTCTAAATTAGACAATTTAATTAAGTTGTTAGTGAGACCTAGAAACTAAAGGCATGAGATGGGATGAAACATGCTTACTTTGCAAATTGTATTTGGCAAATATAAATCACATAATGATCTAGAAATCGGAAATTGTTTGCCGATTATTGTTCGATAGATTATCATATTTTGTACTTTCATTACTAGCAGATCAACTGATGTAGTGAAACTATGAAATTTTGGATCCTAGTTTTTCAAGAAAATTCAATGGTTATATGAATATTTCCTTGGGTATTTTATTTTCTTGAAAAGTTGTATTATCAGAATACTAATATTTGAACTTTTTCTGTAGAAATGGCTCAACCCGATAATGCTGTACTAAGTTCTGCGTTCAAAAACCATTTTGAACGGGAAAAATTGACTGGCCCAAATTTCAATGACTGGCATAGGTCACTCAGGATTGTCTTGAGAGTGTCTGATAAGCTGGAATACTTGAATAAGCCTTGCCCTACTGAATCCGAGGATGTCAGAGAAGCCTGGAAATTGGAGTACAAAAAGCACAATGAAGTTGCGTGCTTGATGCTTGGAAGTATGGCTCCCAAATTGCAAAAGCAGTTTGAGCACCATTTTCCTTATGATATGCTTCAAGAACTCCAAAAGACTTATGAGAAGCCACCTGCAGTTGAATTGTATGATTTGATCGATGCATTACATAGCTGCAAGCAGGGTGAAGGTAAACCTGTTAGTGATCATGTGTTGGAAATGAAGAGTTACATGGACCAACTACATCAGATCAACTACATCTACCCGGAGAATGTATGTGTGAACTTGATCAACAGATCTTGAACAAGGATTTTTGTGGTTTTGTTCGCAACTATAACATGCATTGTGCGGGGAAGACAGTCACAGAGTTGCTTGCAATGCTTGTGGACTATGAGAAAGGTTTACCGAAGAAGGCACCTACTCCTCAGGTATTAGCTAAGGAGGTAGGATACAAAAGCCAAAACCGCAAGCGAATAAGAAGGGTAAGGGAAAGGTTGACAAGGGTAAGCAAGTTATGGCCTATCAACCTAATCCCAAGAAGAACAACCCTAAGAAGAACAATGTGAATCCTAATAAGAAGGATCAAGCTTGCCACCACTACCATGAGATAGGACATTGGAAGCGGAACTGTCCACTCTATCTTGAGGAGTTGCGTGTGAAGAAGTTGAAGGCTGAGGCTGGTAACCCCAGCACTTCAGGTGACTTTTTCATGATTGAATTATTTTCATTAACTCATAAAATAAATTCCTGGGTATACGATACTGGATGTGGTATTCATATTTGCAATACACTGCAGGGGTTTATAGTTTAAAGGAGACTGGCCTATGGAGATCAATATCTGCACGTGGGTAACGGAGCACATGCAGCTTTAGAAGCTATAGGCGTATTTAAATTAGTTTTGCCTTCGGGCTTTGTACTGTTTTTAAATAATTGTCATTATGCACCTACTATTGTTAGAGGTGTTATTTCCTTTTCTTGTTTATTGGATATTGGTTTTAAACATACAGTTACGAGCAATGGAATTTCTGTTTCTTTAAATAATATTTTTTATTTTAATGCTATTGCTGTGAATGGTGTTTTTGAAATCGATATTAATGAATCCAATAATTATAATTCAATGTATAGCATCAATAATAAGAGAATCAATAATGTTTTTTATTCATCTTATCTTTGGCATTGTCGACTTGCTCATATAGGCACGAATCGTATGGAAAAGCTACAACGTGATGGGCTTTTACAAGATATCAATGATGAATCATTTGATAAATGCGAATCTTGTATATCTGGCAAGATGACAAAGAAACCTTTCAATAATCGTATGGAAAGGGCTTCTGATCTGCTTGGTTTAATTACTGATGTGTGTGGACCACTTAGACATGTGTCAAATAGAGGTGCTAGCTACTTCTTAACCTTTACTGATGATTTCAACCGTTATGGATATGTTTATTTACTTAAACATAATGTTGGGAATTAAATATTCAAGAAGTTTAATATCGGGTTCTACTCAAAGAAATACTCTAAGTATGATTCTGCTGCTAGAGCATTTGATTCTGCTGCTAGCGTTAACATTCTACTGCTAAGTGATTCTGCTGCTAGCGTTATGATTTTTGCTGCTGGTGAAGAACTTTCTGCTGCTGAGTGGATAAGTATGAAAAGATATTATGTATATTAAAGTCAACAATATACGGTAGATAATATCTTACCCCATGTGATCAGTCATAATGTTATATTCATAGAACAAGTTGTAAACATAGATACAAGTTGTATCTTAATGACTGACACTCTCAAAGCAAGCGTTCGATAAGACTTGACAATATTGTAAAGATCTTTCTTGTGTTATAAAAGAAAGATCTTAGACTAGTGATAATAAGAGTGTGTGTCTAAATAGTGTGTGAATTATTAAGTGCTTAGAAAATAACTCTCAAGAACATAGAACAAATATCACAAGTCATAGAAAACATAAGATTCAAGGTCTTTGTAACCCTAGTGATAGTGAAGATCACTCGTATTATCTTGAATAATATTGAATCATTTGGTGATAACATTGCATGTTCTTTGTTCTATATTCACAAGCATAACTGTTCCATTTCCATAACACAAATAACCTTCTAAGTGTGATTAAGTAAATTCCGCGTACTTGATCATATTAACTCAACTTATCACATACACAAAGCAACAAAGGTTTAATCACTTTACCGTGTATGGAATAAACCTCTCACATAAACATGAGGTATTTGAAACATTTAAGGTTTTCAAAGCAGAAGTAGAATTGCAACTTGGAAAGAAGATTCAAGCTCTTCGATTCGACAGAGGCGGTAGCTGAGAATGGAATTGTCCAGCATCTCACATCTCCATATACTCCACAACAAAATGGTGTATCTGAGAGAAGAAATCGTACATTGTTGGACATGGTGCGATCAATGTTTAATCTTACAACTCTTCCTTTATCCTTTTGGGATTATGCCTTAGAATCTTCTATTCGCATTTTGAATATGGTTCCGACCAAGAAGGTTGATAAGACACCTTATGAAAAAGATCTGTAAAGTGTATCTCTGTAGGATACCCAAAGAAAATGATGGGATACTACTTTTACTACCCACCTGAAAACAAAATAATTGTTGCTAGGTATGGAGATTTTCTTGAAAAAGATCTCATATCTCAAGAACTCAGTAATTGTTGCTAGGTATGGAGACTTTTACTACCCACCTGAAAACAAAGTAATTGTTGCTAGGTATGGAGATTTTCTTGAAAAAGATCTCATATCTCAAGAATTCAGTGGGAGGATTTATGATCTGGAAGATGATCAAGAGGATACATTAACTTCTGAAAACACTAGCGAACTTCCTGTGGAACAGGAAAGTCTGGGTCATCCACCTGAAGTTGTTCCCATTCACAGATCTGCAAGGACTGTGAAAGCACCTGAACGTCTATGTCTTAACGTAGAATTTGAGGAAACTATATTAGGGGATCTTGGAGAACCTGCTAATTATAGAGCTGCCATGAATGATCCTGAAAAGGACAAATGGCAGATTGCTATGAATGGGGAAATGCAATCCATGAGAGATAATGAAGTTTGGATTGAAATAGACCTTCCTCCCAATGCCAAGGTAGTTGGAAGTAAGTGGCTCTTCAAGAAGAAAACTGACATGGATGGCAATGTACACACCTATAAGGCCCGTTTGGTAGCTAAAGGCTTTACTCAAACTTATGGTGTTGACTATGAGGAGACCTTTTCTCCTGTAGCTGACATAAGGGCTATTAGGATTCTCATAGCTATAGCTGCATACTATGACTATGAGATTTGGCAAATGGATGTCAAAACTGCCTTCTTAAATGATCGCCTAGATGAATACATCTATATGGCTCAACCTGAGGGGTTTCTGAATCCAGAATTTCCAAACCGTGTATGCAAACTTCAAAGATCCATTTATGGATTGAAGCAAGCATCACGGCAATGGAATAAGAGATTTGATGAAGAAATCAAAAGGTATGGGTTTACTCAGAATCTGGATGAGCCATGTGTATATCACAAAGCTAGTGGGAGTGATGTTATTTTCCTTGTCCTATATGTTGATGACATATTGATCATGGGTAAGAATATTCCAAGATTGAAAGAGGTTAAAGCTTATCTTGGGAAATGTTTTTCCATGAAGGACTTAGGAGAAGCAACATACATTCTGGGAATTAAGATTTATAGAGATAGATCAAAGCGGTTGATTGGATTAAGCCAAGGTGCTTACATTGATAAAATATTGAAGATATTCAATATGCAAAATTCCAAGAAGGGATATTTGCCAATGCAAGAGAATCATGGCTTAAGTTGCAAAGCATGTGCTTCAACGCCTACAGTGGTGACACGCATGAAGAGAGTTCCTTATGCTTCGGCTGTGGGATCTATTATGTATGCGGTGAGATGCACAAGGCCTGATGTGGCGTTTGCTCAAAATATAACCAGTCGATATCAACAGAATCCAGGTGAACTCCACTGGACTGCTGTTAAACATATTCTCAAGTACTTAAGGGCTACAAGAGATATGTTTTTAGTATATGGGGGAAATCCAGAAGCAGAATTTGGTGTTACAGGTTACTGCGATGCTTCATGGAAATGTGATAAAGATGATACGAAGTCTCAGACGGGTTATGTCTTTGTCATTAATGGAGGAGCTGTGGATTGGAAGAGCAAGAAGCAGAGTACTATAGCGATGTCTGCAACAGAAAGTGAGTACATAGCTGCTACAGAAGCTGCAATGGAAGTCGTCTGGATTAGGAAGTTCGTTTCAGGGATTGGAGTTATGCCCTCAATCGAAAACCCTATAAAGATGTATTGTGACAATTCAGTTGCAATTACATTTGCAAATGAACCTGGAATCATGAAAAGCACCAGACGTTTCCCGATTAAATATCACTCTGTTCAAGAACAAGTCGAGATAGGTGAAATCGAGTTACTCAAAGTTCACACAGATAATAACCTAGCTGATCCTTTAACGAAGGCTTTACCTGGTGGAAAGCTTTATCAACATGCTGAAGGCATAGGAATTCGTTTAGCTAGTAGTTTCATGCCCATCTGTGATTAGTGTTTGGATAAAAGGATGTTATGAACAATTATTATTTTAATGAAATAAAATATTAGTTATGTTTGATTATTATTTTCTTAATAATATATCCTGTATTTGCATGTTTAATCCTTGAATAATTTGATTATTCTAAATTGTCCGTTATCAATTAATGATATGGGAATATCATTAAATTAAGACAAATATGAGTATTGGTAGAATATACTTGAAAGTATATTGATGCGTTGACATGCTAATTTCACATGATATTCAATGAGTTGAATATAGGACTTATCCCAACTTCATGAGTTTACTTTATGGATCTAGTCATCAAGTAAATCATGAATATAGTTATCCTCAGACTTGAGATACCAGATAACTGTCATGGATGTAGTGCATTTCTGTAAAGCAATTTACCGCTATACGTTACTGGTAGCCATAAGGATTGTTTTCAGGAGTGTTGCAAAGGTCATGGGTTATGCTCGTAGTCAAGAGAGAATTTGTTCATTCAAATTTGTTTTGAAGTTTAATACTGCTGGGCCCCTCGTAGGGTTGACAAGATGTTTGCGTGGCCATGCCCAAGATCTATCTGGAATGCGTTCAGACGATTTGGTAATCTTGTTCAATCCGAAACAACGAGAAACAAAATGATTAATTAAAGTATGACTAAGATCCATATCCTTATTAACGTGGTATTAGTAACAAAAGGATAAGTATGATGATGAATCATCAAATGGTTTTTCCAGGAGACCACCCACGAGTTGTACTAGGGGCATTGGCGTGTTGCTAGACGCTAACCAATGTCATTACACTATTAATAGATGTCCAAGTTGGGAGCTGTTAAGTTTTGTGGACAAATATTAATGTGTGTTTGTCTAGAATCGAACTCAAGACCACGGGATTGCACACATTACGTATGAAGAATTAATGGATAATAATTAATATATAAACCGTTATGTATTTAATTATTAAAACACAAAAGAACGACTAACGGACGTTAAGTAGTTAACGACAATTGACTAACGACCGTTAAGGAACAAGAGAAGGACTATAGATGAAATTAGAGGAACAAGAAGCTTCCGAAATCCCTAAGGATCCCTTAGGCCGATCGGCCATGGGCTTGGGAAACCCAATCCCATGCCAACTTGTTCTCCAAGATTGTCATGCTATATATACAAGACCTAGGGTTATTGATTCATTACCTCTTGTGCACTTGCTATAACCCTAAAGTCTTTTTCCTCTTCTTTCATGCTTGAATCGATCGAACAAACACCCATATAGGGTCGATCGACTTTGGTTTTTCCAAAACAAAATTGTTTGGTTTAATTTGTGTTTAATTACTAGCATAAATATTAATTCAGTTATAGTACGTGTGTACAAGATCATGGTATTAACTCATTATAGTTAATATCTTGGATTGAGTTACAAAACGGTAAGGGGTAACTCGTTAATCCATTCTTGATATTGATTGAAGAAGATTTGAAGATTGATTCTTGTTTTGCTATAATCAAATGTACGTTTACTTTAATATGCAGTTAATTCTTTATGTGTTAAAATAGATCCTACGCTTCCGCATGTGTATGATGATTACTTGTTTAATATATGAACTTGTCATGATTATTAAATTATAACAAGTAGCTCTTCGGGTAGATGCACCGCCATTAGTTGAACCCGGTTCCTTTGTTGTTTTGACTCCACTGGAAGCTCTTCTAATACCAGCATTTCCATTTGACAATGCCCCTTTCGGCTTTCCAGGGTGTCCATCAACACTAGTTATCATGGACTCATTCTGTTGGATGATGGCTGAACTAGTTTCACTCTGGCATGGATGACTTCACCTCACTTTGCTATAAGACAACTGATTCCTGTGGCAAGTCATAAACAAATAATCCAAGGGGATTCTCCATGATCAGTTGACAAGAACATAAATAAAAAATATACAAGAATGAACTTTTGAAATTTTGATGATTATGCAGGTACGTCACAAAAAATAGAGCAAACTACATGAAACTAATTTGTGTGGCTGTTGATCTGCAACGCAGTTGTATAGTTGTATGTTGCATATGCAATCGATAAATGCAAGTGAAAGTAGCATACACCATTGCCTTTTCCTAGCAACTAGAGACCCTGCTTATAGTAACTAGTAAAAAAAATTGTCTCTGTTTTAGAACAGTTTTCCTTGTAATAAATTCTCCGCAAAAGTTTTTATCTCATAAATGTAACCTAGAAATTCATTGTAAAGTTCAAAAGCCATCATGCTTCCTGGCACAAAAGTCATCTAATATGCACGTGGATGCTTCCTTGTGCAAATGCATTCTACTCGATCCTTAAAGGAAGAAACGTCAATTTGAAAATTGAGTTAAATTTGGGGATGTGAATCCAAATGATGAAATGGAAGGAGGAGTGTGGTGGTGGTGGTAGAGGGTGGTGACTGTGATATAAATAGATAAAACTTTAATCTCAAATTTTGTCCTTAAAGCAATGAAATGATGATACTACCCTCGGTGACGTGGCATTTAACGAGGAATTTAACAAAAGTTAGCTCTCAGTGGCTGTTTTGCAAAAAAAAAATGAACTTTAATGTCGTTTTTGCAATACTTTTTGTCTTGGTGTCATCTTTACGTATTTAGGCTACTTTAGGGACATTTTTGTAATTTACCCCAATTTTCTTCGTATGTACCAGGCTTTTCACCTAGCATGTCTTACCAGTTTGACTTTTAGTTGAAAGGGACAATATAGTCTACAAACCTACATCATCTTTTTTCAAAAGGGTCATACTTGATGCGTGGTTTTGCAACCTTACAACAGGTTTTACCTCTCGAGGGATCTCAAGAGGCTTACAACCCCACCAGGCAGTGTACCTGACCGATGTAGTATAGTGTAGTGGTAAGTACGGGAGATTGATCGTTCTCCACAGGGAATAGTGTTCGTTAGGTATGAAAAACTACTTTAGTAGGTCTAAGGGTGAGGGAAGATTCTTTTTGTATTTTTATAATTTTATGAAAGCAAGTAAAATCTCGGGTTTGAAGGAGTGGGCGGAATTAGTTGCTAGTCAACTAACCCAAATTACTACGAATGCAAATAAAATAAAATAACTGAAAATGAAAAGGTTGATGAAACTTATATGGAGAGAAATGTGTTTACTTAGATTTCCTTACTCCCTAACTATCTTTTACCGGTTGATTAGTGTGTATTAATCGCGTGGATGACGGGTGTATTCCTTAATACCAATCGTGGGGTGGCGTACGTACTTCCCCAACTCTATGAACTCCTACTTCACTCCTATGTCGAGCCGGCTAGGAAGCTCCTAACATGGGATCACTAGAATTCGCTCATGCATTAAATACAACCATAAAAACCTTAGTACGCATTGGTTCATGTTTCTTAAGACGTTCAAGCAAGTTACCGTATAGGAAGTTAGCCAGTTTTCTTAAGCCTAACATCGATGAACAATCATCCAATACAATTAATAACACACTAATAACCAATAATCAATAGCTAGGTTTCATTAGATCTAAGCAAACACAAGATAAATCTAGCCTAGCATGTTAATCAAAAGACAAGAACAAGATGTAATCAAACAACACATAGACATATTGAATGATTAAATAATAACTTATCTTCAATTAAACATGGGAGATCCAAGGGTATGAAAACCCTTAAAAATGGCAGAAATTCGTCTAGGGTTTCTCCTCCAAGGTTACACACAATAAGTTCCACTCCAATGACAAAAAATTGCAAAACTATATATAGAGTTTAAGGGCTGACGGCGTCACGTTGTAGATCCTGACGCCGTCACCTCGCCGCTTTTAGGGTTCCCGGATGGCCTTCCTGACGCCGTCCCTCTTTAGTGCTCCAAAATCCGCTCTGGCCTATCAAGGGGTGACGCCGTCAGAATTGAGCTTGACGCCGTCCCTCTTTAAGTTAAGTCGTGATGGCCTTGATCACATTAAAGGGTGACGCCGTCAGATTTTTCATGCAAAATTCTCTGGCTTATCATGAGTAATTTTCATATCCATCTTTTTTTTGCCAAGCCGTGACGCCGTCTGGGGAAATTCCTGACACCGTCAAAGGTACTTTTCAGCCGATTTTGAGACTTTGTCGTTTTCTTCACTTTTATGCTCCAAAAACGTCCAAAATGCTTCCTTTTCCAGATTTCTTCTCAAAAGTACCTAAAATGACAAAAGGAACGATTTAGGGCAATATTTGATCAAATAAATACGATTTAGGGCTTAAATGACCCCCTAAAAGCGGTACACTTTTCGCTTCATCAATACTATACAAACTCTCCCTACCCAAAACCCTCCCTATACTAGCTTGTACTTCATGTCTTTTTTTGGTTTCTGTGTTTGTCCATTGTTTGCCTTTTTTTTTTGTAAGTTTTATAACTTTGTAATTTTTTTTTTTTGTTTTTTAACTTTTGTAATACATTGAAAGTTATGGGAGTTTTTTTTTTTTTTTTTTTTTTTTTTTTTTTTTTTTTTTTTTTTTTTTTTTTGTGAAGCACGTTTTTGGTGAGTTTGTACCAGGCTTCACTATTCAAGATTCTTCTTGTTTTGAGATTATAAAGAAACTGCTAGCAGTTTCAAAAGTTGCATTAACAAAAAAAAAAAAAAGGTTAGTGCTAGAAGATAAAAAAAGTTGAGTTTATAAAAAATAACAAGTTAGTGTTAGCAGAAAGGAAGAAAGGAACAAGTGCGGCTATTACGGGTTTATAAAAGTTTATGATGAATATATCACCGTTTTACACGAACGAGGTATAATTTTACGCTATTACATATAAATTACTTTAAAAAATGAGTAACGTTTATAAAAAAATGATAAATCGAGATGGCTCAGATTATTATTTTTAAACATATGGCTGCAAATTTGAAGGTTGCAAAGTGTTTGCCGTTCATTCGGTTATGCCATGCCAATCGATAAGTTTTTTTTTTAAATCATCATCGCCGTATCTCGGATTTTTTATAAGCAGTTTCATAAAGAGCTAAAACTGCTTATCATAAAAGATCAAAAACTGCTCAAACTGCTAGCAGCTCATACTGAACGATTTTTACCATAACCATCACAGATCAAAAAGATCTAAAAAAGATCAACCAGCATCAAAAAGATCTAAAAAAGATCAAAAACTGCTCAAACTACTAGCAGATCATCATCACCATAACCAAGAAACCACCAACTGATTTTTTCCAGCATAAAAAACATCACATAAGCAGTTTCACCATCACCAAAGATCTAAACCACCACAGAAACCACCATGATTTTTAATGGTTTCACATATTTACCAAAGATCTAAACAACCACAAATCTAAACAAACATGGTTTTTACCATGATTTTTAACACATATCTAAACCACCACAGAAACAACCATGGTTTTTACCATGGATCTAAACCACCACAGAAACAACCATGGTTTTGACCATGGATCTAAACCACCACAGAAACCACCATGGTTTTTAATGGTTTCACATATTTACCAAAGATCTAAACCACTAAATATCTAAACAACCACAGATCTAAAGAACCATGGTTTTTACCATGGTTTTTAACACAGATCTAAACCACCACAGAAACAACCATGGTTTTTACCATGGATTTAAACCACCACAGAAACCACCATGGTTTTTACCACGGATCTAAACCACCACAGAAACCACTATGGTTTTTAATGGTTTCACATATTTACCAAAGATCTAAACCACCAAAGATCTAAACAACCACAGATCTAAACAACCATGGTTTTTACCATGCTTTTTAACAAAGATCTAAACCACCACAGAAACAACCATGGTTTTTACCATGGATTTAAACCACCACAAAAACCACCATGGTTTTTATCATGGATCTAAACCACCACAGAAACAAAGATTTCAGATATAATAATCTTTCAAAAAAACCAACCTGTTTCATAATAAGTTTTTTTACCAAAAAAACCCAATGATTTCTAACCAAGAAACCACCATCAATTATTTTAGATCTAAAAAGATCTAAAAATATGTAACGATTTCTAACCAAGAAACCACCATCAATTATTTCTAACCAAGAAACCATCGTCAATTATTTTATCACAGATCTAAACCACCAAGAAACCATGGTTAGCAGTTTTGTGAGAGAGAGAGAGATTGAGAGATTATCAGTGAGATAGTGAGAGAGAGAGGGAGGTGTGAAATGAGTGAGAGAGTGAGAGAGTAAGACAGACAAGATGGGATGGGTGGGTGGGATAAGGGAAAAATTGTGGGTGGGACGTGGTTTTAGTTTTTTTAAAAAAAAGTTGTAAAAGTTAAATAAATAAAAATTGTAAAAAAGTATTTTGTTAAAAAAAATAAAAGTTGTAAAAGTTAAAAAATTAAAGTATTTTGTTAAAAAAAATAAAAGTTGTAATGTATTTTCAGGTGTTCATTTTCCCGAGCAACTAACTGATTGGGTGCAAAATATAGCTCGAGGGATCGGTTTCGTTATTGTTAAAAAAAGAACCAAATCAAAGAAGGGGTATTTGTACGAAATCAATTATGAGTGTTCAAAGGGTGGGAAGTATGAACGTGAAGGTTTAGAAGATGAAATTCAACGGCAAACCAGTACCTCTAAAATCGATTGTCCATTCACAAAAGTAGTTGTGGACGTCCGAGCGCAAAGGACAAAAAGTCCCAGACTTGAATAAAGTACCAACCGTAGATCACTGAAGAAGCACAAATTCAAGATCTACAAAAGTCCCGGACTTGAACAAAGAACCTGCGAGACATAGTTCTTACATGGGTCCTAGAGTTGAACAAAGTATAAGACACAGGTTATACGTTGGAGATGAAGTTAGCGACTATTTGATGGAGCAGATTCCAGAGATTTTCCGTCGATACATCATAAGTATTTATAATGTGCGAGGTGATGGAAATTGTGGGTTTTGGTGCGTTGCCCACGGTATTGGTCAACACGAAGATAGGTGGCGCAAAATTCGAGCTTGGTTATTGCAAGAGTTAAACACAAATAGTGGCTTTTACATAAGTATGTGGTGGCAAAATGACTTTGACCAAATTCGGAGATCAGTAGACTAGTTCGAAAATGGATTTGCACCGCGAGAATACTGGATGAGTATGCCAAGCACGGGGTTGGTTATTGCTTCAGTGATTAACCGGCCTGTTGCATTTATATCCCAGCGACAAAGTCATACGTGTTTTCCGCTTTTTTCCGGTCCAGACTTACCACAAGGATCTGGCCCCCTTGTGATTGCCCGTGTGGGGGATGACGTCTGTGCTCACTTCATTTATGTGACGCTAGACGAAAATTCACCACTTTCGGATACTCACCCACAATGGGGGACGTACAGAGTTGGCAATGCATCCGAATGGGCAACTTTATATTCTGATCGACAACACATGTATACTGAGAATAGACGAAGACAAACATAGTAAATGATTACTCATTTATGTTGTAAATAATTATACAGACAAAACATTGTAAATGATTACTGATTTATGTTGTAAATAATTATACAGACAAAACATTGTAAATGATTACTGATTTATATTGTAAATAATTATACCGACAAAACATAGTGAACAATTACTGATTTATGTTGTAAATAACTGTTTGTATTATTTAAATTATTAATAACATTACTGATTTATGTTGTAAATTATTATACAAATTCTTTGGCTAGGTGGAACGAAAAAATCCTTTCTTGTGTCGCTGTCGGAGATGATTGATTATAGAAAGGACATCCCGTAAAGACGCTACTTATGGTCAACCGTATTATGGATGTCCTTTTTCAGTGGTAAATAATCATACGTTTGCTTAGTTATGTAAATAATTTGTTTGTTAAGAATACATTTCTTATAATTTTCTTAACATGTAACAGCCAGGAACAGAAGACTATGGGTGTGGATACTTTATGTAGAAGGATGCTTTTCAAAACAAGCATTTTAGTCAAGCCTCTTCTTCAACGCAGTGCTCAAACTGCGTAGCTAAAGATAATAAGATTGACAAGCTTGAAACAAGATGTTATTGTATCAAAACAAGATGTTGATGACAAGAATAAAGACGCTGGAGGCATCACTGAAAGTGGCAAAGAATCTTGAGGATCACGCATGTCAGTCGGGTGCAATGCTCCATGAGCTTTTGGATGAGATAAATAATCTTCATGTGTAGTAGGTGTTGTTATTTTAAATAATATGTTAATGTTGTTGTTTAATTGAATAATAACAGTTGTTTTTATAGTTGTTTAATGTGTTAATGTTTAACGTGTTATTGTTGTTGTTGTTTAATTAAATAGAAACACATTAGACGAATACAAATAACATAACAAAAAAAACATAACAAATAAACACTACAAAAAACATTACAAAAAACAAAACAAAAAAAACAAACAAAAAACAAATAAATACTTCCAAAAAAAAAAAAAAAAATGTAAGTACACCCTCCCTAGTAGGAAGGGTTTGCTTTGTATTAGTAGGGAGAGTTTGGATAACTTATCCCTTTTCAAAAATACTGTAATGAAAGGAAGATAGACGTTTTTCGCTTATCGTTTGACCAAAAGATCGCCTAGTTCCTATGAAACCTATCACTAAGCATGTTTGTTTTAGTATGGTGAATAATTAAGAAAAAACTTTTATATAGTTCTGATTCCACACCAATTTAAAAATAGTCATTCTATCTGATAATTATAAACAAATACTCTTCTTCTGCATTTCATCTGAATAATCTTTTTTGTTTCCACTTTTATTATATCAAACCAAACATTCAATGAATTCTAAAATATGATTAACAAGTAGAGGAAACTGCATGTTATACAATTCACAACTATTAGGCTAGCCGCAGTCCTCGGTCACCATGGGCCGGTCGACCGATTTTTGGATCGGTCGTCTCGATTGTGGGATTTGGGTCTTGGTCGGTCGTCGGTTATGGAATTGGACAGAAGGGTCATATTTGTGACCGATATTCACACTCACACAAATCAAAAAAATCCTACCGTTAGCAACAATTTTTTTTTTTCTTTTTTTTTCTTTTTTTAAACTTTACCACTTTACAACTTTATAAATACCAACATCAAACACACTTCTAAACAAACAATTTCAAACTCAGTTCAAACAACTTCTCATCCATATTCATTATGTCAAAAAAAAAAAAAAAAAAAAAAAAAAAAAAAAAAAAAAAAAAAACTTCCCACATCAAAAAACCTACGATCCCAACTACGCCAAAATGCCTCGAATTTGAATTTCTCGCCGGATTCAAATTTTGAATTAACCGGCATAACACCACCACAAAATCGAGTATTCGCTTTCGTGCACCCGCTTTTGAATATCCAACACGACTACCACAACCGAATCAAAATCAAAACCCGTTTTACGTTAATCGTCCATATGTCAATCCATATCGTCCTAATATGGATTTTCACCAAGAACCAAGTGGGTCGTCGTATCATCCTAACATGGATTTCTCGCAGCCTTCCCAACCGTATGAAACGTATTCTCTGCTTCAGGGTGTTAATTTTGATATGGACTTGGAGGATTATATGGCAGACTATCCGACTCAACAACACTCGACTCAAAACTATACGAGTCAAGATGCTTTGATGGGACAAGGTTCGTACCATGGTTCCATGCCTGCTCAAGACGATGACGATGACGATGTCGAAGAGACGTCACCCGTTAAACCAAAGAAGCCTTCGAGACGTGCTACAAAGGCGAAGGACAAAGGCAAAAAGCCCGAACCAGTCAAAAGGAACGAAACATGGACAAAAGCGGAAGAGATCGTGCTTTGTAGAGCTTGGGTTCACGTGTCAAAAAATTATGAGAGAGGAAATACTATCAACAGGAATGGGTTTTGGGAGTAGGTGATAGCGTACTTTGAAAAGGAAACTGGTACACAAAGGTCGTTCGACTCGATCACGACCAAATGGAAGAATAGGATTCGTAGTAGGGTTGAGCAATTTTGTGGTATTATGGATAATATCAAGGATAATCATGGAAGTGGTGAGAATGATGCAGACGACCTCTCAAAAGCTTTTAGAGAATACCGTGTGATTTACGGTCATGAGTTTACATTGAAAGAGTGTTGGGAAATTTTGAGGCATCATGATGCTTGGAAGAATTACGAGGTGCCTGCTTTCAGAACGAAGAGTCGGAAGAAATCAAAGGGTTCGGAAACCACTTCAGGATCAACACAAGGTCCTTTGAATTTCCAAAACGTGGATGATTCTGATGATGAGGAAGAGACTAGAGAATCACGACCAAAAGGTCGTGACGCAGCCAGGAAGAAATCATCCTCCTCCTCTCGTGATCCACCATCATCATTTGTAAGTTCGTTAGCCCATTCCTTTTTCAAGTTCAAGCCGTCAAAACCGGGAAAAAATAAGGACATGGAAGAGGCATACATAAAGTTGAGGGAAAAAGAGCCGGAGATGAAAAGAGAGAAAATTGAGCTCCAAAAACAGCAAATGGCATTCATGGCCCAATCAAAACGGGAGCAAGACTTGATTTTCTATAATTCAGCAATCGACCCAAATTTGCCCCCACGACAACTATAAGAACTTTTGGATCTTAAGGCAGCAATCAAGACACGCTACAACTTAAATTATTAGTTTAAGTTTTTAATAAGTATTGTAATGTTTAAGTTTTTAATTAGTATTGTAATGTTTTTATTTTTAATGAATTTTAAATTTGTTGTTTAAAATATTTGAATTAAAAAAAAAATAATAATAACTTGGTCACCGACTGTGGCAACTTGGTCGTCGTCAGATCGTCGGAGAGAGAAAGCTGATGTGGCAAGGTCGTGCTCGGTCACGACTGTGCCCAGCCTTAGGCTAATGCTAATGGAAGGTTGGTTGCTTGGTTGGTTGCCCCTCCAACCGAGTAGGTGACCGAGTCTCCTCCCTTAGCTCAACCGGATGCAACCTAGTTTCACCCCAACTTTTTTAATCTTTCGGTTGGCTACCCAACCATAACTTTCATTTTGTTTGTGTGTGTGTGTGTTGTTTTTATTTAATTTATTTTTGTGGGGTATGTTTTTGGTTGTGGTTGTGGTCGCCTTACTATTTGTTTGTGGTTGGGTTGTAGTCTTGGAGAGAGAAAACTGATTTAACAAAAGATCAACACAATATTTATAATTGCCATTAGTATTGGCCTTAATATACCGCATGAATCCAGCCAAACTGGTTCACTCTTGACGCTTTTGTTTTGTTTCGACCAAAATCATAATTTTATATACAAACAAACTAACATGGTTTATGCATTTATTTTTGGGTTAATTGCTTAAAAATGCATAATACTTGCCCTTTTTGGTTATTTTGTGTACTGAATTTTTTTTTCTTAATGTGTGTACTGAACTTTTAAATTTTGATTATTGTGTGTATTTTGTGACCATTTTACCCTTATTTTTTCAAATTTTGAAGTGTAAAATGGTCATTTTACATGGCTGAATAGTCACAAAATACACACAATAATCAAAATTTGAAAGTTTAGTACGTACAATAAAAATAAAAAGTTCAGTGTACACAATAACAAAAAGTGACAAGTATAATATATTTTCTAACTAATTAACCCTTTATTTTATTTGATAGTAGGCCTTTAATTTGTTTTTAGTTAGACCATGTGTAGTGGTGTGTAAGAGAGGATGTGGCGTTTTGCGCCATGTGGCAGTGTGGGCTATGTTGGGGTTTGGTAGAAAAAGTTGTGTAGTGGTAGCAGAGGCGTTTTTGGGGCATGTTGGGGCTTGAACTGGTATTTTTTTCGAAGCAAACAAAGGGGCAAGGGCGTTATATTCTCCACGCCTGAAATTTTTTTTTTGCAAACAACGCCCCTCGATTATGGAGGAAGGGGCGTGTTTGGGCGTTATAGGGGAAAAAAAATGGCGACCACGCCCCACTACGGAGGGTCTTAGTACGAATAGACGAAAGGAGTTAAAGTGGGTCAACCACTTGCCACAATCACTTTCTCTTATAAATTTGTACTACAACTTTGTACTGCTAAAGTGCTAAGTGCTAAGTGCTAACGAAAATACATTCATATAATGCACATCAAACACTATGTATCAATATTAATATCAATATAGCTTTGTCGTAACTCGTAAGCCATGTTTGTCATTTACTAAAAAAACTCTGTATCGTTCATGAATATATGGACACTATTAACTAGAAATCCAAAAACTAAATAAAACACAAAATATTGTTACATGTGTTAGAAATTACACGAGACTAAACACAAACTCCATCTGTGATGGTTAACTTGCGTTGCGTATGTAATGACGTTACATCTCATCGGGCTATAACGGATTATAATTAACATGAAACCTCGCCGTGAAGTAACATAATTGTCATGGTGTGTAGTTTGCATTTAACATGACAAGTTAAAACAAAATTTGCTAGTTGGAGTTGATCATGGGACCACATCAATTGTTGTGCGTCAGGCTCATACTCGCATACGGGTCCATTAGGCCCATGGCAATTTTTCGTCTTTTTGCTAGCCTGATTGATGAGTCTTTAGGCTACTCACAGTAAGGGATGTCGATCGATATACACGATCGATTCCCAATCGATCGTCCTTCTGTAGCATATTCGATCGCCATGTTTTTTTTTAGTATCTTGGTCGCATACTTGATCTAATATTTATTAGTTGCATTTAATCTTGGACCTTTACATTTGTGCCGTTTGAAAAAATAAAATAAAAATAAAAAATAATAATAATAATAATAATAATAATAATAATAAATAAATAAATAAATAAATAGAACTAGCCGTTTGGTTTTGAACGTTTGAAACCAAAATAAATAAATAAATAAATAAATAAAAAATTCTTGGTCACATACTCGATCGAATGTTTATGCAGTTTTCATCCGGCTAAAGGGTTTGACAACGATGCACGAAGCAGCAAGAAAAGATGTGCATCGTCATAATCAAAACTAGTTTAGTCGTTTTATTATCGTAATGTTTTTATGTTATTTGAATTTTATTGTAATGTTTTTATTTTATTTGAATTATTATGTAACGTTTTAATTATTAATGAAATTTAAGTTTGTGTTAAAAATATTATTTTTTAAAAAATAAAAATAAAAAAATGATCATGGTCGCCCTTACTGGGGCACCTAATCGACTGAAGGTCGCTGGAGAGAAAAAGCTGATGTGACAAAGAAAATGAAAGGGATTGAGATCCCTTACTGGGGCCAACCTTAGACGTGTGTTATTTGGAATAAGTCACAAAATTTTGTAGACCTTAATTTGATCACATGAAAAACATGATTTCAAGGTTTCAAAGAGATCCCAAGTTATGTTTTAATCGTTTAGTTGTATCGTATTTCGTATTCTTAAAGCCGTGGAGACCCAAATGAATGTAAAATCGACTATGCATAATGTACGAATAAGACAAAAAAAGAAGATGCAACCTAACTCTCCGGGAACCAAACTGATTGACATTATTACAAGAAATGAATCATGAATGTGGTGACATTGGTTCTTTTGTGGGCCATTTGATGCAATGTTATTTATGGTCCATGTCTTTTAATCAAATTAACATTATGTTTGGCCTCTTATGCATTGTTATGTCCCACTTAGGTTATGTTATTCCAAGAGTAGTATGTAGTAATACTATGCTTTTTAAAGTATTAATAAAGGGTATGATTCTATTTGGCTAGATTGTACATAACTTAGCATGTGCTTTTGTTATTAATAGCACATTCTTAATACTTATGTTTCAAAAATTGCTTAGGGAGCTAGGTGCAGTTGCGATTATTTGCAAGTTATCCATCAGTCATGTCAGTTTTTACCCTATAATATTCCTAAACACAAGATTAAAAAAAAAAAAAAAAAAAAATTCTCTAAAAAAAAAAAAAAAAAAAAAAAAAATTCTCTAATACACCACCAAAAATTGCTTAGGGAGCTAGGTGAAGTTACGATTATTTACAAGTTATCCATCAGTCATGCTATTTAACTCCCTATAACAACGATATAAGTTCATTTTGTGCCTATAACAAGGTGCTTATAGCACTGCACCGTGCCCTCTACTAGTTGAAATATACATTCTATTTTTGTTAACTATGGGTTTCAACCTTTTTGGCCGTCTAATATATGAGGTTTGATTCCGTTTGAACCACATTCATATAGACTCAAACCAGGTAAAGCCGAATCTTCACTAAATAGTGTGTATGGTCATTGGAATTTATAGAAAGTGAGGAGCCGTTTAGTTGGTGAAAAATATCTCAATTTTCCATCTCTAAATTCCTAGAGAAGAGTTGAGAATTTTGAAAACCCGTTTAGTTAGAGTTATATATTTCCTTTCTTAAAAAATGAAAAGTTGTTTAGTTGAAGCTATTTCCAATCATTTTTCTCATTTCTCTTTTCATAATCAACTCTCTTTTCATATTGGATCTTTGTATACAAGTATAAAAGTAAAATAACATAAAATACAAATAAAATTAATAAAAACTAACTACAACCATAAGCATATATTTAATCTGCAGTATACTCGAAATTAACATTACTAGAGGCACATATATAAATCCCGATTAAAAAACACAAGTATCAAATCCTAAAAGTGAACATAAACAAATTTAATACATAAGCATGCTATCAAGGTTGCATCCGAGCCCGACGATCCCACAAGCTATTTGCAATTGAATTTCCATATTATCCGTCAAATCCAAATCAGAACCTTCAAAACCTTCTCGAACCACGCTAGAGCTTTCACCCGGAACTGATAGATAATCTTGACCATATATTGTAAATAAATTATCGGCCCTATCTTCCATCCGTATATAATTATGCAATGCACAACATGCATGCGGAATCAACATTTGACGTCTCAACGAGTCGTTGGGTATATCTTTCAAAATATGAAATCTTGCTTTGAGTACACCAAATTCTCGTTCTATGACGTTGCGAACAGAAGAATGCATAAAGTTGAAGAGTTCCTTTTTTCCAGTCACACCTCTAATTCCTTCCGCACGTTGCCAATCAGACCGATGATACCGCTCACCTCGATAAGGAGCCAAAAATCCTTTAAGATTTGGATACCCACTATCGAAAATGATCTACACAAAAGTAGTCTTAGTCAATAAACATTTTCTTTAAAAGAGTCGTGATAAATAAAGGCAAAGGGCTATTTTTAACAAGTTTACAATATATAAGATACGAGCTTAACAAATCTTACCGCCTTTAGGCACAGGAAACCTGTTTTCAGGTCTAATTATAGCATCATAGAACACGCGTGAGCCATTAGCCGTTCCTTCCCAACCGGTATACACAAAAGTAAGCATCATATCATGTGAGCAAATCGCCATCACATTTTGAGTAACAAGAACCTTTCTCCCTCGAAATGACTTTTGTTTCGACGCTGGTGCCCATGCTGCTACATGACCTTCGATAGCCCCAATACAATTCTACATAAAATTAACAAAAATGAATGAATACTTACAAATGCAAAGGTATAGACTATTACAGGAAATTGGTTGGGTGTATTATTCTGAATTTGCTGTGAAATGCAAAGGTATACACTATTACAGGCAATAGGCATAGACTATTACAGGCCAATGGGCCTTATTAAGCTAACAATCAGGACTTCAATTGCCAAGACCATGAGATCACAAATTCCCCAACTTATACATGTGCCTGTTCCTAGCTTAGATGTCTCACAGAAAGATAAGGTATGGAAAGATTTTACTACGTAACATAAAAACTTACAACTGTCAACTGCAACTGTGTACATCATAACAGTGGAGCAAATGAGCAATTGTTTTATTTCAGAGCGAAATTGCACAAAAATGAATTAAGGTAGACAGAAAAAAGAAAAGAAAAGAAGAGAAAAGATAACATGACGGTTTTGTGCTTTGGACAGAAAAAAGTAAAGAAAATATAACAGCGAAGGCCTAGTAAGAACGGTCTACTCAGTGGGTCTACTAAGCTTTATGCATTGGTATGCTTGTCTTGGCAACTAATTTGAGTGCTATTAAGGTGCCACAATATGCATATGACTAATCTATAGCGAGGTGTTCAGTTTATACTCTATAATGATGAACCTACTTCCTGACAGCTGTTTGGTTATCCAGCCGGTTATAAACGTTGATTCAGATTTATATCAGAGTACCAAGACTATAATTGTGGAATAATGAATGGGTCTTTCAGGTTGAGTAATGGGTTAGACGGGCTAGCAAGTACTTTTATGTCATTTTATATCGCTTCAATAAAATTCAAGGAAGCAGGAAACTATTAAAATAAAGTTGTAAATGATACGAACAAACGTGAATGATAAATTTTTCGTGTTTGCTTTAATTTAGTCAGACAAAATGAGCAGACACGTCCATGTCTTTTACAACTCTATGTTAATGATTTCCAGTTTCCTCAATGCTAACAAATTAACATAAATCTATTACAAAATGAATTATGGAGTATAATATCTACTTAAAATGATCTAAACATTTCAAAGTATAATTTGTACTAAGTCTCAACCACGTTAATTATTTTTACTTTGCTGTTTTAAAGTTGTATACCAAACTCTATAACAACAAAAAATAAGAGATTGTCAATTGCCACCACTATAAATTATAATGGTGACGCAATGCGAATAGTCCAATTTAATTAGCATCCTACAAACGACATTTTTTGTGGGGTGCTTGTTCTTTTTGAAGAAAAGTGAGTGTGAAATCGACAATTTTGTATTGTTTATTGGACGTGACTTCCTATTAAAGCGCCAATAATTATTTCAAGAACTTGGCATTCAATTATTAGCAGGAAGATACTTCTCCATCAGTGAATGTTGTACTCCAAATATATTGTTCAAGTAATAATTCAATCTTATATAACAACACTTGTGCAACTAGGCCAACCCATAATTACTCAAATGAACGATAGCACATTAGACGGCGTGTATTGGTGGGTGGTGCCAACCACCAGTGGCGACTACCATCATGCGTTGTCCACATGCATTACCCCCTTAACCACGGCCAACCCCAAAAATTTGCACTTGGTGGGGACCACCTTTGGTGCTGCACTCTTTGTATTTATTTACTTCATATTTATTGTTGTGTTTCTTGGGTATGCTTGTATAAACTGAAGTATTTTTATGTGTTCGGTTTGGTGGTGACCGGGTTTAATGATGCGTCGTTGACGTGAAGTGATTAGTTTGATGATCATTACACCTAGTTCTAATAAGAGTTTTAGAGTAAGTCCAGTTTAGAGACAATAATGTATAATTATATTTCAATATTTAATTCACAATATTCTTATTTATCAAACATGTTGTTACTCGAAATCATATTGGCCATGAACTTTCGACATATTTTCTTTATACCATTGATAAACCTTTACCTACTATATGAAAACTTAGTAACAAATCACATTGAAGAGACACGTGAAAGATTTGTTAAGTTTGATAGTATACCTATAAAAATTAAGCAGACATATGGGATTACCATGGAGAGTGGCATGGTTGAAAAAGTTGCCACTCTCGGTGATTTTTCGGCAAAAGGTGAGAGCACTAAACCGATGGCATAGATGTTTCTCATCTTCCCGCCCAAGCCTACGAAACAGAAATTTTGAATTTTGATTCAGGAGTTGGGATTCCTTACACACAAAAGGATGAACCGGTTGTACATATATGCTACAAAAGAGCATGAGATGACTCCATCTAGCATTCGAGAAAGAGTTGAGAACATTAAACCAAGGCCATCCGATTCAGATTTTAAAAAAGAGTAGCGTATTCTAAAACGCTTCGTCCAAACATGTCCATTGAAGAGATACGTGAAACCGTGAAGGATTTGTTAAGTTTCAATCACAAAATTATTCGAGTCCATCTCAAATAAGCAACACCAAAACGTTGGACCCAGATTCTGTTGAAGTCAGAATGCATCGATTTGAAAAGGTGGCTCCAATAAAAAAGAAAAAGATGAGGACTTTGAACCTTTTCGTGCATGTTTAATTTTTAATTTTTGTTTTTATTGCAAGAAATCGGTGAAAGGGAAAAAATACCTCTCCAAAGCTACAGGAAAAAAAAAATACCTTTCCAAAACTAAGATCTAATACAAGTTAGGAGGTTGAAAACACGATTGTATAAACTATTAACTTGATTTCGGATATAATGAATGGAAACAGTTATAGTAAATTATTCATTTTTAGAATGTTGCAATAGTTTAATAAATGTAACTATTCAAATAGTAACACAGAATAAGTGTCGTTAAGGAGGTGTCGTTGGAATCTATTTGAAATGTTGTAACTTCTCATCAAAAAAGTGTGACAATTCATGAAGGGGCGTGACTTTTCACCAAAAGTCACTTTGTTTATAACTAGCATTTATAAACATCATTTTGGTCTTTTATTTAGATATGAACAATCATAACAACATATACAATATTTTCTATGTTTTTGCTCTCATCTTGTGCCTAGAATTTGAGTGTGTTCTTGTATTATATCATATACGAATTTTGTGTAACACAAGGCACCAAATAAGGTCAAAATATTGTATTCAGAAAGTGGATTATACACGATTTAAGAATTATCCAAGCAATATTTGATTATCAAGACCCTAATACTAACAGAGTCGTGGCTTGTTCGTGTATTTTCTAGTCGTATTTGTTTTTTCAAGCGTGAATCTGTAGGTTCGGCCTGCTTTTAGGTGTTGGTTTTTTATTTTAATCTTGTGAGTTGGTTGTTTTCGGATGTATCTTTAGGTTTTTTTAGAAGAATTCATCTGTTGTTTCTATCTGGGTTTTGTATCTCCTAGATTCTTACTAGTTTTTAATATAAAATTGCCGTTAAAAAAAAAAAATTAACAAATCACATTATTAAACTATACAAAAAACTTATGCTAGCAGTAAAAATAAATAACCATATTTATAAAGTTGACAGACCCAACTATCCCTTCGTTAGTAATTAACTGGTGTAATTACTAATTAATCTTTGAGCCTTGAACGAGAGTTGCGGTCTAGTAGTACGTGTTCATGTCTTCATGAATTACGGTTCCGTTGTGCAATATAAGTATTTGTTGTTATCACCCATCTTTGATCCATGCATGATGAAAGTGTGAAACGATATGACAATGTTATATGATTAATTGTTTGGTTATATACGCGGCACAAGTAGAGAAAATCCAGCAATAATTCTAGGTGTCGCTTGTTTTTTCTCAATAAGCATTTTTTTCCTCTTTTAAATTTTTTTATCTGCGGAAGGGCAGAGGTTTATATTTGTTTTTTTGCAAACATAAGTGTTTCTTTTCACAAACCCTATATCTCTTTCTCAATATCCGTTTTCGATCGTTTTTTTTTTACGTTTTCGTCTGTTTTTTTACGTTTTCGTCTGTTTTTTTACGTTTTAGTCCGTCGTCTTACGTTTTCGTCCTTTTTTTTGCGTTTTCATCTGTTTCCTTACGTTTTCGTCTGTTTTTTAACGTTTTCGACCATTATTTTACGGTTTCGTTTGTTTTTTAAGTAGTCGTCTGTTTTTTTTACGTTTTGGACCCTTTTTTTACGTTTTCGTTCTTTTTTTACGTTTTCGACCGCTTTTTTACGTTTTATTCTTTTTTTACGTTTTCGTCCGTTCTTTTACGTTTTCGACCGCTTTTTTACGTTTTCGTCGGTTTCTGTACGTTTTCGACCATTTTTTTAACGTTTTCGTCCGTTTTTTTTACGTTTTTGTCCCTTTTTTACATTGTCATATGCTTTTTTATGTTTTCATCTATTTTTTTACGTTTTAGTCCGTTTTCATCCATTTTTTTTACATTTTCGTCTGTTTTGTTACATTTTATCCATTTTTTTTTACGTTTTCGTCTTTTTTTTAGCTAAACAAAACAAACGAAAACGTAAAAAAACAGACGAAATGTGAAAAAAAATGTACCAAAACGTAAAGAAACGGACGAAAACGTAAAAAAATTGTCGAAAACGTAAAAAAACAGACGAAAACATAAAAAAACAGAGGAAAACGTAATAAAACAGACGAAAACGTAAAAAGGAGGAGAACGTAAAAAAAACAGACGAAAACGTAAAAAAACAGACGAAATTGTAAAAAACAGTCGAAAACGTAAAACACGTACTAAAACGTAAAAAAAAAACAGACGAAAATGTATAAAAACTTATAAAACTGATGATAACGTATAAAACGTACGAAAACTTGTCTTTGATACTCCGTATCACAAAACATTAGTTAAAAAAAAGAATAAATAAATAAATAAATAAAAGAAGTACTTCAATAGTACAAAAAACAAACTGTCTTCTACCATGAAGATGAAGACTTTAGATGTGCCTCTTCTTCTGTAGACATGGTTTACATATAAAGAGGTAAAATCTCTGAAAAAACAAATGACACCGATACACACACACACACACACACACACACACACACACACACACACACACACACACACACACACACACACACACACACACACATATATATATATATATATATATATATATATATATATATATATATATATATATATATATATATATATATATATATATATATATATTATATATATATATATTTTCCGAACGGCAATTTGATTAAAAACTAGCAAGGAGCTAGAAAATAATTACAAGGAGTCGAGAGGCATTACAAGGGTTACAAAGCCACTCAAACCAATCAAATGATGCTTTCCTATATCTATTTGAGATCCACGTAAACGTTTATTGCTTAACATCATTTAGAATGAGGTCTTTATTTGGTCTTTTGGAGTTGAAGGTAGATTCATTTCGGAAGCACCAAAGGATCCATAGAGTAGATCGAGCAACGACATCAAGCAAGTTGGATCTTTTTGGTGGAACGTTTGCACGACTTGCAAGAGTAAACACATCTTTAAGGTTGTCAATGTGTATATTGTAAAAATTCCACCACTTGAGAACTTCTTTCCATGTAGTTTTTGCAACACAAAAATTGACAAAGATGTGCTCTTCCATCTTAAGATCATTATCGCAAATTGGGCAACGAACTGAGTGAAAGTCAATGCGCCTATGATCCAAGTTGATTCTAGTTTCCATTCTTTGATTTGTGATCCTCCAAGAAGCGATACTGACCTTGATTGGAACAAGTGTATTCCAACTAGTTTTTTTCGAGTAAGGAGATTGCGAGGAATTGGTGATTAGATTTCTAATACCTTTTATAGTGAAGGTTCTAGTGTTTTCCATAATGCATTCGCATTTGTCTTGCTCATTTGTGAGATGGAGGTTTAAGAGGAGACTTTGTAATTCCATGAGATTGTTATGATCATCATCTGATCTCATCTGCCTCAACCAGGCCCAACGAAATTAAAGTACAGGAGGTATAGTAGGCCCACGGGCATCCAAATCAGATCCAACTGAAGCAGCAGGTGTAGACCCGCTAACACTTAAAAAAGCAGGCCCAAAAGATGGTGGGAAAAGCAGAAATCAGGCACATTAGCAGCATCAGTAAGATGTAGAGAAGGCAGCAAATCAGTGGCGTTGTTGGTGTATATTTGGAAGGGAGCTCAGTCACATACCTTACATGATGGGTTGTCTCTATCCGAAATAGCCTTGGATAAACGAGACAAAGGGGTGAGTGTCCAACCCACTTTTCTAGCCAAAAGCGGGTAATTTGGCCATTCCTAATCTTAAATTTGAAGAGAGAATGAAAATCTATTCCATGCACACTTAAGTCATCTGTTAGCTTAGCAATTTGATAACATGGCCCCGACTTACTTTAGAGGTGGCATCATGTAACCCACCTTGAGTTCACTCTTTGATGATGCAATCCATGCAGATCGACATGTTGGTGGAGAAGAAGTATCCCCTCACTAAGTCTACACTTTCAATGATGCTAGAGAATAAGCTTGAACTGGAATATGACAGTGAAATGTCTTATGAGCTTCTTTGGTTCATCATACAACAACTCAACAAGAAGTGAAGTGTTAGGAAGCACCCTCCTGGTGATTATGAAGCTTTGAATGAAGAAACTTGATGATTTTGGAGAAGAATATCAAGTTTAGGGGAGGATTGTTGGGATTAAAAGCCTTCTTGTTGGGATTCTTATTACTGTTGCTCATGTTAATGTTACTGTTGCTCTGGTAAAGATAGTGCTGCTCATGAACTTCAAAGAAAATATGCTAAGTGTTTACTACTGCCGGTGTAAAAGTTAAGGTTGCTCGTGAAGATTAGTGCTGCCAAGGAACTTCAAGGAATATATGCTAAGTAGTTACTGATGCTAGTACAAAGTTAATGCTGCTGGTACAAAGTTAAGACTGTTGACAAAGTTAATGCTACTAGAGTAAAGTTACTACTGTTAGGCGTTTTAGTTACTACTGCTTATGAGATATACATTGTAAAGTCATGTGATATGTTTAGATAATTATAGAAAAGATTTAGAAAAGAGTTTTCTTGGAGAGAGAGTATTGTAAGCCGACTAGGACTCCTTGGTGTATAAAAGGAGGGCATAGGGCATAGAGTTATTGATGAAGCGAAAAGTGTACCGCTTTTAAGGGGTCATTTAAGCCCTAAATCGTATTTATTTGATCAAATATTGCCCTAAATCGTTTCTTTTGTCATTTTAGGTACTTTTGAGGAGAAATCTGGAAAAGGAGGCATTTTGGACGTTTTTGGAGCATAAAAGTGAAGAAAACGGCAAAGTCTCAAAAATCGGCTAAAAGTTACTCTTGACGGCGTCAGACTTTACTCTGGACGGCGTCATGCATTGGCAAGAAAAGTTGGACGTGAAATTTACTCATGACGGGCCAGTGAAAATAGCATGTGAATTCTGACGGCGTCACGCTTTAACTTGATCAAGGGCGTCACGGCTTAAATCATAAGGGGACGGCGTCACGTTCAAGGTTCGACGGCGTCAAGCCTTGATAAGCCAGAATGGATTTTGGAAGAGCTAAAGAGGGACGGCGTCAAGAAGGTCATCCGGGAACCCTAAAAGCGGCGAGGTGACGGCGTCACACTCCATAAGGTGACGCCGTCAGATCCAAAAATCTATATATAGTTTTCTAATTTTTTGTCATTAGGGAGAGCTTAGTGTGTGGAATTTTGGGAGAAAACCCTAAGACGATTTTAGCTACTTTTTCAGGGCTTTTTGTCTTGAGATCTTCCATGTTTCATTGAAAGATAAGTTATCAATTAATCATTCAATATGTCTATGTGTTGTTTGATTCTATCTTATTCTTGTCTTTTGTTTAACATGTTAGGCTAAATTTATCTTGTGTTTGCTTAGATCTAATGAAACCTAGCTATTGATTATTGGTTGTTAGTGTGTTGTTAGTTGTATTGGATGATTGTTTATCTATGTTAGGCTTAAGAAAACTGGCTAACTTCCTATTCGGTAACTTGCTTGAACGTCTTAAGAAACATGAACCAAATGCGTACTAAAGGTTTTTATGGTTGTATTTAATGCACAAGCGAATTCTAGTGATCCCATGTTAGGAGCTTCCTAGCCGGCTCGACATAGGAGTGAAGTAGGAGCTTGTAGAGTTGGGGAAGTAAGTACGCCACCCCACGAATGGTATTAAGGAATACACCCGTCATCCACGCAACTAATACACACTAATTAACCGGTAAAAGATAGTTAGGGAGTAAGGAAATCTAAGTAAACACATTTCTCTACACATAAGTTTCTCACCACATTTTATTTTCAGTTATTTAATTTTATTGCATTCGTAGTAATTTGGGTTAGTTGACTAGCAACTAATTCCGCCCACTCTTTAAAACCCGAGATTTTACTTGCTTTCATAAAATTATAAAAACATAAAAAAGAATCTTCCTCAACCCTTAGACCTAATTAGAGTAGCCTTTCATACCTAACGAACACTATTCCCTGTGGAGAACGATCAATCCCCCGTACTTACCACTACACTATACTACATCGGTCAGGTACACTGCCTGGTGGGGTTGTAAGCCTCTTGAGATCCCTCGAGAGGTAAAACCTGTTGTAAGGTTACAAAACCACGCAATCAAGTTTTTGGCGCCGCTGCCGGGGAATAGTTATTGTTTAGGTTGAATTTTTATTTCTATTAGGTCTACTCACTAGATTCCTTTCTAGTGAGATTTTTATTTTATTTTTCTAGGTTTTCTTTAGTCTATCTATTTTCTTCGTGTCTTTGTTCGTAACCATTACCGTCCGACATCATGGAAGATGGTAATATCCTTAACCCCCACAACCCACCACCACAACAACCACCACCACCTCCTAGAGCCCGTACTTTAGGAGAGTATTCCCGTCCTAGCCACCATGGCTATCGAAACACCATTGAGCTCACTCAAGGAGCCAATATCACACCCTTGCGATCCGACACCATCCGGTTGGTGCAAAGCGGATGCGCATTCCATGGACTTCGTTCTGAAGATCCTAATCAACATCTCAAGGACTTTCTTAAAATCGTTGATTCTATAGACCTTGATGTTGCCACTCGAGAGACGACCCGATTGCGTCTCTTCCAATTCTCTTTGCGGGACCAAGCTAGTCAGTGGCTAGAACGTCAACCCGCAGGATCCATCACCTCTTGGGATGATCTCACCACTCGTTTCCTTGCTCAGTTTTTCCCACCGGGAAGAACTACCAAGCTAAGGAATGATATCTTGATGTTCCAACAACGTCAAGGCGAAACTCTCTACGAGGCATGGACTCAATTCAAGGACTTACTCCAAAAAGTCCCCCACCATGGCATAGAACTTTGGCTCCAAGTCCAAATCTTCTATGACCATATCAATCTCTCCACGAGGCAAACCATTGACCAATCGGCCGGTGGTAAGCTACGTGATCTAAGTGCGGAACAATCATGGGCTCTCCTAGAGGATCTTGCTCTTTATGACAACGAAAGTTGGAGTGATCCCCGTGATTTGAATAAAACGGTCAAGGCAATATCTTTGCCTTCGAACAATTCAAGCACTTCCGACCGTAGGATCATAGAACTTGAAGACCAAGTCAAGTTTCTCATGAAATCTTACGAGGCTCCTAAACCTTCAAGCCAAGTGAACAAAATCACTTCTTCGTGTAAATTATGTAGTGGTCCCCATGACACTCATGATTGCATGGAACTTCCCAAACAGGCTTTCAAAGAATTCGCATCCTCGCGAATCGATAAGGCGGGAGATAAGTGGCTCGCCACTAATTATGGGTCCAAAAATTCCGAAGATGGGTATGAGGCATGGAAGAATAAGCCAAATTTTAGTTGGAACCAAACTCGTAGCGTATCATTCAATGACTCTACCCCGCTCACCTGGTCTGAACATTATCCTCAGCGACACACGCATAAACAACAAAATCGCAAGGAATCACTGCAAAAATTCATTCTCTCTCAAGAAACACAGCTTTCCAAACTTGAGAATCAATTCAGACAACAGCAAGTTGATATGAACAACAAGGTTGATAACCTGTTAAAGGTTATCAATGATCGCCTTGCTGGCAGGTCAACTTGTGAGTTGGCACGAGTTAATGAGATCAAATCTGTTACGGTAACCCACCAAACACCCCCTCCTGTAAAAATCAAGCACCCTAGTAAACTCTTCAAATACATATCACAAAACGAAAAAAAAAAGGAGATACTCATACCCCTTCGAAACCTCTCCACTTCGTGAACACCATTACAACAATACCTGTTCCCAAACCAAATTTGGACCAACAAACAGCCAAGAATGTGGACAATGAAATGGAGGGTGAAGCTCCCGAAAAGAAACCCGAGGCGCCCGACGACTATCTATACTCACCAAAGAACTCGAGTACAATAGAGGTGAGTGATGAGGAGGGCTCGGAAGAGGAATCCAAAATACCTCATGGGCTCGCAGGACTGCTAGACCGCCCCCTGGTAGAGGAACTTGAGAGGGGCACAGCAAGGTCGCCTATGGGATTCGGAGAGAGAATAGAGGATGGCGCTCCTAGGGTCTTTAAGATTTCTTGCACCACTAGGAAAAAGTTTATAAAAGATGCCTACATAAACCCCAACTCTTCTATAAGCGCAATATCCCTTTCTCTATATAATGAAGCCTTCACTGAACAAGTCAAATATGAAGGGTCTAATATCATCGGGGTAATAAGGAGGGTACCAATTGTGATAGAAAAGTTCCTCTTTCATATCGAGTTAACTGTAATTAATAACATGAACTCTATCATCAGCCCATCCTTAACTGGCCTTGTTCTAGGCAAACCATTCATAAAAGCAACGGGAGTGATACTCGATGAGGATGATAGGAGTGCATTATTTACCGATGGTGTCAGGAAAGTGATTTTTCGGGATGGCTGTGAAGAAGTGTATGAGTATCAACCATCAGCAAGTGGCAACACATGGGGGTTACACGGTAGAAGACCTGGCCGAATTAAGCGACATGATCCAAGTAATCTCAAAATACCTTGCATGATTGGTCACAAGCATTTTTATAATGTTTACATTGACACATGTTTACCCAAAAATGTGATGTCCTTGTTTCATTATAACAACATTTGCAGATGGGGGATGATTCATAAAGGGAAGGACGACATCGGCATAGATGATGATATACAGGTGTTTGTAGGAAACATGACATTCACTATGAGCTTCGCAATCGTCGATAATATCAAAGAGTACATCGATCCCAGGTTATCACAAGTTGTTTTTGGGGCACCTTTTTGCCAGGCCACAAGCTTGGTTGTGGACGAGCTCAATGGGATCATGACTTTCACCGATGGGATTAGGGAAATCTCATACCAAACGCCTTACAAGATGAGAGAATTCATGGAGAATGATTATAAAGGGCTCGATGGGTTAAGTTCCCAACTCGTGTTATGTGATGATGATGTGAGAAGGGGATGTAAGGACACTTTTGACCTGTCAAGCGGATTCTTTAAGCACGATAAGGAACTTAGTTCTAAATACCGAAACAATCCTTTTGATCACGTGGACCCGAAATACCTTTACTATGAAAGTGATTCTGATAAAGTATCGAAGGAGAATGGCCTAGGAACCGTGACCGATGATGGAGTCACGTAATATACGTGACTTTGAGTCTAGCTACAAGACTCGTTAATAAAGAAAAGCGCTTCTTGGGAGGCAACCCAAGCTTTATTTGCTTTATTTGCTTTGTGTGTTTATTTATTTGTTTGTTTGTTTTTATTTGTTTCCGTATGTGTGTGTAATTTTTATGATTATTGATTCATGTTCAAAACTAATTTGTGAAAATGCTTTATTTTGTTTTTAACTTCGTCTTAACTACATATAAAGGTATTTTGCAAAAGATAAGTGTAAGGGAAATCTAAATCGGTTTATTAGAACACAAACGAACATGAATCATAATAATAATAAATTAACATACATATTCGTATTTGTTTGAGTCAAATGCTTGTATCGAGTCATAATGATGTTTTGCAGGATTTCCAGGAAGTAAGGTAAAGGTTTTTCCAGAAATTTTCCGGAAACTTAAAATGAAAATTTTTGTCAGGTCATTTCTGACGGCGTCAGGGGTTATAACCTGACGGCGTCAGATTTAATTTTCAGAAATTTTTGAAAGTTTTGTTTTCATAAAAAGTATTTATTAAATCTCCAACTTATAATCTCCAGGAATCTGCAAAATTATCAGTCCACAAGCATTATATCCTTATATATAGATTTTATCCCGCCGATGTTATGCAGGTTTTCGTGTTTGTTTTCTCAGGTTTAACAGGTTATTTTGGACAAGGAGATGTTTATGGAATCAAGCTTATGGCGATGCATTAGTCATGGAGCTTCAACATTCTCTTTGGAGGAAGATTTAACCGTGTAATTTCATTATCCACCGAACGAATCAGGGGAGTATTTGATTTCATTCTTTTACTTTTGCTTTTACATCTTGTTACTTGAACATTGGGGACAATGTTCATCTTAAGTGTAAGGGGAGGGTAAAAGTACGATTTTAGAGAATACAATTGCGCTTGATTTTTGTTTGTTTAATAGTAGATGTGTAATAAAACTGAGAGAAATACTTGTTAAGGCAATTTTAGTGCCAAATTTAAAATTTTTTACAACATTTAAGAGTGAAACTTTGATCTTAATGAGCATCTCACGGATAGGAGTTATATGACTAGCACAAAAACCGTACCACTAAAAAATTTTTCCACCCCCAAATATGTGAGGTTCGCCCCTAGAATTGGTAGGAAAAGCATTTTGCTATGATGTGTGTACCGGTAGCACTTAGATTCTAGAACTTGCGTTAGGACCATTCCGAGGCCACAAGTGAGACTACATTCGTGTAGTTAGATTTACTACATGATAAGAGGCATTAGGATTAACCCATTGTCTTACACCTGTGTTTTTGTTATAATTACATTGGCTACATTGGTCAAGTAATTCTCCCACACCCTTTGCGTTGTACTCATTTTTAGTACACGATACCCCTAGTACACCCCTCAGAGCCTATCTTTTTGTTTCGACCTTTAAGCATTTTACTTAAAGGAAGAATTTGTTACACCCCACTTAAATGTACACCCAAATCGCCTTAGCCTACCTTGTATGCACTCATTTTTAGTGCATTATTGTGACAACATTTGTTTAAACCCAAGTTAATTATCTAATTGATTACATGGTTGCTAAGTCGAGTCATATCCTTGTACATATTGTTTTGGGACGATTGGGACTCATGGGTAAAGTACTAGTGTAATGGAGTAATGGGGAAGAACATCATTTATTACCCCCATATGTGCTAAATATTTTAAAAGTACTCCAAGTTTTTCAATTATCTTAATTCGAGTCGTTAGATTAGTATTTGTAAAGTTATGTAAAAGTTCAAGTGTAAGGGGGATGCAATGCCCCTATGATGTATTATTTTGAATGGTAGGGCAAAAGTGTATGCAAAAAAAAAAAAAAAAAAAAAAAAAAAAAAAAAAAAAAAAATCAAGAAAAATACAAAAAAAATGAGAAAAAGAAAAATAGAAAAAACATACGGACTACCATCCCGTTTTATTTTATCTTTATTTTATGTTTTTGTTATTTTGTTATTTCGTTTCTAGCTTAAGATCGAGTCGAGTCTTGGCTTAGCAACATTGTATAGTACATGTAATTGATCAAGATTTTTAACTCGCCACCAGTAAAATATCCTTTATCCAACAAAACCGTGTTTTCCTTTTCCCTACACCTAACGTTATAACCCATTTAAAAGCCCTCTTTGATAGTTTATCTTAGGTGCTTACGCCTAGTGGAGGAGGTTTTCGATCCTTTCCCAAGCCTATGGTAATCTATTTGCTATGACAGGTAGTGAGAGATATTATCCGTTTTCATTTATGAGATTTATTTTGATGACACTTGAGAGATGTGAGTATCTAAACACTACTTGTGAGGTGCTAGTTTGTAATCTCCGTGCTTATTATGATTGAAGTGGAACGAATATTTGTTGTAATTACTTTTATATTAGTGTTAAATGACCCCTAACTTGTATTTTGATTAGAATAAAAGCGCATTTGCTTGAGGACAAGCAAATCTCAAGTGTAAGGGTATTTGATGAAGCGAAAAGTGTACCGCTTTTAAGGGGTCATTTAAGCCCTAAATCGTATTTATTTGATCAAATATTGCCCTAAATCGTTTCTTTTGTCATTTTAGGTACTTTTGAGGAGAAATCTGGAAAAGGAGGCATTTTGGACGTTTTTGGAGCATAAAAGTGAAGAAAACGGCAAAGTCTCAAAAATCGGCTAAAAGTTACTCTTGACGGGGTCAGACTTTACTCTGGACGGCGTCATGCATTGGCAAGAAAAGTTGGACGTGAAATTTACTCATGACGGGCCAGTGAAAATAGCATGTGAATTCTGACGGCGTCACGCTTTAACTTGATCAAGGGCGTCACGGCTTAAATCATAAGGGGACGGCGTCACGTTCAAGGTTCGACGGCGTCAAGCCTTGATAAGCCAGAATGGATTTTGGAAGAGCTAAAGAGGGACGGCGTCAAGAAGGTCATCCGGGAACCCTAAAAGCGGCGAGGTGACGGCGTCACACTCCATAAGGTGACGCCGTCAGATCCAAAAATCTATATATAGTTTTCTAATTTTTTGTCATTAGGGAGAGCTTAGTGTGTGGAATTTTGGGAGAAAACCCTAAGACGATTTTAGCTACTTTTTCAGGGCTTTTTGCCTTGAGATCTTCCATGTTTCATTGAAAGATAAGTTATCAATTAATCATTCAATATGTCTATGTGTTGTTTGATTCTATCTTATTCTTGTCTTTTGTTTAACATGTTAGGCTAAATTTATCTTGTGTTTGCTTAGATCTAATGAAACCTAGCTATTGATTATTGGTTGTTAGTGTGTTGTTAGTTGTATTGGATGATTGTTTATCTATGTTAGGCTTAAGAAAACTGGCTAACTTCCTATTCGGTAACTTGCTTGAACGTCTTAAGAAACATGAACCAAATGCGTACTAAAGGTTTTTATGGTTGTATTTAATGCACAAGCGAATTCTAGTGATCCCATGTTAGGAGCTTCCTAGCCGGCTCGACATAGGAGTGAAGTAGGAGCTTGTAGAGTTGGGGAAGTAAGTACGCCACCCCACGAATGGTATTAAGGAATACACCCGTCATCCACGCAACTAATACACACTAATTAACCGGTAAAAGATAGTTAGGGAGTAAGGAAATCTAAGTAAACACATTTCTCTACACATAAGTTTCTCACCACATTTTATTTTCAGTTATTTAATTTTATTGCATTCGTAGTAATTTGGGTTAGTTGACTAGCAACTAATTCCGCCCACTCTTTAAAACCCGAGATTTTACTTGCTTTCATAAAATTATAAAAACATATAAAAGAATCTTCCTCAACCCTTAGACCTAATTAGAGTAGCCTTTCATACCTAACGAACACTATTCCCTGTGGAGAACGATCAATCCCCCGTACTTACCACTACACTATACTACATCGGTCAGGTACACTGCCTGGTGGGGTTGTAAGCCTCTTGAGATCCCTCGAGAGGTAAAACCTGTTGTAAGGTTACAAAACCACGCAATCAGTTATATACGTAAAACACATAGAATTCTTATAGCTTCAAGGTTGTGTAACCCTAATACTGTTGAGTATTCGTATTATTCATTAATAATATTGAGGCTTATTGTTTGTCAAATTGTGTTTTCTTTGTGTTACTGTTACATCAAAATTCTTCTTGATATTAAAGATTTGATTCTGCATAGTCTTTAATATATTCATACACAATTTCTACTCTAGTTGTGTTAGATTTATCTAATATAACTAAACCTTATAAAAGCTAAGGAATTCGATCAAGTGCTTATCTAGGATCAATAAATGGTATCAGAGTTTGTGATCTATGTTAATATAAATAATGTTAAAAACGTTATTTGTATTATTCGGTCTCTATACGTTTTGACAATCACAAAATATAAAAACACGATACGTAAAACTACATTTGATAAGTTTTTAACCGAGGAAAATCGTTTCAACAATGTATCGACTACAACATCATTTCAGGTATGAACAAACATAATACCGACATTAGTAAAGTGATCAAAGATTTTATTTTCCTAAAACTTCACATTTTTATGTGACAAAACATTTTTACAAAAGTATTTTTGTTACTAAAAGGAAATGTTTTATTAAAGAAAATAAATTTGAATTTCAAATCTCCCAACAGCTAGTTTTCCCGCTCAAATCAGATAAGTTTTTCACCAGATAAACTTTCACCACATCAAGACAAAAATGGGAGCGTCTGTAGGGACGGTCCCGTAAATAGGGCGACGGTCCCTTATATATAAAGGACCGTCCAACTTTAAGGGACCGTCCCCCGCTCCTCCTGGTACCTATAAATATTGCACTGTTTTCTCAAAAAAATCAACCCTATTTGCACAAAAACTTTTTGTTCTTTCTTCCTCCTTTCTTTGATCACTATAACGTGTCGATATGTGTTTATAAGTGATCCCGTTACCCTCTATATCAAAGTGCAAGAGAAGAACGCTCGTATTCGTCAAGAAACGAAGTGTTAGAGTCATCACACACAAACGTAACTTGTGTTACGATTCTCTTCTTCCCCCCAAACTCTCTAAGTTGTATATATTGTATATTTGTGTATCCGACTTGTGTGTGAGTCGTGATTAGGTGTGTTAGGAGAAATACGGACAAAGTGTAAGTCCGTGAAGTGGTGTATCTATATTAGGACTTTGTGTAAGTCGGTGTGTCGGTGTGTTTGAAGACTTGGACTTGGTGTGAGTCCGAGAAGTGAAGACTAGGACCTAGTGAAGGTTCGTGAAGACTTGGATCGGGTGAAGATTCAAGTGGACGGGGTGATCGTCTGTGTGAAGATTTGGACGGGGTGATCGTCCGTGTGAAGACTTGGATTGTGTGTAAATCCAAGTGGACAAGAGTGCTTGTTCGTGTAGCCACGTGGACTTTGTGTAGATTGGATCTAGCTAGGATTAGGACCCGACATTCCGCTTAGTGTCGTTAAACTTGGTGTAAGCTTTGTGTACGGTTTGCTCCGCCAGAAGGGAGTGTGTTGACATAGTGATTGTGAACTCTCGAGTGTGGTACTCGGGGAGTGGAGTAGGGCGAAGTGTGAGCTTCGTGCCGAACCACTATAAATCTCGGCGTCTCCGTGTGGTTGTGTTCTTCCTTTATCTCTTGTCTTTACTTTTACTTACTTTACATATTACTATTGTGTTTATAGATCTCACATAACTATTTAATCTAACGGTTTTTCAAAAAGAACTTAAAAGAACTAAAAATATTTTAAAACGTAATTCTAAACGGTGAAACTATTTAACCCCCCTTCTAGTTTCTACAATTGGTATCAGAGCAGGTCACTCAAGAGATTTAAAGTATACTGTACTTTAAAACTTGAATCGATATATGGAGTCTGAAAGATATCTAGAAGGGCGTTCTTTGAAAGAACCACCATTTTTCGAAAACAATAATTTTATTGAATGGAAAAATAGATTTGAAAATTATGTAAAATCAATAGATCAAGATCTTTGGCATGTTATTTCAATTGGTGATTTTCAACCAACGGGAAAAAATTTTGAAAATCAAAGTGATTATTTCAAAAGAAAGTTTTGTAAAAATATTGAAGCGAAATTAATGATTTATAAAACCTTGCCGAGAGTTGAATATGAAAGAATATTTTTGTGTCAAACGGCAAATGACATTTGGAAAAACCTTTTAAACTTTCATCAAGGAAATAGTCAAGCGAAAGATAACCGTTTTGATCTTAAACATACACATGAACAATTCGTCATTTATGATAGGATTGTAATACACTCTGAGGATGTTAGTCCTTTATAACATGTGTATGTGATACTATGAGTGAATATGATTAAGTATGCGGAATCTACTTAACCACACTTAGAAGAATATTGGTTTGAGGATAATGAAACAGTGGTGGTTGTTGAATTTGATAATGAACACATAAACTATAACACCAAACGATTCAATATTATTGAGAATAATACGAGTGATCTTCACTATCACTAGGGTTACAAAACCTTGAATCTCTATTACAAAGAAAACTATTTATGTTATATTCAACACACTCTTTTTCTATTCAACACTTAACTTAGACGCTCGACTTGTCCTAACTAGTGTCTAACTCTCTATTTTATATATTATCTAAGCACATGCACACTTGAGTATTTGTCTACTTGCTAGCTTGTGTGTGTCAGTAGCTAAGATACAACTTGTTCTGTGTATTCTACTTGTTGACTGATCACTTATCAAAGATATTATCTACCTTATATATTTGACTTTTATACACAAAATATCTTTTTCATACTTATCCAGTCAGCAACACTTATCCATTCAGCAGTAGTATGAGTCACTCCAACAGCAGTATCTGTTGTTCCCTTAACACGCTTAGAGTTAACTAGAAAGTTAATCTATTTGTGTTTATGACTAATACAATGTAATGATTCTTTCTATCAGTTAATGAAACGTAAATGTAAAAACACAAAGTATTTTTCAACATTTAAATTCTTATTAGAAATGAATCAAAGAATCTATTACCTAAGTGTTTTGCGGAACAAACACTTGGGATTGAATAGACAAGGTATGGTGTCTCCTATCTAAACTTAAGCTATGCTTAAGTGGTAACAATGTGCCTCACTGAGCTATCTCAGGGACTGGTTACTCTTTGTAGGAGAGAAGTTGTTTTGCAAAAGTCTAAGGCTTTCAATGTACAAAACACACACAACTTCTCTCCTTCTGAACCTATTTATACACAAGTATAAAAGAGTAAAAGTGATTAAAATACTACAACTTGCTGAAGCAAGCATGTCTGACAATTACAATAGTAATTGTCATTTCCAAGAACCAATGGGAATGGACTATAAAGTCTTTAGGAGTGGTTGGTCTGACACTCCACGACTTTTAGCCGTCTTAGGGAAGGTTTCTTCTTGACAAGATAAGATATGATCTTATCTTAAAACTCTTCCCAGATCTTCCCGCCTTTCTTTCAGGCGTTGAGTTCTTCAGTCTTCAATCACTTAATGTTGTTGAGGAGACTGGGGTTCAGTGAGTTCTTGTCCAACACTCACTGAACCATCATATTCTTCTTTGGATTAAGTCCTACTCAGGGAGTACCGCCTTCCTGAGTAGTGAATCCTTCTTCTTGAATTCTCCTTAAGCATCCTGAAGATGACTCACTGAGTGACTGTTCACTCAGTGACTTGAATTGTTCTCGGTTTAAGTTAACACTTAGTTAATTTGTGTCCAAATCCTGTTTTAAGTATTCTTGGGTACTGATGGACCCAACAATCTCCCCCTATTTGGATATAAATTATGCCTAAGTGTTTTGATCAGTTATGAGTGAGCTAATGACTTCTTCTCATACTGAATGTACTAGAAAGTAAATAAGGACACTGAAATAATAAAAACATCATCTTATTAATATCATTACAAGTCCTAACTAACTAAGTACAAAATACTCAGGGTTCTTGTACGTAACCCATGAGTTCAAGTTTCGCCTTCTTAGACACTAACACCTCCTTGTCAGGTCTTTCACTCATCATCTTGTCCAGCAGCTTGACAAACTCCTCGTTCTCAGGACTCTTCACTCTAAGCGCCATCAGTTTGTAGGCGAGGAGAGTTGTCATTTCCACCAGATCAATGTCACTTACTCTTTGGAAGGCTGGCTGTGCGAATTCATCAATGAAGAAGATACCATACTCAGGCTTCTTGATGACACAGTTAGGAATGAACTTGACTCCCTCAGGGGAATCCTGTTGCAGTGCAAAGCAGCTATATATTGTTCAGGTTCCTGACCCACTGCTTTTCTCTTCCTTTCGGACTTTTGAGTAGGTTCAGGGATTACCAGTCCCTGAGAAGCAAGCGCCTTCTCATGATCAATCCCAAGACTCTTAGCTACCCTTTCAAGTTCTTCATATTTTGCGTTCAGGGACTTGATAAGAGATGGGGCTATCTTGCTTTGTGTCTTCTTCCTCAGGATGGGCATCATCATATCCCATTCCCTTAGCCCAAAGTCTGAGAATTTAATGGGCTGACAAACCTCAGACTTCCTTGGTCCCCTGTGAACTGTGATGCTCATGGGCTTGGTGGGGTGAATGGTTATGTCAGTGATTGTGCCTTCGCCCTTGGTTTTGGTCATGTGCCACACATACCTCTCATAGGTTCTTTGCCTCCTTTCTTTTTTTAGTTTGGCTTGTTTGTTGTGTTCTTGAAGAAGTTCAGCTTGTAGCCTGATGAATTCATCCCCTTGAATGTCTTTATCAGACTCCTTGATTTCCTCCTTGGCAACCTCAACAAATAATGGTCTGTTGAGTTCCTTGTCCTTTTCTAGGGCCCTCCTGAGATCTTGTTGATGTAAGACTTCAGCCACTTCATCAGGAGTCCCAAAGAACCTTTTTCCTCCATCTAAATCAACGTAAAATGGTGCATCAGGATCTACCTGCCTTTCAGTTGAGGCTTGAACAAATTGTTTTGGAGGAGAGCTGTCAGTCATCATGATTTCCTTCCCTTTGGAAGTGGGAGGGGGTTGACTGGTGGAAGTTTCAGGAACAACCACAATTACTGAAGAAGGATCAGGAGTTGGTCCATCTTTAATTTTCTCCCCCTTAGAAGGTACTGGAACTTCCGAGGATGTACCTGCTGACTGAGGAGGAGGGGCTATATGAGAGGCCTGAAGAATGGTGAGGATACTGGAGACCATCTGTTTTGTTTCTGATGTCTCATTCTTCAGGGTAGCTATTTCAGCCGCCATAGCCTTTTGGGTTGATGTGAGTTCAGTGACATGGGTGGTGTAGTGGTTGATCAGCTCATTATGTTTTGTTGAGAGCTGATCAAAGGCTGAGGATATCTTTTCTAGGTGCCCCTTGGTATCAGTGACTGCCTGATGAATTGAATCTTGCTGCGACCTGATAGTTTTGAAATCCACCCCCTGAAGAAGCTTGAGAAGTTCAATGATGGAATTGGAGGTGAACTTCTGGGTATCCATGTACTCCTGCAGTCTTTTGATCAGGATGGGTTCATCTCCAAGTTCTTCCTGAACAGATTCAATAGCCTTAAGAAGGTTGGAGAGTTCCTTGTGCTGTTCAGTGCCCATTTCATCAATAGACTCTCTCAGGTCGCCGAGTTGTTTGTCAGTAAGTTTGGCGACCTAAAGCACTTTTGCCTGAGATTCTTAAACAGAAGCCTTGAAGTCGGCATAGGAGGCTGCCACTTCAGTGTGCTTAATCCACTGTTCTTCCGTGATTTCATTATAAAGACCCTCGTTGGCTTTACGAATGAATTTAACCAATTGTCTTTCAGTCAACGGAAGAACATTATCATAACTCTTCAACAACTCAAGAGTGGCTGGAGTTGAGGCACTTGATGATGATGATGATGTGGGAGAGCTGGGTTGTTGATCCTCAGGGGGAGGAGAAGATTGTTGTTGTTCAGGGTGCTGAGGAGGGTTTATATCAGTTTCCATTTCCTCCTCAATATCCAGAACGTCTTCTTCATCACCAAAATCCACTAATTCCTCTTCTGACTCTTTATTCAGTAAAATTTCAAGATCAGCCAGAGAAGGAACCTTTAGGGTATCTGATGAGGCGAAAAGTGTACCGCTTTTAAGGGGTCATTTAAGCCCGAAATCGCATTTATTTGATCAAATATTGCCCTAAATCGTTCCTTTTGTCATTTTAGGTACTTTTGAGGAGAAATCTGGAAAAGGAGGCATTTTGGACGTTTTTGGAGCATTAAAGTGAAGAAAACGGCAAAGTCTCAAGAATCGGCTAAAAGTTACTCTTGACGGCGTCACAATTAACATGGGACGGCGTCATGCCTTGGCAAGAAAAGTTGGATGTGAAATTTACTCATGACGGGCCAGTGAGATAGCATGTGAATTCTGACGGCGTCACGCTTTAACTTGATCAAGGGCGTCACGGCTTAATTCATAAGGGGACGGCGTCACGTTCAAGGTTCGACGGCGTCAAGCCTTGATAGGCCAGAATGGATTTTTGAAGAGCTAAAGAGGGACGGCGTCAAGAAGGTCATCCGGGAACCCTAAAAGCGGCGAGGTGACGGCGTCACAATCCATAAGGTGACGCCGTCAGATCCAAAAATCTATATATAGTTTTCTAATTTTTTGTCATTAGTGGAGAGCTTAGTGTGTGGAATTTTGGGATAAAACCCTAAGACGATTTTAGCTACTTTTTCAGGGCTTTTTGCCTTGAGATCTTCCATGTTTCATTGAAAGATAAGTTATCAATTAATCATTCAATATGTCTATGTGTTGTTTGATTCTATCTTATTCTTGTCTTTTGTTTAACATGTTAGGCTAATTTTATCTTGTGTTTGCTTAGATCTAATGAAACCTAGCTATTGATTATTGGTTGTTAGTGTGTTGTTAGTTGTATTGGATGATTGTTTATCTATGTTAGGCTTAAGAAAACTGGCTAACTTCCTATTCGGTAACTTGCTTGAACGTCTTAAGAAACATGAACCAAATGCGTACTAAAGGTTTTTATGGTTGTATTTAATGCACAAGCGAATTCTAGTGATCCCATGTTAGGAGCTTCCTAGCCGGCTCGACATAGGAGTGAAGTAGGAGCTTGTAGAGTTGGGGAAGTAAGTACGCCACCCCACGAATGGTATTAAGGAATACACCCGTCATCCACGCAACTAATACACACTAATTAACCGGTAAAAGATAGTTAGGGAGTAAGGAAATCTAAGTAAACACATTTCTCTACACATAAGTTTCTCACCACATTTTATTTTCAGTTATTTAATTTTATTGCATTCGTAGTAATTTGGGTTAGTTGACTAGCAACTAATTCCGCCCACTCTTTAAAACCCGAGATTTTACTTGCTTTCATAAAATTATAAAAACATATAAAAGAATCTTCCTCAACCTTAGACCTAATTAGAGTAGCCTTTCATACCTAACGAACACTATTCCCTGTGGAGAACGATCAATCCCCCGTACTTACCACTACACTATACTACATCGGTCAGGTACACTGCCTGGTGGGGTTGTAAGCCTCTTGAGATCCCTCGAGAGGTAAAACCTGTTGTAAGGTTACAAAACCACGCAATCAAGTTTTTGGCGCCGCAGCCCGGGGAATAGTTATTGTTTAGGTTGAATTGTTATTTCTATTAGGTCTACTCACTAGATTCCTTTCTAGTGAGATTTTTATTTTTTTTAGGTTTTCTTTAGTCTATCTATTTTTCTTTGTGTGTTTGTTCGTAATTTCCATTGACTCTTCCGTTCACCGTTATGGAGAACGCGAATCCACCATACTACCAACCACGTAATTCACCCACTCCATATGACATCTTGATGTTTAAACAACATAAAGATGAACCTCTCTATGATGCATGGACTCGTTTTAAATATTTACTCCAAAAAGTCCCTCATCATAACTTCGATTTTTGGTCCCTAACTCAAATCTTTTACAATCATGTCGACCGACATGCCCAAAGGGACATTTACCATATTGCCGGCAGGGATCTTAGGGAATTAAGTGCTGAGAAAGCATGGGAAGCTATTGAAGAGTGTGCCCAATATTATTATATAGTAGACAACCCAACAAACGTTAGTACAAGTCAATTGACCACAAATTTCGAGGATCATGAAACAAGTTTGTTTGGGGATGAATATGTTAGTGTTGAGATACCTAAGTGGTTGTCATGTAATGCCATAGTACAAAACGAACACATAGGTGACCTTGATGTGATGGAGGATTTAGCCGAACATGATCACATTAATCAAAAAGACCTAGGTTTTATGATTGATGACGTTGAATCTCAAGAAACACATGATGAATCTTTTAGGCAATTTGTATATAGCAGTCAGAATATTGAGGATGATCCTTATGATTCGGACATAGAAGTTGAGATGCCTAGAGAAGCACTTGAGATACTTGGGAAAATGTTAGGGTTAGATCCTACTAAAACACATGATGAGGATATAGGTGATCTTGACATAAGAAATGATGAGGTAAGTAACATAAGCCCACCAAGTACCCCACAAGTCCTACCATCATTTGAGGCATACACACCACCCATGACTTACCCGGAAGAAGTAGAAGAGACTATAGGAACCCCAATAGAGGTAGAGCCCTTGGACCAAACAAAACTAGAAGAAATAGGTTTGAATACTTGTAGTCATAACCTTTCTTTTAGTTCTATGGAAGTTCCTAGTTTTGATGAACCGGAGCCTCAACCAAAACCGTTACCTGATCTTCCATCCTTAAATGTGAACTTAGGAATTGAATTAGGTCCCGATCCACCCATCAAACCATGTAGTCCGGGTAATCTTAAGTTTAAGGTAGTAGACATTAAGCCTTGTAGTGAGGAAGCTAATATAGGAGTGAACCATGACCTTACATACTTACATCACCCATTCATGATAGATCACAAGAAACACTATGGGTTTAAACCGGGTTTATTAGGTCAAGATGGATTCCCAACTAGGAATCTCTCGAAGTTGATAGAAGATGATCCCTTTTTAGGAGAAAACTTTAATTCACCCATTGGCCAAATTGAACTAGGTAAGGTCATGATGAAAGGAGCACACCCCTTTGAGCATATAATTCATCCACCACTCTTTCCTCATGTGGCATACTACTACCGAGCTGGTGTGTATCGCTACTATCACCCGCACTTAATCCTAAGTGTAGGGAAAACCTCCCCTTTATCCATTAAATAAGGGTAGAGTCAGGCTCATGACTCGAACAAAAACAAGCGCTTCTTGGGAGGCAACCCAAGCTTTATTTGTTTTATTTGCTTTGTGTGTTTATTTATTTGCTTGTTTGATTTTATTTTCCGTATGTGTGTTTAATTTTTATTATTATTGATTCATGTTCAAAAGTAATTTGTGAAAATGCTTTATGTTGTTTTTAACTTCGTCTTAACTACATATAAAGGTATTTTGCAAAAGATAAGTGTAAGGGAAATCTAAATCGGTTTATTAGAACACAAATTAACATGAATCGTAATAATAATAAATTAGCATACATATTCGTATTTGTTTGAGTCAAATGCTTGTATCGAGTCATAATGATGTTTTGCAGGATTTCCAGGAAGTAAGGTAAAGGTTTTTCCAGAAACTTTTCGGGAACTTAAAACGAAAATTTTTGTCAGGTCATTTCTGACGGCGTCAGGGGTTATAACCTGACGGCGTCAGATTTAATTTCCAGAAATTTTTGAAAGTTTTGTTTTCATAAAAAGTTTTTATTAAAATCTCCAACTTATAATCTCCAGGAATCTGCAAAATTATCATTCCACAAGCATTATATCCTTATATATAGATTTTTCCCGCCGATGTTATGCAGGTTTTCGTGTTTGTTTTCTCAGGTTTAACAGGTTATTTTGGACAAGGAAATGTTTTGAATCAAGCTTATGGCGATGCATTAGTCATGGAGTTTCAACATTCTCTTTGGAGGAAGATTTAACCGTGTAATTTCATTATCCACCGAGCGAATCAGGGGAGTATTTGATTTCATTCTTTTACTTTATGCTTTTACATCTTGTTATTTGAACATTGGGGACAATGTTCATCTTAAGTGTAAGGGGAGGGTAAAAGTACGATTTCAGAGAATGCCATTGCGCTTGATTTTTGTTTGTTTAATGGTAGATGTGTAATAAAACTGAGAGAAATACTTGTTAAAGTAATTTTAGTGCCAAATTTAAATTTTTTTTACAACATTTAGGAGTGAAACTTTGATCTTAATGAGCGTCTCACGGATAGGAGTTATATAACTAGCACAAAAACCGTACTACTAAAAAATTTTCCACCCCAAATATGTGAGGTTCACCCCTAGAATTGGTAGGAAAAGCATTTATGCTATGATGTGTGTACCGGTAGCACTTAGATTCTAGAACTTGCGTTAGGACCATTCCAAGGCCACAAGTGAGACTACATTCGTGTAGTTAGATTTACTACATGATAAGAGGCATTAGGATTAACCCATTGTTTTACACCTGTGTTTTTGTTATAATTACATTGGCTACATTGGTCAAGTAATTCTCCCACACCCTTTGCGTTGTACTCATTTTTAGTACACGATACCCCTAGTACACCCCTCAGAGCCTATCTTTTCGTGTCGACCTTTAAGCATTTTACTTAAAGGAAGAATTTGTTTACACCCCACTTAAATGTACACCCAAATCGCCTTAGCCTACCTTGTATGCACTCATTTTTAGTGCATTATTGTTACAACATTTGTTTAAACCCAAGTTAATTATCTAGTTGATTACATGGTTGCTAAGTCGAGTCATATCCTTGTACATATTGTTTTGGGACGATTGGGACTCATGGGTAAAGTACTAGTGTAATGGAGTAATGGGGAAGAACATCATTTATTACCCCCATATGTGCTAAATGTTTTAAAAGTACTCCAAGTTTTTCAATTATCTTAATTCGAGTCATTAGATTAGTATTTGTAAAGTTATGTAAAAATTCAAGTGTAAGGGGAATGCAATGCCCCTATGATGTATTATTTTGGATGGTAGGGCAAGAGTGTATGAAAAAAAAAAAAAAAAAAAAAAAAAAAAAAAAAAAAAAAATCAAGAAAAACACAAAAAAATGAGAAAATGAAAAATAGAAAAAACATACGGACTACCATCCCGTTTCATTTTATGTTTATTTTTATGTTTTTGTTATTTTGTTATTTTGTTTCTAGCTTAAAATTGAGTCGAGTCTGGGCTTAGCAACATTGTATAGTACATGTAATTAATCAAGATCTTTAACTCGCCACCAGTAAAATATCCCTTATCCAACAAAACCGTGTTTTCCTTTTCCCTACACCTAACGTTATAACCCATTTAAAAGCCCTCTTTGATAGTTTATCTTAGGTGCTTACGCCTAGTGGAGGAGGTTTTCGATCCTTTCCCAAGCCTATGGTAATCTATTTGCTATGACAGGTAATGAGAGATATTTTCCGTTTTCATTTATGAGATTTATTTTGATGACACTTGAGAGATGTGAGTATCTAAACACTACTTGTGAGGTGCTAGTGTGTAATCTCCGTGCTTATTATGATTGAAGTGGAACGATTATTTGTTGTAATTACTTTTATGTTTGCATTAAATGACCCCTATCTTGTATTTTGATTAGAATAAAAGCGCATTTGCTTGAGGACAAGCAAATCTCAAGTGTAAGGGTATTTGATGAGGCGAAAAGTGTACCGCTTTTAAGGGGTCATTTAAGCCCGAAATCGCATTTATTTGATCAAATATTGCCCTAAATCGTTCCTTTTGTCATTTTAGGTACTTTTGAGGAGAAATCTGGAAAAGGAGGCATTTTGGACGTTTTTGGAGCATTAAAGTGAAGAAAACGGCAAAGTCTCAAGAATCGGCTAAAAGTTACTCTTGACGGCGTCACAATTAACATGGGACGGCGTCATGCCTTGGCAAGAAAAGTTGGATGTGAAATTTACTCATGACGGGCCAGTGAGATAGCATGTGAATTCTGACGGCGTCACGCTTTAACTTGATCAAAGGCGTCACGGCTTAATTCATAAGGGGACGGCGTCACGTTCAAGGTTCGACGGCGTCAAGCCTTGATAGGCCAGAATGGATTTTTGAAGAGCTAAAGAGGGACGGCGTCAAGAAGGTCATCCGGGAACCCTAAAAGCGGCGAGGTGACGGCGTCACAATCCATAAGGTGACGCCGTCAGATCCAAAAATCTATATATAGTTTTCTAATTTTTTGTCATTAGTGGAGAGCTTAGTGTGTGGAATTTTGGGATAAAACCCTAAGACGATTTTAGCTACTTTTTCAGGGCTTTTTGCCTTGAGATCTTCCATGTTTCATTGAAAGATAAGTTATCAATTAATCATTCAATATGTCTATGTGTTGTTTGATTCTATCTTATTCTTGTCTTTTGTTTAACATGTTAGGCTAATTTTATCTTGTGTTTGCTTAGATCTAATGAAACCTAGCTATTGATTATTGGTTGTTAGTGTGTTGTTAGTTGTATTGGATGATTGTTTATCTATGTTAGGCTTAAGAAAACTGGCTAACTTCCTATTCGGTAACTTGCTTGAACGTCTTAAGAAACATGAACCAAATGCGTACTAAAGGTTTTTATGGTTGTATTTAATGCACAAGCGAATTCTAGTGATCCCATGTTAGGAGCTTCCTAGCCGGCTCGACATAGGAGTGAAGTAGGAGCTTGTAGAGTTGGGGAAGTAAGTACGCCACCCCACGAATGGTATTAAGGAATACACCCGTCATCCACACGACTAATACACACTAATTAACCGGTAAAAGATAGTTAGGGAGTAAGGAAATCTAAGTAAACACATTTCTCTACACATAAGTTTCTCACCACATTTCATTTTTGTTATTTTATTTTATTTGCATTCGTAGTAATTTGGGTTAGTTGACTAGCAACTAATTCCGCCCACTCATTCAAACCCGAGATTTTACTTGCTTTCATAAAAACTATAAAAACATAAAAAAGAATCTTCCTCAACCCTTAGACCTAATTAGAGTAGCCTTTCATACCTAACGAACACTATTCCCTGTGGAGAATGATCAATCCCCCGTACTTACCACTACACTATACTACATCGGTCAGGTACACTGCCTGGTGGGGTTGTAAGCCTCTTGGGATCCCTCGAGAGGTAAAACCTGTTGTAAGGTTACAAAACCACGCAATCAGTATCCGGCTCCCCCTCAAAAGAGGGCTCACCTTTGTTGTGGCCAGGTCCTGACCCTGTCATAATAACTGAGTGGATTGCTCAGCCTGACTAGCCATAATAACTGGGGGGTTTTCCCAGCCCGGCTTTTGGGGGCAGTTCCTGAGTGAAGGGATCCGCCTGAGGTGGTTATGGGTTCCGTATCAGCGGGTGGTTTATATCCCTCTGAGTTTTTGTCCCCCTGAGCGCCTTCAAGTCCTGACGGGTGTTTTTCAGAACTATCATGAGGCACTGATTGTGATGGTTGATGGTCCCCCTTCCCATCAGGGTTTTACTGCCTTTTTGGGGATTCAGGGACCTTTACTCCCTGAGTCCCTGAGTGTGATTGCTCAGGAACGTTAACGGGATGTGATTGGTGATGGGTCCCCTTTTCAGTGGAGTAGTGCTGCCCCACCGAGGATTTAGAACCCTTTTCTCCCTCAGGAACTGATTGTGATTTGTCAGTTCCTTCATCGGGATGTGAATTGGTGGTTGTTCCTGACCCTACTAACTTGTGTATGTCAGTAGGGACATGTGGAAAAGGTTTGCCCGAGAACACTGAGGATGATTGCTCAGTGCTCTCCGTTGGCCTTTGTTTTGTGGTCAGGGGGGTCTCTGTAGTGGGTGTCTCAGAGGTCTGGGCACATTCAACCCCTTTTTAAGGTTGAGTTGGTTCTGGGCATCAGTCTCAGTGGCGAGTGGTTTGGGTCTAACCACCTTACTGGGACTGACCCTTCTTTGTCTTCTTCACCTTCTTTGTAGGTGAAGGTACTGGAGAAACAACGTTCTCCCCCTGAATAACACCAGCATGTAGTTAGTCAGGGCAATGGGTTGTACCTCAGTGATGCCACTAGTGAAATTGGTCTTATGTAAGGCGTCAGGTTTCATACCGCAGACGTCAGGCCTCACATAGTCAGAACCAAGAAGGTCCTGAAGCACACAGGAAATAAACCTAGGATAAGACAAGTGTTTTTGCCTAGATTTTCCTGAGAGCTTAGCAACAAGGTCACGGAAGATTATACCTCCGATATCTATCTTTCTACCCTCCAAGAGACTGAACAACATCAATTGTTGTGATGAGTTCAATTGCTCAGTGGAGGATTTATTCCCCCCAAGGACCTGAATGACGAATGTCATCAGGATCCTCCAGACTGGGTGGAACCAGGTTTTGACAATTGGAGCCTTCTCCAATAAGGCTCCAGCGGACAACTCAGGACGTTTAGGGTCATGAGGTCCCAAGAAGATCAACTCTCCCTTGACCTCTTGGTCAGTCGGATTGGGCTCAAAAGCCTCAGCAAAATCAAGACCAGTGGCCTTGATGAAGTCATTGTAATCCAGGGAGAGAGTCCTTCTCCCATTCATCACTGTGAAAGTGATGATGGATTCTTTGGTGTCTTTTGGGCTAGTAGCCACAGCAGTACACCAGAATTCCCTCAAGTAGTCATGGTAGATGACTGAGGGGGTCATGGTAAATGCTTTTGCAAGAAAACAGTTTTGAAGATATTTCATTACATTCTTGTAAGCATGGAACTTTTGTGGATAGGAGAAGTTTCCCACCACATTGTTCTTTGTGAGGTCTACGCCCTCTAATATGAAATCCACATTAGGGGCGTATGTGATAGCATTAGAAGAAGCCATTTGTATTGGTAGGTCTGGGTTAACAAATGATTCTGGGTTTCTAAAGCCTAAGAACACACACACAAGATTTAGTTTGAAAGAAAAGGGCAAAATTTTTGCTTAAGAATTCTAAAAACATGTGTGTGTTGTTTTTGCATGGGGTATTTATAGGGAAGAGAAGTGGAGGGTAATTTGGGTATTAAGCGGATTTTATTTATTCAAAAAGAATTTTTGGAAACTGTTTTGAATAAAATGTTTTGGGATCCGCATTTAATGCCACCACTCCACTTTTCCCTGGTTTGGCGCAACAGTCAAGGTGAACAGTTGAGCAGTTCTGCAAAAGTGTAATTTGCAGAGATGAGTCATCACATATCTGTAATGTGATTGGAGAGGCATTTAATGCCAAGTGGGAATGTGGGGGCCCAGAGGTGGAAGCCAGAAAGGCAAAAGAACAAATATTCTTATATTAAATAAGAATTCAGTTACCAACCTCGGACATTTACTAACTAGATACTTAGAGCATTTAAGTTAGTATTTAATGTCTCTTAAGGACCCTGAATGACTTTTCATTCAGTGAACCTGATTGTCAGGACTTGGGTTTAGTCATTGATGGTTCTAGTGTTCAGGAATTTGGGTCTAATTCTTGAGGTTCAAGGGTTCAGGAACTTGGGTTTAGTTCCCGAGGACCAAGAATTCAGGAACTTGGGTTTAATTCCTGAGGGTTAAGGGTTCAGGAACTTGGGTTTAGTTCCTGAAGTTCAGTGACCTTTCTCACTGAAGAACACATTGAGTCAGGGACTTGGGTTATCAGAATCTACACATATTTGAATGGAGTCAATCAGTGGACTGATTCTCAATATCCAACATTCCTAGTTCAGCTTTTAGTCTGGTGAAAGTTGGTTCATCCAATGGCTTGGTGAATATATCAGCTAGCTGATATTCAGTAGGAATGAAGTGTAATTCTATGTCACCATTCATGACATGGTCCCTGATGAAGTGATATCTAATATCAATGTGTTTTGTTCTCTGATGAAGAACTGGGTTATTTGAGATGGCAATTGCACTTGTGTTATCACAAAAGATGGGAACCATCTTGTACTGAATTCCATAGTCACTGAGTTGACTTTTCATCCAGAGTACATTTGCACAACAACTTGCTGCTGCAACATATTCAGCTTCAGCTGAGGACATGGCAACTGATTGTTGCTTCTTAGCACTCCAACAGACTAGTTTTCCACCAAGAATTTGGCAGGAGCCTGAGGTGCTTTTCCTGTCCATGTTGCATCCAGCATAGTTAGAATCTGAGTATCCTTTAAGATCAAGGCCTGAACATTTTGGATAATATAATCCAAGGTTTGGAGTACCTTTCAGGTACCTGAATATCCTTTTCACAGCAGTGATATGAGTTTCTCTTGGGTCAGATTGATATCTGGCACATAAGCAGATTGAGAATTGGATATTAGGCCTTGATGCAAGTAAATACATCAGTAATCCTATCATTCCTCTAAAAAGAGTTTGATTCATTGGTTTTCTAGTAAGATCTGGACCAAGGTTGTTTGGGGGTACCATGGGAGTCTTGACTGAGGCACAGTCACTGAGCTCATACTTCTTCAGTAGGCTTCTGACATACTTCTCTTGACTGATAGAGGTTCTTTTTATCAGTCTGCTTGATTTGTAGACCAAGGAAGTAAGTCAGTTCTCCCATCATGCTTATTTCAAATTTCTTTGCCATTAATTTTTCAAACTGTTTGCAAAGTTTATAATTTGTTGAGCCAAAGATGATGTCATCAACATACACTTGTACAAGTATGACATCATTATTTATCTTGTAGATAAACAATGTGTTGTCTATCTTGCCTCTGACAAATTTGTTTTGGATCAGGAAGGCTGAAAGAGTCTCATACCATGCCCTGGGAGCTTGTTTCAGTCCATAAAGGGCTTTGTTAAGCTTGCAGACATGGTCAGGAAACTCATGGCTTTCAAATCCAGGAGGTTGCTGAACATAAACTTCTTCTTTTAGTGAGCCATTTAAGAATGCACTTTTAACATCCATTTGGTACACCTTGAAGTTCATGTATGTAGCAAAAGTAAGGAAGATCCTGATGGCTTCCATCCTTGCTACTGGTGCAAATGTTTCTTCATAGTCAATGCCTTCTTGTTGATTATAGCCTTTGGCTACAAGTCTGGCTTTATTTTTAATGACTATGCCATTTTCATCATATTTGTTTTTAAATACCCATTTCATGCCAATGACTGAAACATCTTCATGACATTTGACCAAGGTCATTACCTTGTTTCTGTCAAATTGTTCCAGTTCATCATTCATGGCTTGAACCCAACTTGGATGTTTTAGTGCTTCCTTAACACTTTTGGGTTCAATTGTGGAAATGAAGTCCACAAATAGGCATTCATTGGCTGAGGCTGCTCTCAGTTCAGCAGCCATGCTTCTTGTGAGCATGCCTTCAGTAGGCTCACCAATTATATTGACAAGTTCTATATCCTGAGACCTAGTCCAACTGTCCTGAGGTCTTGGAAACTGATTAGAACTTGTAGAGGCCTGATGGGTAGGATCAGGATCAGACACATGATGTTCTTCAGCATCTTGAGTGTCTGAGTGGGTTGACTCATCACTGAGATTGTTTAGTACCTGAGCACTTTGTACTGACTGAATGAATTCATCAGTATTTTGTGCTTCAATAAACTCAGTGATGGTTGGGTAAGGAAGGTTGTGGGGAATGATGTAATAGGAGATGTCAGCATTTGCATGGTACTGAGTGGAAGGACCATTATCAGTATGATGTTCATCAGGAGGGTATCTTGATGATTCATCAATACCTATCTCTTCCACTGAGTTGTTAGAGACACTGATTGCATCAGTGCTCTCATCAAAGGTAACATGAAATGTTTCCTCAGCATGCTGTCTCCTAGTGTTGAACACCCTGAAGGCCTTTGAGACAAGGGAGTATCCTAGGAAGTATCCATCATCAGCTTTGGCATCAAATTTTCCTAAGTGATCCTTGTTATTATGAATAAACACAGGACACCCAAAGACATGAAAGTAGCTGATGTCAGGGATTCTTCCCTTGAATAACTCATAAGGAGTTTTGCTATGTCTCTTGACAATGATGGATCTGTTTTGTGTGTAACAGGCAGTCTTTACTGCTTCAGGCCAAAAGTGTTTGGAAAGGACTGATCCATTTAGCATTGTCCTAGCTGCTTCAATGACTATTCTATTTTTCCTTTCAGCCACCCCATTATGTTCAGGTGTGTAGGGTGAGGAAATTTTTTGGGAAATACCTTTCTCATCATAGAAACATTCAAGTTCAAAATTTTTGAACTCTGTTCCATTGTCAGTCCTAATCTGTTTGACTTTGATGTCATTTTGATTTTCAATGTTCCTGACAAAGGACATAATTGTTTCAGCTGCCTGACTCTTTTTGATCAGGAAGTATACCCAAGTGTATCTTGAGTATTCATCCACAATGACCAGAGTATACTTCTCATGGTTAATGGATCTAGGACTAATTGGTCCAAATAGATCCATATGGAGAAGATGTAGGCAGTTCCTGATGGAAAAGTTGGTTTTGGTTTTAAAGGATGCTCTGTGATGTTTACCTTTTTCACAAGCTGAGCATGGTTTATTCTTTGAAAACACAAGAGATGGTAAGCCAAGGACCTTGTTTTATTTTACAAGGTTGTTTATGTTTTTGAAGTTCAGGTGGGAGAGTCTCTTATGCCAAAGCCAGTTGAGTATATCAGTGGCCTTGGTAAAGAGACAAGTTCCATTCTAAGTCAGACTGGACATGTCTAACACATAAACATCATGTCTTCTTGGTGCAATAAGGACAACTTCCTTATTAGCATTAAAGATGATTCCTTGTTTATCATCAAACTGAACTATGTATTTAGCATCACATAGTTGACTGACACTTATCAAATTGTATTTTAGACCATTTACATAAGTTATCCTAGTAAAGACTATACCATTGCAGTTTACTGAACCATAACCTTCAGTGAGACATGATGAGTTATCAGCAAATATCACTTTGGGTCCTTCTTCATCAACATACTTGTGCAGATACTCTTTCACACCAGTCATGCTCCTTGAACATCCACTATCTAGATGCCAAACATGATCTTTGGCATGTTTCTGCACAAATAGTAAACTGGGTTAGTTCTTTCTAGGACTCCACTTCTTGGAGGACTTAGCTTTGGGGGTCTTTTTAATATTTACAATTGATTTATGGTGGTGGTGTGGTGGACTGAGCTACTACAATTTATGCATTTGATTGCAGATGTAGACTCAGTAGACTGAGAGGCTGACTTTGTCATACCTCTTCTGGCCTGAATGGCCTTATTACCTCCTGAGGTGTCATGAGTGGAACTTCCACTATTTTCACAACAATTGTCAATTTGACAATCCTTAGGATGGTGATCATTGAACCCACAGTAAGGGCAAGGTGCAAAAGGTTTTGCCTTTTGTTTATGTTTCTGTTTAGAATCAGAAGGGTAGTTTAAAGGCTGAGCTTTAAGGCTTGCCATCTTTGATGTGACTGAGTGTGTTTTATGATCAGAGGTCCTGTGATCATCTTTTTTTTGCAAATCATGCAATAAAGAATTCTATAGCAATCATCAGTGATATGATTGGTATAGTTACACAGTTCACATCTTTTCAGGGGTTTTGAGGGTTTGGGTTTGGCCTTTGAGGAAGCTGGTTTTAGTTCCTTCTTGGATTGAGAAGGTTTCTCAGAAGATGCAATCTTCTCACCCATCTTCCTGACCATTTCAGCCAACTGATCAAATTTTGAGTTAGGGCTTTGGGTTATTACTTCAGAAGGGACTGAAGAAGATGAGTCATCAGTATTTACTAAGACTTCAAATGTTGGTCTTTTCAGGATTTTTTTTCCCAATCCTGACCTCTCCTTTGGAGAGTGTTGAGAGTAGACCATTGGTGGGAGGCCTAAGTTGGGTGCAGCACCCTGAAGGGTATTCAATGGTGGGAGTGGTGGACATGATTCTGATTCAGACTCATTTACTGACTTAGTATTACTGAGTTGTTCAGTGAGTTCAAGCTTACTGAGTTGTTCAGTAAGTCCAAGCATATTTTTCAAAGCCTGACTTTCAGGAAGCAAGATCTTTCCAGTCTCAAAGTTTGGTAACTTACTGAATGGGTTGTCCCTGACAATCCAGTCATTTGACTTGAGAAGCATTTCTTGCTCAAATGATATGCCAGCTAGAACAAAGGTCAATTCACTGGGACTTACATAGGGGTTAACCATGTGATGGTCAATTCCTATTGTTTTCCTAGGGATTAAACCCATAGCATCAAAGACCTTGGGGTTCTTTTTGGTCCAGCCTTGGATGACAGCTTTTTCTTTGTTAAGTTCAGTTTGTAGGGCTTGGTTTTGTTTCAAAATTTCAGTGTTCTGAATTTGTAGAGTAATTGTTTCTAATTTGGCTTGCTTCCGTACAAGCAATTCATCTCTACATTTATTCAATTCTGACACTATGTTGTTATATTTTGAAAACATGTTAAGCCTTTGTTCCTCAACAAATTTAAGATCTACACAAATATAATTCATGTAAGACTGCCAATCAGAATCATCATCCATAGAAAGTAAAGTGTTTACCTTCTTCATGGTGATGTTTACCCACTCTCCATTCCTTGCATGGCTTTTCCCAACAGCCACTTGATCACCTTCAGAGAGTGCCATCAGTGCACTCACTCTAATTTCCTCATCATAGGATACCTCTTCTTCATCCCAATCATAAGCTTCAGCTACTAAAACCTTGTTCTTTGCCTGAACAGGTTTGGATGTTTGAGCAGCCTGAGACATAGAGGGATTAGTTTCAAGAATTGCAAGTTTAGCCTTTGCTTTCCTATATTTTGCTTCAAAGTCTTTGTAGGATCGAGTGCTTCTAGCTTGATAGAGCTTGGTTAAACGAGAATCTCTAGGAGTAAGACTTGCGTTTATGCGGAAACTAAACAACAAGAATGTAAAGAAGAAAATATCTAAGAAGACAATGATCCTCTATGGATCGGTTATGAACTAAGAAATTGTGTTATTGAATATTGTAATGTCGTAAAAAGATATATCAAACTCATAGACGGGATGTTTCTTTTATACTGATAAGAAACCCTAACCCTAACCCGTCATTCAAGAAAATGTGTGAAGAGATAAACATGATCTCTTCTAAAAATAAATCTAAGAAACTTACTAAACATACGGGATAACAAATACTAAAACCCGCAGTAACAACTACTATCAGCAGAATCAAAATTAAACTATCGGCAGGAACCAACTGCAGCAGCAATGAATAACTATCAGCAGGAACCAACTTCACTATCGGCAGCAATGAGAAAACTTTATTTCTCAGAGATCCTAACAATCCTCCCCTAATCTTGAAGTTGACTAGGTTAACTTGCAAGATTCCCAGTTGATAGAGCTTTAACTTCTCAGGCTTGAGGATTGCGATTGAGCAGCAGCAATAGTAAATAACCAGCAGTAACATTTGGAACTTCCAGCAGCAACTTCGATAGTTCAGCAACAATAGGAATTCATCTTCAAAAGAATAAACTGGTCACCATGTCATTCATTTGAGCTTGACTTCTACTATGACAATATGTACATCAAATCACTTAAGTTTCATACTATTCTCATCACATCCAGGTGTGTTAACTCCTGTGAGAGGTGAATCATTGAAAATTAATGGATTTGATGTCTCTTTACCAATAGCCATCACTACTGGAGTAGCCAATGTTTAGGTGTGTTAGACCATGGTACATTGATAACCATCTGATTTTAAGTAAATCAGCAACTTTAAACGGATTTGACTTGTCTTTACCTGTAGCCGTTTGCTCAGGACTAGCCAATTCTTGAGTTCAACTAAACCTTGGTGAATTGAATACCAAATATGGATACCAATTGTCTTTACCACAAACCATACTTTTGTGGACTAGCCAATTCTTTGGATCCCATAAAGGGTTACATCCATGGTGAATTGAGAACCATTTCAACTCTTAGGAATGAACCATGGGTGAGTTGAAGTACCCTATAGCTTTGAGCAAGCTATTACAGCTATCAACGGATTTGTTAGGATCTCTGAGAAATAAAGTTTTCTCATTGCAAACAAAATAATTCAAACCAACACATGAAACAAAATTATCCTTAACAAAATTAACATCACAACCATAATTGTTTGAAACAGAACCACAACTAGAAACATTATTGTTTTTAACACTATCAAAAGAAATATCTTCAAATGCAGCTGTCTTTGATTGAGATTCATCAATAGCTACTTCTGAGGAGAGATCTTCTGATTTTATTGAAGCTGACTTGTCACTTGATCCACATGTGGCATAGTCATTAGTCTTGATTTCTGAAGATTTGTCACTGTAAGAACAAGAGACAAATTCATTAGAGTCACAATCAAGATCAGGCAAGTTCTCTGCCTTTTTTCCATAAGACATTTGTGAATCATCAGAGTCAACAAAAGGATCAGCAGGTTTAAATGTTCCAGTTATGGGTGGAGGAACAACATTCATACCACCTTCCTTTACATACTTTACAGGTTTTCTATAATCTATAGGTTCAGGGTCAAAAACACTATACTCATTAGGGTCATAAAATTGATTTGGCCCTATCAGGTCACCATACCTTAAACCTCTTTTAGTTTTTGTAGACATAGAACTATCAATTAACTTGTGAAGGTTTTTAGATGACTCCTTCCATTTATCAAATCTAGCCAAGGAATTATCTAGCTTAGACTGTAAATCCTGTTTTTCTAACACCACCTTAGCTTTTTCTCTTTCAGAATGTTTAAACTCATTAGTGGCGTTTTTTAAATCTCTTTCCAAAACCTTTATTTTTTCCTCATAAGCTAACTGTTGTTTTTGATACCAGACCTTTTGTTGTTCTAATGTTTTAACAGCATTTTTATGAGCCTTAAGTTGTATAAAGTTATCCTTATATTCACTTTCTTTATCATCAAATTCCTGTTTCAGTTTAGCATATATAGATTCACAACCAAATGGGCAGTTTTGTACCTGAGATGGATGACCCATCATTCCAAATTGACCAGCCACTTGTTTCTTCTCACCAAATCCAGCTATCATCCCATAGACCTTCTCTGCTCCACTTGCAACAGCTTTCTCATGATGTTCCCAGTCCACCATCGAATCCACAGATACCAAGGCCTTGGGGTCCTCTGATTCCAACTCTTGAATTTTGAAAGCAGAATACCTGGCTTTATCATCCACCTTCTTATCTGTACATTCCCTGGCAAAATGTCCTGGTTGAGAACATTTATAGCACCTCACCTTCCTTCTGTCAAATCTGGCAGGCTCCTGTCCATCAAAGTTGACCCTTCTTCCTGCCTTCTTTTCAAACCTATCCATTTTCAATGATATCATAGCCACCTGCCATCTAATGTCCATCTCTTCCAGATCCAATTCATCCACCTGATTGAAATCTTCATAAACAATCTGCTGCTGTGGTGTACTCTCAGCAAAAAATGAATGAAGCACCTCCTCTAGAATATTATCAGATCTTGTCTGAGCTTTTGGTGTGGCAGGTGAGTAGGAAATTGATGAAGATGATGGTCTCAGACTTTTTCCATATGATGCTTTATTAGCACCAGAGGTACTAACAAAAGCAGTATGAGTTGGAGTTTGAGGTGAATAGGTGGAATACCCTTTGATATCAATTTGAAGGGTTTTCAGCTTGTTGTACAGATCATCAAAACTCATATAGTCCAGTCCACCTTTGGCCTTGAGTGTTATGGAAACCTAAGACCAGGATGGAGGCAAGGCCCTCAGAAACTTGGTGTTGCAATCTTCATCGTCCGACCTAGCTTTCAACTGGTTGAGTTGGCTCAGGATCTTGTGAAACCTGTCATACCCTTTGTGAATCCCCTCAGCCTCTGAGATCTTAAATTCCTGGAACTTTTGCTTGAGCATAGACTTTCTCATTTTTCTGGATTCATCATTCCCTCCAAATCTGGCTTTTACAGCATGCCAGATCTTTCTAGCATCATCCAGGTGATGGAAATCACTCATATGATCCTCTGGAATAGCTTGAAGTAAAAGGGTTCTTGCCTTGGTTTCCCTTTGTACAACAAGGTGTTCTTCTGCTGTAACAGGTGGCTCTATATAGATGTTGCCATCATTATCCCTTCCAGTATTCTTCTTGCTGTTTCCCTTAAGAATCACATTCCACAGATTGTAATCACTATTCGTGATCCAATATTCCATTCTCATGGCCCAGACTTCATACTCATCTTTCTTTAGGTATGGGAATTTAGCATTGTTGTTGGACATAGTGGTGACAATTTGTGTTTGGACTTGTGAGGTTTCAGGTTTGGGTTGATGTTCTTCCTGGTTAATGACATTGATTTGAGGGTTTTCGCCTTCCATTGAGAGAGAGTTAAGAGATTTGAAAGAGAACTTTTTCTTCTTTATCAGAGATCCTCACCAGGCTCTGATACCACTTGTAGGATCGAGTGCTTCTAGCTTGATAGAGCTTGGTTAAACGAGAATCTCTAGGAGTAAGACTTGCGTTTATGCGGAAACTAAACAACAAGAATGTAAAGAAGAAAATATCTAAGAAGACAATGATCCTCTATGGATCGGTTATGAACTAAGAAATTGTGTTATTGAATATTGTAATGTCGTAAAAAGATATATCAAACTCATAGACGGGATGTTTCTTTTATACTGATAAGAAACCCTAACCCTAACCCGTCATTCAAGAAAACGTGTGAAGAGATAAACATGATCTCTTCTAAAAATAAATCTAACAAACTTTCTAAACATACGGGATAACAAATACTAAAACCCGCAGTAACAACTACTATCAGCAGAAACAAAATTAAACTATCGGCAGGAACCAACTGCAGCAGCAATGAATAACTATCAGCAGGAACCAGCTTCACTATCGGCAGCAATTAGAAAACTTTATTTCTCAGAGATCCTAACAGTCTTTTTGACCCTTGTTTTGAAATTGTTGGGTCGACTGAAATATTCTGGGTTGAAACTTGCTAGTTCCTGAGGAACTACTTCCTGAAAATTTGTAAGAGGGTTCTGAGGTGGTTTTAGAATAACAGTCCTTAGCAAAATGACCCTTTTTACCACAATTAAAGCATTCAGTGGTTTCATTTGCTTTTCCTTTTGAATAGTTGGACTGGTTTCTTTTGATGAAACGTTTTGAACTAGCAAGGAGTGCCCTCTCTTGGAATTCCAAGTTTAAATCTTTTAGGTACTCATCACTAGTCCTTTCATTAATTTCATCCTCAGAATCCTCTTGAAAGTCCTGTACAACACCATTAGTATAAAAAGCAGTTGATATGGGTGTGAAGGTCAAGGCGTTTTTGGACTCAAGAGCTTTTAAGTCAGGGTATCTCCTTGAGATTAAGTTGTCTTCATAGACAAACTTCCCATAGATCTCAGGGAGCTCAAGGGTCTGAATGTGATTAGCATTCCTCAGGCCTTGTGAGAAGTCTAGCCACTTCTCAAGGAGACTGTTGACAAAGCCAACATTTGTCTCATGCTTAGACAAAACTACACCATCATTTGATAGTTCGTTTATTAAGGTCTTGTATCTGGTATAAGTCTGAGAGAGACTTTCAGAGTCTTTTGCCCTGAAAGTATTATACTCAAGTTTCAGGTCCATGACCCTGTTTTCCTTGGTATCCGAGGGACCTTCAAAGCTATTGACCAAGTCATCCCAAGTTTGCTTGGCTGTTGAACAGTTGATGAATGATTCCATTATATCGTCAGGAAGACATGATATAATGATGTTTTTCAGGCGTTGGTCTTGATTGACCACCCTCCTCTCATCAATGGTCCATTGAGCCTTAGGCTTGTTTAGCCCTTCAGCAGTCTTTGGGACATAAGGACCATCTTTGACACAAGTGATGTAGTATGGTTCCATACCAGTCAAGTAGCAAAGCATTCGCTTTTTCCACTTGCTAAATTTACCAGCTTCAAGTCGTGGGGCAACAACTGAAAAGCTTCCACCCTTTTTGTCGACTAGCTGGGGCACATTTGTATCAGTCATAGTAGGATCTTGGTTTTAAAAACCTTGAGCACTCTTGGTTAATTTTGAAAGATTTTATAAACCAGAGGCTCTGATACCACTTGTTGTTCCCTTAGCACGCTTAGAGTTAACTAGAAAGTTAATCTATTTGTGTTTATGACTAATACAATGTAATGATTCTTTCTATCAGTTAATGAAACATAAATGTAAAAACACAAAGTATTTTTCAACATTTAAATTCTTATTAGAAATGAATCAAAGAATCTATTACCCAAGTGTTTTGCGGAACAAACACTTGGGATTGAATAGACAAGGTATGGTGTCTCCTATCTAAACTTAAGCTATGCTTAAGTGGTAACAATGTGCCTCACTGAGCTATCTCAGGGACTGGTTACTCTTTGTAGGAGAGAAGTTGTTTTGAAAAAGTCTAAGGCTTTCAATGTACAAAACACACACAACTTCTCTCCTTCTGAACCTATTTATACACAAGTATAAAAGAGTAAAAGTGATTAAAATACTACAACTTATTGAAGCAAGCGTGTCTGACAATTACAACAGTAATTGTCATTTCCAAGAACCAATGGGAATGGACTTTAAAGTCTTTAGGAGTGGTTGGTATGACACTCCACGACTTTTAGCCGTCTTAGGGAAGGTTTCTTCCTGACAAGATAAGATATGATCTTATCTTAAAACTCTTCCCAGATCTTCCCGCCTTTCTTTCAAGCGTTGAGTTCTTCAGTCTTCAATCACTTAATGTTGTTGAGGAGACTAGGGTTCAGTGAGTTCTTGTCCAACACTCACTGAACCATCATCTTCTTCTTTGGCTTAAGTCCTACTCAGGGAGTACCGCCTTCCTGAGTAGTGAATCCTTCTTCTTGAATTCGCCTTAAGCATCCTGAAGATGACTCACTGAGTGACTGTTCACTCAGTGACTTGAATTGTTCTCGGTTTAAGTTAACACTTAGTTAATTTGTGTCCAAATCCTGTTTTAAGTATTCTTGGGTACTGATGGACCCAACAGTATCTGATACACTAGCAGTAGAATCATGCGGCAGTAGAATCTCCAACACTAGCAGTAGTATGGAATACACTAGCAGTAGTATGACACTTAGAGTATTTTCCTTCTTTGCATCAGCAGTACCTTTGTGTACATTCAATTCCCAATACTAATCTTCAGAACATTTAATTCCCAACAATCCTCCCCTAAACTTGTGATTTATCCCAAATCATCAAGTTTCTTCTGAATTAAATGAGGATTGTGAGGATCTTTCAAACACTACATAGTCAGACTCTTGATCTGAGCTTTCCTCTGTTCTACAAGATTAAATATCTTTCTGACTAACTCATCTGCCATCTGTGTATCACTTTCAGCAATAACATCATTTTGTTCTTCTTGAGAGTACTTTGCTCTTTCTTTAGCTTGAAACTCTTCAGCCATTTTCTTTGTCTTTAACACCAGTAGTACCTTGCTTAGGCTCCATTTATTGCCTTAAAGATGGTGCAATTTCCTTGGATGGAGGAATTATAAGAGGCAATGGTGCTGTGTATCTTGGATGCTTGGAGCCTGATATTATATTCCCTGTAATCGCTCCAAGAAGTCCAAGAAGTCAAGTCATCTCTCAGCAAGCCATGCAAGTGATGAACAAACGTAGTGAACTAAAATTGAAACTGAAAGAGCTTATTTCCAGCATCCATCAACTGAAACTGGAGCTTGTTCTTATTATTGGCTGAATAATAAGACATGTTGGCTTCTCAAAAGACATAGGGGTGATGATTCTGACGACAAAGCTTCCATTGTAGGAGATACAACAACTGCTGCTGAGCCAGGTGTGGGAAAAGACAAGAGCATACAAGATGATGATGCTTTTACTAGACTCATGCACTTCTTAATCTTGATCAATTTGGGCAATCTTCCTCCACAATCTTTCTCCTTTGTTTGATCAATTTAAACTTCCTCCCCTGATTCTGAGCATACACATCCACAATCTTTCATCCTCCCTTGTTTGGTTAATCTTCCTCCCCTGTTTGGAAGATCTCTCACCATCATCTGAACTTTTTCTTTTAAAATTTCTTGAGTTCATCTTCCATTTAGAACACCTTTTCAGACAATGTTGTACATGTAGCCATCAATTTCTTAAGAGTTAATCTGTTGCCCTCATCACTTCCAGGTGTGTAAACTCCTGTGAGAGGTGAATCATGGGGCATTGACTCATAATCCATCATTAGATGGGTTTCTGAGCCACCCTGAATCCAAAATGTTTTAAGAAACTTTTGACTTAGCAGAATGAACTTGATTTTTAATGAAAAATCATACTGCTAACAACCATTTTGAAGGGATTAAGTGTAATAACAGACACTTAATCAAGATTTCGGTTTAAATTAACCTCTGGTTGTGTGAGAACCAATGTTTTCAGTTATAAATAACTGCCTGTGTACAGATAAACCCATTCAAAGGGCTTTCTTGACAGGGTTTCCAGCTCGTGGCAATTGTTGCCTCTAACACAAGTGTTAGATTCACTTTTGCTCGCTGTTCTTTCTATCAGATGTCCTTAGACTAACTGATTATACTAATTAAACTATAAAATGATAGAAAGTGAGTTGAGTCAGTTACTATCTGATCAACTAAGCCGTTAATTCAAAATGAAATACCATAATAAGTTTCAAGAGAGAAGTTTTAAAGAATTCATTAACTTAGGTTTAAACCTTTGTGAATGAGTTCCCAAACTCTGACTATCATTAACCTATTATGTCAGCAATTTGAATCACCAACTTTTGCTTGTTCACACTTTGCACTTGAAACTTCCTTTGTGCTCAGTTTTTCATACCTGAAATTGTTAGTCCAAAATCAAGAAAACAAAATGCAAAGCATTTGTCTTATAGCAGTATTATCATTTGACTAACAGTATGAACAAAACAATCCAAATTTGTACTAGCAGTACAAACTTTTCAATAATAGTACTAATTAACAATGCTAGCAGTACAAACTTTTTATATAAAAAAATCACACAGATTAAAAACTTTAAGGATTAAGCATCCCAATACTTGCTACCAAGTATTAAAATCTTCCTACATCAAAAGCTTTTGTGAGGAGATCTGCAAAGTTGTGATCAGAATCAATTTTAACCACTTGAATCAACTTTTTCTCATTGTAGTCTCTAATAAAATGATGTCTAATTTCTATGTGTTTTGTTTTTTACTGTTGCACTGGATTTTTAATTATGCAAATTGTACTACTATTATCAATATATATGACAGTGTTCATGAAATTATACCCATAGTCAAGAAGTTAATTTTGAAGCCAAAGCACTTGACCACAGCAACTTGCAGCAACTACATACTCAGCTTCAGTTGTTGAAGTAGCCACAATTGTTTGCTTCTTACACTGCCATGAAATGAGTCTACATCCAAGGAATTGACATCCTCCAGTTGTTGACTTTCTGTCCAAGCTTGCACCTGCATAATCACTGTCTGAATATGCTACCAGGTCAAAAGGTGATTCCCTAGAATACCATAGACCCAACCTAGGTTGACCCTTGAGATATCTAAAAATTCTCTTGACTGCTGTTAAGTGAGAAACCTTAGGAGTTACTTGAAATCTTGCACAAGCACAAACAGAAAACATGATATCAGGTCTTGATGATGTGAGATACATCAAAGAACCTATCATAGATCTGTATGTGTGTACATCCACATTTTCTCCATCTACATCTTTAAGAAGAGGCTTCTCAGAATCCATTGGTGTGCTTGCTACCTTTGCATCAACAAATTGAAATTTCCTTAGAATCTCTGCTACATATTTATCCTGGCTGATAAATATGCCTTCACTTGATTGCTTAACTTGTAGACCCAAAAAGAAAATAAGTTCCCCCATGGAACTCATATGAAACTTATCATGCATAAGTTTCTCAAACTCTAAACACATCTCCTTCCTTGTAGATCCAAATATGATATCATCCACATACACCTGAACTAGAAAAAGATCCTTCTTGTGATTCTTGATAAATAATGTCTGATCAATCTTGCCTCTTTGAAATCCATTTTCTATTAAATAGGAAGCCAGTGTTTCATACCATGCTCTTGGTGCCTGATGAAGGCCATAAAGAGCCTTGACAACCTTGTACACCTTATCTGGATGTTCTGGATCAATAAAACCTGGAGGTTGTGAGACATAAACCTCCTCTTCAATAGTAACATATAAAAAGGCACTCTTGACATCCATTTGATAAACTGTGAAGCCCATAAATGAAGCATAGGCCAAGAATAGTCTAATCGCTTCAATTCTTGCCACTGGAGCAAAAACTTCTTCTGAGTCTATTCCTTCCTCTTGTGTGTACCCTTGGGCTACAAGTCTAGGCTTGTTTCTGATCACTATGCCCATTTCATCCCTTTTGTTCCTGAAAGCCCATTTAGTGCCAATTACCCTCACACCTTTGGGTAAATCAACTAGCACCCAAACCTTCTGAATTTTAAATTGGAGAAGCTCCTCTTGCATAGCTTCTACCCAGCTTGAATCATCTAAGGCTTTGAGAACATTTTTGGGTTCTGCTTATGAGAGGAAACATACAAATAAGCAAGAGTTTGCATACTCATGCTGCTTTGATGCATAAAGAGCATCAAGAAGCCCTTGTTGGTCTGCAGACATAAGTTGCTTCCTTGTCTTCACTCCTGATTGTATATCACCAATCACATTGTCCAGGGAGTAGACTTTGTGAATCCTTGTGTGTGGTGTAGAAGGAACATGATAGTTAGGTGGGAGATTGTTGAAATCCACCTCATCTTCTGAGAATTCTGCTTCATTTGAGTCTGATGGGCCAGCAGTAGAAACATTTGGCCTAGTAGTAGAAACATTTTGCCTAGCAGTATCTTGCTCTGTCTCAGCAGTACTATCATCATTAGAACTGTTAACTGGATTCTCTTGTTCCTTAGTTCCATCTTCCTTGTTTTCACCTTCAATCCCTTCTTTAGCTTCATCAGAAGAAGGTTCATCATTTATTGAATTTGAATTCACACTTGTCCATATTGGCATAAACACATAATCTTGATATTTCTCTTTTCCTAACCCTGCCTCTTTTGTTGCATCATCAGCTTCTGAACCTGAAAATTCATTAGTTTCTGCAACAACAGGCACATAGTTCATTGATTGAGTTAGAGTCTCAATATCAAATAGCCATTTGGGACCTTCATCTGCTACATTGGATTTGTTTTCTAGAAATTCCACATGCAGGTTTTCCTCAACTCTCCTAGTTCTTGAATTGTATACTCTAAATGCTTTGCTATTGAGAGAATATCCAACCAAGAATCCTTCATATGCTTTTACCATCAAATTTTCCTAGATGGTCTAAGGTATTCAGAATTGTCACATGACACCCAAAAGGTCTAAGAAATCCTATTGCAGGAGATCTACCTCTAAAAAGCTCATAGGATGTCTTATTGTGAGACTTAACAACCAAAACCCTGTTCTGAACATAGCAAGCAGTATTAACTGCTTCAGCCCAAAAAGTGATAGGCAACTTGGAGTCAGCTAACATGGTTCTAGCAGCTTCTATGAGTTTCCTATTTCTCCTCTCAGCTACTCCATTCTGCTGAGGAGTTCTAGCAACACTAAATTCCCTTCTAATACCTTTTTCTTTGCAGAAATCATCCATAACTCTATTCTTAAACTCTGTCCCATTATCACATCTAATGACTTTTACTTTCTTGTCTACTAAGTTTTCTATCTCTGTAATGAATGTCTTAAGAATGCTAGATGTCTCATCCTTAGAGCCTAAACAAAAAAACCATGTAAACCTGCTATATTCATCAGTAACAACTAGACAAAATCTTTTATGCTTAATACTACTTACTGAAGTAGGTCCAAATAAATCCATATGAAGCATAAACAATGATTGATCAATAGAGTTAAAAAGCTTGGGCTTACAAGTGGCTTTATGTTTTTTGCCTTTTAGACAAGCAACACATGTTTGGTCATTTTCAAATCTTTTCTGAGGCAAGCCTCTTACCAAACCATCTTTGACAATTTTATTTATGGTTTTGAAATTAATGTGACCAAGCCTCCTATGCCATTTCATAGATTCATCCAATGTGGCCTTTGCAACAAGACTAGTAAGGGCCTCTTTAGGAACAATCTTCTTCATATCAACACTGTACATGTTGCCCTTTCTTGGAATTTTAAGCAATACTTGACTTTCATCAGGTAGCTTAAAATCAGAAGAAAGCACAAGACATTCAGTTTCAGTAAAAAGAACTTTGTTCGTTTTGTCACACATTTGTGAGACACTAAATAGGTTATACTTAAGCTCTCGCACACAGTACACATCTTCAAAATCTAATTTACCGGTTTTAAGAGTACCTTTACCAGTAATTCTTCCTCATATTCCTCCCCCGAAGGTAACATATCCTCCATCCAATGATTGAAAGTCTGAAAGATAAGACATGTTGCCTGTCATGTGCCTTGAACACCCACTATCTGAATATCCTTGATCTTCATCATCTGCTTGTGAATGTCCCTGCACATAAATAAGAAAATTAGATTTCTTGGGGAACCCAAGCTATTACTGACTTGAGTTTGCCTCGTGCATCAATGTAATTAAATCTTTTGAGAACAGTTGATGCACCATTGGATTTAAGAGGTCTCCAAATCCAACATGCTGAGGCCTTAACAGCATTAGCCCACTTTTCCCTAGCAGCAGTATGAACTGCTTGCCTAGCAGTATGAACTGCTAGCTTTGCAGTTGTACCCTTTGGTTTCCAAATTTGTCTTAGTACCACTACTTTAGTATGAAAAGGCCTTTTAGCCGTTGTTGGTGCATGTTTGTAAGTTGTTTTTGCACTTTGTATTGCTGGTTTTGGGTAAACAGAGTTAAATGGTCTGGTAGTAGTAACTGCTTGTCTAGCAGTAGAAACTAGTTTTGGGCCAGACTTTAATGAAACTGCTCTGGGTGTTGTTCTAGTAAAATTAGAGTGACTTTTAGTTGTATGCCTTTTTAAATTCACCCTATGGTTTGAATACCCAGATAACCTTAGGTTGCAGAAGGCTGCAAGATGGTCAAAATCTCCACAAACGAAACAAGCTTTGTTATAGAAGACAAAGTCATCACCTAGTTGGTGAGACTTGAGGTCATTCCAATTCCTTTGGTTACCTTTAGGCTTGTTTGTGGTTCTATATTGTTCACAATATCTTACTGGTTGCCTAACATGTTTAATATTTGTTTTAGGCTTAACAGTATCATTCTTGATCACCTTAGGAAGACTTGTTCCTTTTGCCTTAACAACATCAGGTTTAGACATAACCTGATTTTCCTCATCATCATCAGATTTCCAGTCCTCAATTATTAGAACATCTGATTTTCTACCAGAGGACACCTTGTCCTCAGGAAGTGAAGCATCACTTCTACTTTCAGGTTTATCAACAACTACATTTCCTTTTGGCTGAACACCATACTCTAACTTTGGTAGTTGAAATTCAGACAAGCCTGTGTACTCTAGGTCTATCCCTGGGGGTGCAGGAATTCCTCCGCAAAGAGGTGGAACAACATTATATCCTAACCCAGACTTGGCCTTGTTGATTATTTGATATTCAATTAAGTTGGTTACACCCTTAGAGGCATATTCTAATGTTTCTACACTTAATTGAATGTTTTCTTTAGCCTTCTTAATCCTATCTAACTCGGCTTTCAAATTATTAATGTCAACACTTTGAATTAGTATTTCCCTGTTAAGAAGGATTTTGGCATCAGTAAAAGTAGCTTCATTAGTCTTATAGTGTATAATCTGCTCTTCTAGGATAGCTAAACCTCTCTTATGATTCCACAAGTTATTATTGGTTTTGTCTAGTTCTATCCTTTGTTCATCATAATGTTTTCTTAAAGTTTCTAGTTCTTTAAGAGCAGTGCAAGTATTTGAACAAACTTTATCAGATTTTACCTCAGAGAAAGCCATGAGTGCCATCTGAGTAGAAGCTTCTTCTTCATCAACCATGAAACTCCAATCAAATCCTAAGCCATCAATAGCTACCATAGCTTTTGAGTTTGGCTCAGAAACCTCCACAGCCTTGGTCTTGCTTCCAAAACCTTTGCTCTTGCCATCCTGCTGCCTAGGTCTTCTACATTCCCTTGAGAAGTGCCCCATCATGTGGCAGTTGTAGCATTCTATCTTTGATTTGTCAAAACCAGCAGTATCATTGCTGCTGATAGTGATTTTCTTCCCTGTTCTTTGATAGAATTTCTTAGCCCTCATGCTAAGAAGAGAAATTTGCCATTTTAGGTCCATCTCCTCTAAATCATCATCATTGATTTCTTGGAGGTCTTCATGAGTTAGCATAAACCCATTATTCTGACTTGTTAGGAAGGCACAACAAGTTTTCTCATCCATAATACCAATAGTACTGCTTGATGAACTAGCAGTACTAACTCCCACATCAATCTTTACATCTTCAACTGGATTTGAGTTAATAGGAGATGACACAAATGCCATGTTCCCAGTGCTTGAACTAGATGCTCCAGTCTTCTTCACTTCTTGTTCCACAATCTTGAAGTTGCTATACAGATCCATTAGGTTCATGGTGTCAATGTCTGGCTTGTTCTTCCGGACAACAACATGCATAGCCCACTCTTCAGGTAAGCTTCTCAGAAATTTGGAGTTTAGATCTTCTTGAGGTATATCTACCCCAAGAATAGCAAGTTGGCTCACAATCTTCTGAAGCCTGTTAAACATGTGGTCTAATGATTCATTGCTTGTTGAAGAGAAGTTTTCAATGTTCTGCTTGAGAAGAGTCTTCTGGGTCTTCTTGGTGGCTTCATTCCCACCATACCTAGCAACAATGGCCTCAAATAAAGACTTAGCATCTTTGAACTTGCTGAAGTTTAAAAGTTGATCATTTGGAATGGTCATCATCAGCATACTTCTGGCCTTGAGGTCATTCTTCTTCTTTATCCTCTCTTCTTCAGTCATTGGATTGATCAGCACAGTTATCTCATCCTTACCCTCAACTGTTGATGTAGTGGTTGTAGGCTTGTAAGTGTTTCCTTCTTCAATGATTTCCCAAAGTGTATAGTCTTGCACTTGGAAATATTGCTCTATCCTTAGCCTCCACATATCAAACTCATTCTGCTTGAGCATTGGCAACTTTGCAGCAACATTCGTTTGAATAGACTCCATGTCCATTTCTTTTTCTAAATCAAAAGTATCAACCTGAGCTCTGATACCACTTGATAGGATTGTAATACACTCTGAGGATGTTAGTCCTTTATAACGTGTGTATGTGATACTTTGAGTGAATATGATTAAGTATGCGGAATCTACTTAACCACACTTAGAAGAATATTGGTTTGAGGATAATGGAACAGTGGTGGTTGTTGAATTTGATAATGAACACAGAAAGTATAACACCAAACGATTCAATATTATTGAGAATAATACGAGTGATCTTCACTATCACTAGGGTTACAAAACCTTGAATCTCTATTACAAAGAAAACTATTTATGTTATATTCAACACACTCTTTTTCTATTCAACACTTAACTTAGACGCTCGACTTGTCCTAACTAGTGTCTAACTCTATTTTATATATTATCTAAGCACATGCACACTTGAGTATTTGTCTACTTGCTAGCTTGTGTGTGTCAGTAGCTAAGATACAACTTGTTCTGTGTATTCTACTTGTTGACTGATCACTTATCAAAGATATTATCTACCGTATATATTTGACTTTTATACACAAAATATCTTTTTCATACTTATCCAGTCAGCAGTAGTATACGCGACACTTATCCATTCAGCAGTAGTATGAGTCACTCCAACAGCAGTATCTGATACACTAGCAGTAGAATCTTGAGGCAGTAGAATCTCCAACACTAGCATTAGTATGGAATACACTAGCACTAGTATGACACTTAGAGTATTTTCCTTCTTTGCATCAGCAGTACCTTTGTGAACATTGAATTCCCAATACTAATCTTCAGAACATTTAATTCCCAACAATTTCTGATGACGAATTAGTAGATAGATTAAATACATATGCTACTGGTTCTAGTGTTTTCAATGAAGGTAATGCCGTCAAGGACTATATGAGTAACTTACGAAGAGAACTCATTGAAGAATCTTGGAGTGATAACGGATGAAGAAGACATCGTGCACTCTGAATGCGAAATATGCCAAAAGGTTGAAACTTCAAGTGAAGTACACTCTGAAATAGAACACTTCTGTTATGAGCCATTTATTCTAGAATTTTCAGAATTAGAAAATTAGTTTAAACATCTATGCAACATAAGTCGAAAACCATTTTCATAAAATAAATTTCTAAAATCTTTTGAAAGTAATTTTGAAAAAGAAATCATTTTGGAAGATAAAATGTATAGACTTGAAAGTGGTATAGAAATTGATCTAGAATGTAAAGTGTGTCAAGATTACACAAGTGAAATTAAAAAAAGTTAATTAAAGGGCTAATATACTAGCAAAATTTGAAAAGAGTTCTAAATCTCTTAAAGATTTACTAAATAGTCAAAAGGAATTCGGAGAAAAAATGGGCTTAGGTTTTAATTCATGTGAGTTATCAACAAGCAAGTCAAAACAAATTAAATTTGTGAAACCTCTTAGACAAATCTAAAACTAGTTGTTTAGAAAACTAAGTGTCTTTAAAATAATGGTCATCACTAATGAAAGTTAAGAAAACTATCTCTAATTGAAATTGTCTATAAGTTGAAATAAAATATAAAGGGATACTTTTTCTCTTTGTCGACATCCTCACCATGTGCGTGTAAATTCAATGGATGTCTTTGACTAACCATCTCGGACCCATGAGAAACTGGGTACCAAATTTTCTTGCAAGTTATGTCTTTAGATGCACGAGGGAAGCAAACAATGGATATAAATGTACGCTCTTATTCTCGACGTACGCCTGAAGACTCATCTACACTCAAATCCTGCATCACGCACAACACCTCTCACGGTAATGTGTCCTTAGGAATAGCTAGCGGCAAAGGTACGCTTTCTTAAAACCTTGACTGTCTTGATTGTTATATGACTATTTGCTATGTGCTTATTTGCTATATGTTTGCTTGCTATATGCTTATGTGCTACATGACGATTAAGTGATAATATGTATGATAGATAACTTTTAGAATTAGACATTATGTCTAAATGTTTATCCTCTTTGGGATCCAAGCAAATCTTTGGAAATAATGGTCTTACCACAACCATTATCAATAGCCGTCTACTCACGTCTATCAATCACTATGAATAATGCACACTTTTAACATCCTCGACATCTGTTCTCTTCTCTATTTCTCGTCTACGACTTTTATTCTTGTCTCTTCTCACCATAGACATGATTGACTTCTAAACTACCTGATGCAAGTCTCGTATTTGATCCTCGTCTCATCTACATCTCTTCTATTTCTTTTGTCTCGACTATATTCTTACATCACATTCAACGTGTCGTCAACCTCCTTACTCTAAATGAGTCTCTCCTACTTCTTCTGTCTCAATTCTTATCAATACCCATTCCCCTAGACTACTCGTGCGTATTATGTCTCCTCTGTTTCCTCTATTTCATGTCTAGATGTCTAAATTTTTGCTTCTGAGAGTCCTCAACAAAATAGCTTTTATAAAAACTAAAAATTGGAAAACCTGTCAAAATTTTCTATCTCTCAAAACCCTCTTACTGGCGACGGTCCCTTAATAGGTGACGGTCCCTTATAATTAAAGGACCATCCCATGTTTTTCAAGGGTAATCCGTCTTCCTTCTCATTTGCAGTAAAACAAAACCAAACACCCCTCATTACAGCAGCAGTGACGAAAACAAACCAAAATCACCTAAATCTTCAATTAACCCACCAAAACTAAAATCAAAGTTTCAAACTCAAAGATCATCAATCCATCATTTCTTCTAATCATCTATTGTAAGTCATTTCAATCAAATTTCTTCATAATTCAATTCTAGAGTTTACTTGAATATTAAATTAAAATTGGGGATCTTCAATTTTTCATATAATTGATTGAAATTAACAGCTAAACTTAACAATGTACAACCCTTATAACTCACCTAGATGTAGGAATTGTTCAATTGCATGAATTTTGAAAAATGTCAAAATATTTTTGTAAAACCCTAAATTTTCATTCTGTTGAAATTCCCATTTTTGAATTTTAAGAGCATACAAAAAATTATGCAAGAACATTATACATTTTAACCTAAGTATGAGAATGTAATTATATGTCATTTAAATCATTACCTTATAATTAAATTTGCACATTTAAAATTAAAAACCTAAACTATATGTTATTAATATAACTAACCTAGGTAATATATAATAATAATGTTTGTTACAAATTTTAAAACTTTCCTAGCCCATTCTAGCCCATACACCCCAAGCCCAACTAGAATTTGGTCCAACCCATCTTATACAAAAAAAATAAAAATATATATATATATATATATATATATATATATATATATATATAATATATATATATATATATATATATATTCGGTCCTTTTCTTTTCCCTACACCGAATATCAAAAAAAAATAATAATAAACAAAACCCTAACTCCATTTGTTTGGCTCTCAAGATCAAGGAAGAAGAAGGTTCGAGGTTGTTTGATCGTGTAGTTCTTCAATTGTGTTCGTGGGTTTTGTTTTGGTTCCTTTTTTATCTCGTTAATTGCCTTCAAGGTACCATCCAATCTTTTGTTTTTGTGCCCAATTCGACATATATATACATATAATTAAACCTATAAACATATGGATAATAATTGGATTAAAAAGGGATAAAAAATTAGGGTTTATGTGGTTGTTTGATCAGGACAGTTTAGATAGTCGAATTTGGATGCATCATACAACGAGTTTTGTAAATATTTAATTCTGCATTTTTCTCTAAAACTCAGTTTAGGGTCTTAGTAAAGTATTCCAATTGGTTTGGAAGGATTTGAGTTTGATTTGGTCGAATTTTTGAATTTAATGTGATGATATGTTAAACTGTGTTAGCAGAATTGTATTTCAGTCATGATTTATGATTTTTCATTTTCACACCATAGTAAATTAGAGGGCACAAATTTAAAGGAATCATATTTAATATTTTTACTACTTTATGGAATTTTTGTATAATTTTCTGAAGTCATATGGTTAGGTTTTTAAGTGCATACTTTTGAAGTGTATCTGCAGATCTGAATCTAAACATGTTAGCATAAACGATTTTAAAAGGGGGTGTACACTCAATAATAAAATCTGTAAAAATTCAAGTAGACTCCTAAAACATATGGGCTCCTGTGAGAATTTTTTTGATTTTTATTTTGGGGTTCTGATACGTTTTTAAAATTCATTTATTGGGCTTAATTTTGTGATAAAATCAGTTAATATGTATGCATGTATTGCATAGATGTTAAAGGTATTTCTTTGGTGTTTGGTGCCCTAATGCATGTTCCTATATCGGGTGTGTCTTGTTAATGTCATGATTGACTTGTGTGTGAGTATGTTAAAACAAATTGATAATCCCGAACCCAAAACCTAATTCAACTAAATTGGGAAGTCGTGTTAAAACTTACTTAATATGGAAAGTTGCTAATTCGGGAAACCTACTAATTATGGAAACTTACCAAATATGAAAACATGCTAATTTTGAAAACCTGCTAAAAATATAAAGTTACTAAAAATAGAAAGTTACTAAAAGTGGAAAGTTTCCAAAAATAGAAAGAAACCATAAATGGGAAACCTTAATAACTATAAGTGGTAAACTTGTAAAACGAACTTATTAGTAATTCGTGATCATTAAATTGTATAGGTTCGGTGAAGAAGGAGTGACCTTCCATTTCTGTGTGATCCACCTTTTATCCGTTTGTCTATTTGCATAAGGTACAGATATTCTACCCTTCCTCAGTAAGGGTTCTGATCTCATGACTTCTCGATCCTTGACTTTGATTTGTTTACTTTGCCATGATTCCATTTGATATAAGCCATTGCTATGATCCCTTCTGTTATGATTATATGATTATGGCACAGCTGGCCATTCTGTTATATGTATGTATAGTCTCGTACTTGCATATGTATTCTGTTTTGCAGGGGGCGTATGGATGCATCCTAGGTATATATTTGGAATGATTATGACGTGATTTTAGTGATTGGTTTGTGCGTGCCATGCACCCCTCTCACTTCTGGTACTTGAGAGGTCTCACCTCCTTATACAATATGAATTGATGGATTATGTGATTATTTGGTCTATTCGAGTGGCTCGTTTAGACGGGCTCGTGGCTATCTGTTAGGTATCTTTGGTCCGTTCGAGTGGCTCGTTTGGACGCGTTCGTTTCCGTTTTCTTATTTGACTCTTAGTGCTATTCTGACTCATTATATTTATGCATTTGATCCATTTGGTTTGTATTTCTCCATTTCATTCAACTTATGATATTTGTTTAGATGATCTTGATCTCTCATTCTTTTGACAGATGATATTCGTTTCAGCAGGAGCTTGTGTTTCCTTTTTTCTTACATATATATGTTTGATTGTTCGTTTGTTATATATATCTGTTCACTGGGCTTTTTAAGCTCAGCCGCATTTCTTTTCCTGCGGCAGGTTTTAGGTTGGAAGCTGGGTTTGAGTAAAGAGTGCGTAGGAGCTCTTAGTGGACTACCCCGATGATAGATTCCCTTTGCATTTGGATTAGACCTTGGAGTTATTTTCTATTTAGATTTGATTCAGACTTGTATTCCAATTTGATAGTTATTATTGTTTAGATGTATTATGTCCTTAGTTTCATTTTGAACCTTTGTAACCTTAATAATTATAAAAGTCTTCCGCTTGCGTTTGTTCTGTTGACACCATAATGTAACATTTTGACCCTTGCCGGGTTGGGGTGTTACAATTATGGTATCAGAGCCCAGGCTGCGACTTGTAGTACATAAGTTATGGCCTGTGAAGATTTGGACCCTTAGGTTTGCACTATAGGAGCTTATGAAACAACCCTTGAAGTTTTGCCTTAAGTTTTCCCTGTAGAAACTTTAGTTATGACCGGTGAGGATTGGGTAGACTATGCGATAAGACTTTGATTATTTATCATTCTTCCGCGCCGCTCTGATTTATGCCTCTGCTTTCAGTTAGGCTCTTATAAGACCATTCATTCCGGAGACTTAGGAAATTTAGCCAGATACGCAATATAAGTTTAGTGATCACATAAGTTTAGAATGCTTTAAGACGTTTGTAGTAATGCCTTACAGGTTTCACTCTCTGATGTGACCGCATTCTTTGAATTTCTATCTCCGATTCATTTATGATTCGTTTGGATACCTTTTCATTCGTTCAGAGAATTCGTATATGTATGAATCCGATGTGTTCGACACATTCTATAGTTTCCCTTGCTTTTGCTAAGCATATTAAGGTCCCCTCTGCACTATTAGAATCTGCTTTACTCATTTCTATTCCTATGCGAAAACTTGTGATTATCCGTCACGAGTATCGGAATTATCCAGTATGTTTTGAAGGTATTGGAAGATAAGTTCGTTCTTCTAATCTGTTTCCTTTGGGAATGTTTAATTCGATGTTATATTGAATATGGATTTGTTGAGTAAGTATCGAGATGCTAACAACAGTCATAATAGATTTGTAATCTTTGGCGATTTGAGAAACTCGAACTCTGTACCATGGTTCCCAACCTGGTAAATAATTATGATCTCATCTGTTTTAAAAATCCATACGTTAATCTGTCGCGGTTGTGAAGATATTTCGTTTGATGAAACTCAACTCGAGAGTTATTCGGTTGTTTGAAATTTTCGTAATGTATTCCTTAATGAACTATTAAGATTTCCGTCTGAGTGTGATCATGTTTTGATCTGGTTATAAAGTTAGTTTAGTCACGACTCGAGGTAAACTGTGATTGCAATAAAGGCATGTGTATATGATGCAAGTATTATGATGTCTGGCCAACGTGATAATAGTTACATCATATAACTTGAACTTATTGGGATCATAGGATGTCTTGAGAAGTGCCTGAGATCGGTAAGTTGGTTGATTCAGAAACTCTATCCGTATAAGAGCAATGTTTTTCCTAATTCTGAAACTCGTATCTTGTGACATCGGTTGAATGAAAAGAATTGAAGGACCAGCTTTTAGAAAGTGGTTTTATCCGTTTGAGTGTGTATCCGTGGTGTACTTAAGTTGTATTCATGAAGAAGGATGATGATAGCCTGAAGTTGTGTAGTGATCTCGGGAAGCTGAATAGTATCGTGGTTAGAACCGTTATCCGTTACCTCGAATCGACGATTTGATTAATCAACTCCAGAGAGTGAAATTTTCCCAATGATGAATCTTAGATCCGATTATTTTTTCAATTACGTTTAAAGGAGCAAGATGTTCCTAGAATTGCTTTCCGTATTCGTTTTGACCTCTATGAGTATTGTGATGCCAATCGTATTGGCTACTGCTCCGACTGTTCCTATGAACTTGATGAATCATGTTTTTCATGAATACTTGGTCAATTTGTCATAGTATGACATATTGGTATATTCAGAGACGAAAGAGAAACACGGAAATCATCTTCGTATTCTGTGTTGAGGTTTCTACATCAGAAAAAGCTATATGTTATACTCTCAATGAGTAAATTTTGGATTGGGATGAAGAATGAGAGGAGAAATTTTGAGAAGCTGAAAAGAGAACTGTTTCTATTCAAGAAGGGGACTTAGCTATTGGTTTGGAAACTGGTTTGGAAGGATTTGAGTTTGATTTGGTCGAATTTTTGAATTTAATGTGATGATATGTTAAACTGTGTTAGCAGAATTGTATTTCAGTCATGATTTATGATTTTTCATTTTCACACCGTAGCAAATTAGAGGCCACAAATTTAAAGGAATCATACTTAATATTTTTACTACCTTCTGGAATTTTTGTAGAATTTTCTTAAGTCATACGGTCAGGTTTTTAAGTGCATACTTTTGAAGTGTATCTGCAGATCCGAATCTGAACATGTTATCATAAACGATTTTAAAAGGGGGTGTACACTCAATAATAAAATATGTAGAAAATTCAAGTAGACTCCTAAGATATATGGTCTCCTGTGAGAATTTTGTTGATTTTTAGTTTGGGCTTCTGATATGTTTTCAAAATTCATTTAATGGGCTTAATTTTGTGATAAAATCAGTTAATATGTATGCATGTATTGCATAGATGTTAAAGGTATTTCTTTGGTGTTTGGTGCCCTAATGCATGTTCCTATATCGGGTGTGTCTTGTTAATGTCGTGATTGACTTGTGTGTGAGTATGTTAAAACAAATTGATAATCCCGAACCCAAAACCTAATTCAACTAAATTGGGAAGTCGTGTTAAAACTTACTTAATATGGAAAGTTGCTAATTCGGAAAACCTGCTAATTATGGAAACTTACCAAATATGGAAACATGCTAATTTTGGAAACCTGCTAAAAATAGAAAGTTACTAAAAGTGGAAAGTTTCCAAAAATAGAAAGAAACCATAAATGGGAAACCTTAATAACTATAAGTGGTAAACTTGTAAAACGAACTTATTAGTAATTCGTGATCATTAAATTGTATAGGTTCGGTGAAGAAGGAGTGACCTTCCGTTTCTGTGTGATCCACCTTTTATCCGTTTGTCTATTTGCATAAGGTACAGATATTCTACCCTTCCTCAGTAAGGGTTCTGATCTCATGACTTCTCGATCCTTGACTTTGATTTGTTTACTTTGCCCTGATTCCATTTGATATAAGCCATTGCTATGATCCCCTTGATGTGATTCAGTTGCTATCCATTATGTTATGATGATCTGTTTATTATCTCCTTGATTGAGATTCTGTTCAGTTGATATGCCTTTGTTGATTATGATTGCTTGTTATGGATAGTTTTATTCTGTTATGTTCTGTTGCCCGAGCTAACTAGCCATGGAGGTACCATGGCCATGTCATTGAGGCACCAATGGCATGACACTTCCTGGGGAGGTGTGATTGATCCCCGGCGTTCCCTTCTGTTATGATTATATTATTATGGCACAGCTGGCCATTCTGTTATATGTATGTATATTCTCGTACTTGCATATGTATTCTGTTTTGCAGGGGGCGTATGGATGCATCCTAGGTATATATTTGGAATGATTATGACGTGATTTTAGTGATTGGTTTGTGCGTGCCATGCACCCCTCTCACTTCTGGTACTTGAGAGGTCTCCCCTCCTTGTACAATATGAATTGACGGATTATGTGATTATTTGGTCTATTCGAGTGGCTCGTTTAGACGGGCTCGTGGCTATCTGTTAGGTATCTTTGGTCCGTTCGAGTGGCTCGTTTGGACGCGTTCGTTGCCGTTTTCTTATTTGACTCTTAGTGCTATTCTGACTCATTATATTTATGCATTTGATCCATTTGATTTGTATTTCTCCATTTCATTCCACTTATGATATTTGTTCAGATGATCTTGATCTCTCATTCTTTTGACAGATGATATTCGTTTCAGCAGGAGCTTGTGTTTCCTTTTTCCTGCGGCAGGTTTTAGGTTGGAAGCTGGGTTTGAGTGAAGAGTGCGTAGGAGCTCTTAGTGGACTACCCCGATGATAGATTCCCTTTGCATTTGGATTAGACCTTGGAGTTATTTTCCATTTAGATTTGATTCAGACTTGTATTCCAATTTGATAGTTATTATTGTTTAGATTTATTATGTCCTTAGTTTCATTTTGAACCTTTGTAACCTTAATAATTATAAAAGTCTTCCGCTTGTGTTTGTTCTGTTGACACCATAATGTGACATTTTGACCCTTGCCGGGTTGGGGTGTTACAATTTGATAATCCTCAATTTAATTTGATGTAGTTAATCACATTTTGGAAAATAACAAAAACGCAATTAAATATTGTTAATACATGTTAAAAACATTTTCCCTACCATGCATTGCTATAAATCAAAATTTTACAAAAATGTGGTTTTCAAACATAGTTTGTCATGTAAACTTGAATTAAGAAATACTTTAATTGTCACATAGGTTTAACATGGTAGAATAAATAAAATCAAGGAATGTTTGGATAAATATATCAAACTTAACATGTGTATTTAAAAATTAATTCCATGTCATTTTATTTTCTGATGTAGGTATAACGATGCTACATATATATGATTTTGATCATCTTCTAACCAACAACTACATTCCAAAAATTTCATTAGAACCCTACTTACCACCTGAGTTTGTCCAAAGTTTCAAAGATCTTGAGTCTCGTAACATCCACGAAGGCCGAACTGTTGATCCTTCCTTGGTAGCCCAGGAACACATCGACAAAGCCTTTCGAACAATAGGCTTTGAAAACCTACTCACTATCAATGAACTAATCTGTCCTCGCTTCATGTTAGAATTCTTCCGTGAGATCAAAATTAAACGTAACCAAGACTATTCCATATCCCTTTGGTTTTGGGTCGGTCAGTACAAATTTTCTTTGTCTCTTGAGCAATTTGTTCAAATCCTTGGACTTCCAAATCGTGGGCAATGTGCCTATATGGAAGAATTTGAGCTTGACTCCCTCCTCGAACATCGAGAAAAGGATGGTCCATATCGCTCATATATTCCCTATTCAACTGAGTTAATCGCATCTTTATGTGATTCATGAAGTGTCTCCCTGATGAGGCGAAAAGTGTACCGCTTTTAAGGGGTCATTTAAGCCCGAAATCGTATTTATTTGATCAAATATTGCCCTAAATCGTTCCTTTTGTCATTTTAGGTACTTTTGAGGAGAAATCTGGAAAAGGAGGCATTTTGGACATTTTTGGAGCATTAAAGTGAAGAAAACGGCAAAGTCTCAAAATCGGCTGAAATTTACCTTTGACGGCGTCAGAATCATCTCTTGACGGCGTCATGCCTTGGCAAGAAAAGTGGGATGTGAAATTTACTCATGACGGGCCAGTGAGTTAGCATGTGAATTCTGACGGCGTCACGCTTTAACTAAATCAAGGGCGTCACGGCTTAAATCATAAGGGGACGGCGTCACGTTCATGATCCGACGGCGTCAAGCCTTGATAAGCCAGAATGGATTTTTGAAGAGCTAAAGAGGGACGGCGTCAAGAAGGTCACCCGGGAACCCTAAAAGCGGCGAGGTGACGGCGTCACAATGCATAAGGTGACGCCGTCAGATCCAAAAATCTATATATAGTTTTCTAATCTTTTGTCATTAGAGAGAGCTTAGTGTGTGGAATTTTGGGATAAAACCCTAAGACGATTTTAGCTACTTTTTCAGGGCTTTTTGCCTTGAGATCTTCCATGTTTCATTGAAAGATAAGTTATCAATCAATCATTCAATATGTCTATGTGTTGTTTGATTCTATCTTATGCTTGTCTTTTGTTTAACATGTTAGGCTAATTTTATCTTGTGTTTGCTTAGATCTAATGAAACCTAGCTATTGATTATTGGTTGTTAGTGTGTTGTTAGTCGTATTGGATGATTGTTTATCTATGTTAGGCTTAAGAAAACTGGCTAACTTCCTATTCGGTAACTTGCTTGAACGTCTTAAGAAACATGAACCAAACGCGTACTAAAGGTTTTTATGGTTGTATTTAATGCACAAGCGAATTCTAGTGATCCCATGTTAGGAGCTTCCTAGCCGGCTCGACATAGGAGTGAAGTAGGAGCTTGTAGAGTTGGGGAAGTAAGTACGCCACCCCACGAATGGTATTAAGGAATACACCCGTCATCCACGCAACTAATACACACTAATTAACCGGTAAAAGATAGTTAGGGAGTAAGGAAATCTAAGTAAACACATTTCTCTACACATAAGTTTCTCACCACATTTCATTTTTGTTATTTTATTTTATTTGCATTCGTAGTCATTTGGGTTAGTTGACTAGCAACTAATTCCGCCCACTCCTTCAAACCCGAGATTTTACTTGCTTTCATAAAACTATAAAAACATAAAAAGAATCTTCCTCAACCCTTAGACCTAATTAGAGTAGCCTTTCATACCTAACGAACACTATTCCCTGTGGAGAACGATCAATCCCCCGTACTTACCACTACACTATACTACATCGGTCAGGTACACTGCCTGGTGGGGTTGTAAGCCTCTTGAGATCCCTCGAGAGGTAAAACCTGTTGTAAGGTTACAAAACCACGCACATCACTCCCATCCTAAGAGAATCCGTATGATTGAACTCCGCTATTTTCTTCAACCAATGGCGGTTATCTTACATGAAAATGTCTTGTCTAGTAAAAGATCATGAGTACCTACCGGCGTGTTGTGCTCATATGCTTTATTGCATTCTCACTAGACAACCGTACAATCTCGCTTACTTCTTCGCTATGCGAATAATGCATCTCAAGGAGAATAACTCTAAATTAATGCCTTATGCGATGCTCCTAATTCGTCTCTACAACTATTTCATGGAATCATATCCATACCTCTAAAATCCTCAATACCAACTCTTCTATCGACTCAAGGAACCCATAACTGAGTCACGAATATCATCTTTCCTCCAACCGGAAAGATCTCCAATTGATGATCAAGCGAGACGCATCAGGAGAGACTGAAGTCAATGGACATTGACACCTAGAAGTTATTCAATGGAAGTAGGTGAACAAGACAACATGTTTCTTAATATTAGTATTAATTTATAATATGTGTTTCTTAGTTAAGCTATGATGTATATGGATGCGTTTAGATTTAATTGCATTAAAACATTTTCCCTCTTGATTATGTTTTGAACTTGATTGAAATCTATTTTGTTGAAATAACTATATGTGATTCAGTATTAATCTGAAATGTCAGATAGTATGTGTTGGTTACAGGTTTGCAGAAATGATAAACTGGGAAAAACCTGGAAATCTACTGGTGCCGGTCTCTTAAATAAGGCGAGGGTCCCAGAGCTTTGAAGAACCGTCCTTATATTTAAAGGACCGTCCGTAGGTATCACGGTTTTTGCACTATTTTCTCATTTTCTGCAAACCTTGAACCTATTGCATGTTTATCACCGCCCTTTCCAACTTTAGGTAAACATATATTAGTTCTATAATCCTTCTAGTGCATGCTTTGTCTAAACTATAATCATCCTTGATTATTTAAACTCCTCTTCTCTTCTTCTTCATCACCATCTTTCCTCTTCACTTCATCTTCTTCATTCTCCACAATGGGCTCTTCCTCAACCTCATTGTGTCTCCCAAACAAAAGGCCTAAAATCACTATCATACCACCACAAACCAACTTCATTGACCTCACTCAAGAAGACACTGCTCCTTCTCCAAAATCTCCACCATTATCTCCTCAAGCACCAAGTGCACCAATGAAAACTCCATCCACAAATGGAACACCCTTCTCTTCTTCTAGACCATCATCCTCTCAATTCTCAACTTTCATTGGTAACTTCTCACCTTATCTTGGAGACTTGTCACCACCACCAAGTAGCTCACATCCACTTCCACCAAATACCTCCTTGTCTCTATCACCAAATGGGCCTTTGGATTACACTCCTTCTACTCCACCACCATCTACAATCATGGGGTTTTCCATTCCCTACAACTTTGTGAACAACCACACCATGGGTTGTGCATGTTGTTTTCACAACTTCAATCTCATCTCCTCCCTAAGAAGTGAGCTCCACTACATGTTTGGCCACATTGAGTACCTTCTTTCTCAACCCAATGTGCAATCAACTCCTCTAGAAACCATGCCACTTTCCGCTCCACCATCCTTTTCACCATCTTATTCTCCACCTTCTAACTAAACATCTCTACATGTTTAGTTAAATAATCAAATGAGTATCATTTGGGCCAAGCATGTTATAGGAAGTTAGTTGTGACTCTAGAAAATAGTTTGTAGTTTGTGTGGTGTATGAATCCTTTGTGATGTATGCTTTCCATGCTTGTTATGAATGAATGTTTAATGTAATCCATGCTATTATGTTGTGATATTTGTGATGGTTGTCTTTAAAATATGTAATATTAACAAACCTTAAAATTGGAAAAATACTAAAATCACAACATTTTGTCTAAACCACACCCACTGGTGGTGGTCCCTTATACAGGGACGGTCCCCAATATTTAAGGGACCATCAGTGTATATTAAGGACCGTCCCTAGTCAGTGTTAAAAATCAGATTTCTCTTCTCTGCATTATCTATTTCATGCTTAATCTATCTGATTTCACCTTCCTCTCATCATTTCTTCTTCTCCTTTCTCCTTCTATCTATCTTAATTCTCTTCTCAACCCCTCTAATTCTTATATATATATATATATATATATATATATATATATATATATATATATATATATATATATATATATATATATATATATATATGTGTGTGTGTGTGTGTGTTTGTGTGTGTGTGTGTGTGTTGTGTGTGTGCGCGCGTGTGCATCGTACTCTAACTCGTTTTTGTAGCACAACACCATAGCTCGATTCCCCGGTGCCCTCATCTAGGGGGAGCACTAAGCAAGGGAGAGCATTAATACCGTCGATTTATTTCCTCTCTATACATCGACGAAACCTTTTTGATTCTACAAAAAGGGGGAGAAGTAAACGAAAACTCATTAAAAACTTATTAACAATATAATTTTACCTAACATGAGTTTATATTTTGTAATCATCAAAAAGGGGAGATTGTTAATACAAATAATGTCAAAAACGTTATTTGCATTATTCAGTCTCTATACGTTTTGACAATCACAAAATATAAAAACACGATACGTAAAACTACATTTGATAAGTTTTTAACCGAGGAAAATCATTTCAATAACGTATCGAATACAACATCAATTCAGGTATGAACAAACACAATACCAACATTAGTAAAGTGATCAAATATTTTATTTTCCTAAAACTTCACATTTTTTTGTGACAAAACTTTTTTACAAAAGTATTTTTGTAATTGAAAAGAAATGTTTTACTAAAGAAAATAAATTTGAATTTCAAATCAACCAACAGCTAGTTTTCCCACTCAAATCGGATAAGTTTTTCACCAGATAAACTTTCACCACATCAGGACAAAAATGGGAGCGTCTGTCGGGACAATCCCATAAATAGGGCGACGGTCCCTTATATATAAAGGACCGTACAACGTTTAGGGATCATCCCCCGCTCCTCCTGGTGCCTATAAATACTGCACTGTTTTCTCAGAAAAATCAATCCTCATTGCACAAAAACATTCTGTTCTTTCTTCCTCCTTTCTTTAATCACTAAAACATGTCGATATGTGTTTATAAGTAATCCCGTTACCCTCTATATCAAAGTGCAAGAGAAGAACGCTCGTATTCATCAAGAAACGAAGTGTTAGAGTCATCACACACAATCGTAACTTGTGTTACGATTCTCTTCTTCCCCCCAAACTCTCTAAGTTGTATATATTGTAGATTTTTGTATCCGATTTATGTGTGAGTCATGATTAGGTGTGTTAGGAGAAATACGGACAAAGTGTAAGTCTGTTAAGTGGTGTGTCTAGATTAGGACTTTGTGTAAGTCGGTGTTTTGGTGTGTGTGAAGACTTGGACTTGGTGTGAGTCCGAGATGTGAAGACTAGGACCTAGTGAAGGTTCGTGAAGACTTGGATCGGGTGAATATTCAAGTGGACGGGGTGATCGTCCGTGTGAAGATTTGGACGGGGTGATCGTCCGTGTGAAGACTTGGATTGTGTGTAAATCCAAGTGGACAAGAGTGCTTGTTCGTGTAGCCACGTAGGCTTTGTGTAGATTGGTTCTAGCTAGGATTAGGACCCGACATTCCGCTTAGTGTCGTTAAACTTGGTGTAAGCTTTGTGTACGGTTTGCTCCGCCAGAAAGGAGTGTGTTGACATAGTGAATGTGAACTCTCGAGTGTGGTACTCGGGGAGTGGAGTAGGGCGAAGAGAGAGCTTCGTGCCGAACCATTATAAATCTCGGCGTCTCCGTGTGGTTGTGTTCTTCCTATATCTCTTGTCTTTACTTTACTTACTTTACATATTACTATTGTGTTTATAGATCTCACTTAACTGTTGAATCTAACGGTTTTTCAAAAAGAACTTAAAATAACTAAAAATCTTTTAAAACGTAATTCTAAACGGTGAAAATATTCAAACCCCATTCTAGTTTCTACAATCTAGAAGCTGTAATCAAGAAGAAACTGTCTGCATACACAAGATCTTGCTAGAAGATATGGATCAAGAATCTGCACAAATGGTGGCTGTATCCAAGGTTCCCATGCTCAAACCTGGTGAGTTTGAGATATGGAGGATGAGGATTGAACAATACATCCAGATGTTAGACTATTCACTATGGGAAGTCATAGAGAATGACAACACTTTGCCAAAAACAAAAGAAGTGGATGGTGTTGTGACTGAATTTTCCTATTTCATCTGCTGAAGATAAGGCTCAGAGAAGACTAGTGGTGAAAGCAAGAATTACTTTAATGATGGGCATTCCCAATGAACATCAGTTAAAGTTTAACTCAATAAAAGATGCTAAGTTGCTTCTGGAAGCTGTTGAAAAGAGATTTGGTGGGAATGATGCTACAAGGAAGACCAAGAAAAATCTCTTAAAGCACCAATATGAAAACTTCTCTGCTCCAAGCTCTGAGATGCTTGATCAGACTTTTGATAGGCTTCAAAAGCTTGTGAGTCAGTTAGAGCTTTTGGGTGAAAAGCTTTCGCAAGAAGATGTTAATCATAAGTCATCGAGAAGCTTGTCACCTGAATGGAACACACATGTTGTTGTGTGGAGGAATAAATCTGATTTGGATACAATGAGCATGGATGATCTCTACAACAATCTCAAGGTATATGAACTAGAAGTAAAAGGGATGTCAAGCTCAAGTTCAAGCACACAGAAAATGTCTTTTCTGTCCTCTTCAAATAACAACTCTAGCAGCACCGATGGAGAAGTTAATACTGCTCATGGAGTTTCTGCTGCTAGCACTCAAGTTAATGCTGCTAACTCTACAAATATTGATAACTTGAGTGATGATGTTATTTGTGCATTCTTTGCTAGTCAACCTAATAGTCCTCAACTTCCACATGAGGATTTACAACAAATCCACCCAGATGACATTGAAGAGATGGATTTGAGATGGAAAATGGCCATGTTGACTATGAGTGCCAGAGGGGTTTTGAAGAACATAAGAAGGAAGCTTAGAGTAAATGGCAATGCGAGAATTACGTTTGATTAGTCCAAAGTGGAGTGCTACAACTGCCACAAGAGGGGACACTTTGCTAGGGAGTGCAGAGCTCCAAGAAATCAAGACAACAGGAGCAAGGAAAGCTAAAAAAGAAGTGTGCCTGTGGAAACTTCTACTTCCACAGCTTTGGTGTCATGTGATGGTCTTGGTGGTTATGACTGGAGTGATCAGGCAGAGCAAGGGCCTAATTATGTACTCATGGCTTACTCATCTTCAAGTTCTAACTCTGAGGTATCCAATGATTCTTTTTGTTAAAATCTTGTCTGGAAACTGTTGAATCACTTAAATCTCAAAATAGTAATCTGTTAAAAGATTTAAAGCAATCTGAGTTAAGGGTTCTAGGTTATAAGACAGATTTAGAGTCGGTAGAAGAAAAACTTGAATTTTATAAGAAGAATGAGTCTCTTTATGTAGAAAAGATTAATGCCCTAAAAGGTGAAATGTATGTAGGAGAATTAACTATTAGAGAGCTTGGGAAGAAGCTTGAAATAGCTCAAAAATAAAAAGATGTAGTTCAAAAGGAAAAATAAAGCATTCAACTTAATGTAGATAGATTTGAACATGCATCTAAAATTGTAAACAAGCTAATAGAGTGTCAAATTATTGACAATTTCAAGAAAGGTGTAGGCTATAATGAAGTTGTACCTCCCATCACAGAAAAATTTATGCCTCCAACACCTGACTTGTCTTTCACTGGTTTAGATGAGTTTGTTAATGAGTTGTAGTTGAGAAAACTAAAGCTGAGTCTAGTAAAAAAGAGACCAAGGTAGTTAGGAAGTATGATGATGCCCCAATTATTGAAGACTGGGTGTCAAATGATGAGGAAAATGATGTGTCTTAACCTAAGATTGAAGAGAAAATAGTTAAACCTAGTAATGCAAAGATAGAATTTGTTAAATCTAAAACTGCTAGGAAAACTGTTAAACATGTTGAGCATCCTAGGCAAAACACTCACAGTCCTAGAGGCAATCAAAGAAACTGGAATAATATGATGTCTCAAAAACTACGAAGTAATTTTGAGATGTTTAATAAGGCCTGTTATGTGTGTGAAAGTTTTGATCATTTGCAGGTTGATTGCTATTACCATAAAAAACAGTTTCAAAATCAAAGGATGGTAAAACCTGTTTGGAACAATGCTCAAAGGGTGAATCATCAAAATTTTGATAAAAAGACTCACCCCTGTGCTAAAAAGAACATAGTTCCAAGAGCAGTACTAATGAAGTCTGGCTTAGTATCAATGTCACATTTTTCTAAAACAACACATTCAACTATTAAGAGGCCCATTCAAAAGAACACATCATTTAATACTGCTAAGCCAAAAGCAGTAGTTAATACTACTAGGCCAAAAGCAGCAGTTAATGTTGTTAAGGGAAACAATGTTAATGATGTTAAGGCCTCAGCTTGTTGGGTTTGGAAACCAAAGATTAAAGTTTTAGACCATGTTTCTAAACACAGCAGTGCATCAATCACCCTGAAAAAGTTTGATTATGTTGATGCACAAGGCAGATCCAAGTCAGTGATGGCTTGGGTCCCTAAAAGAAACTGATTTTCTTACCTAATGTGCAGGGCAATCCACAGGTGGATTTACAGGATCAAGGAGTAATTGATAGTGGATGCTCAAGGCATATGACAGGGAATATGTCCTATCTTACAGATTATGAAGAGATTGATGGAGGATATGTTGCTTTTAGAAGTAACCCCAAAGGAGGGAAGATCACAGGAAGAGGTACCATTAAAACTGGTAAACTAGATTTTGAAAATGTGTATTTTGTGAGAGAGTTAAAGTTTAATCTCTTTAGTGTCTCACAAATGTGTGAAAAAGGATAGTGTTCTTTTTAGTCACACTGAATGTATTGTTTTATCACCAAACTTTAAGTTAACTGATAAAAGTCAAGTTTTACTTAGAGTTCCTAGAAAGAACAATATGTATAGTGTTGATTTAAAGAACATAGTTCCTAAAGGTGGTTTAACTTGCCTTTTTGCAAAAGCCACATCTGATGAATCTAAACTTTGGCATAGAAGGCTAGGTCACTTAAATTTTAAAACTATGAATAAATTGGTTAAGGAAATCTTGTAAGAGGTTTACCTTCCAAACTTTTTGAATATGATCAAACCTGTGTTGCTTGTCAGAAGGGAAAGCAGCACAGATCCTCTTGTAAGTCCAAAACAGAGAACTCAATCAGTCTACCTTTACATATGTTACATATGGATTTGTTTCGTCTAATATTTGTAAAAAGCCCAATGAAGAAAATGTATTGCCTAGTTGTCGCATATGATTTTAGTAGGTTTACATGGGTTTTCTTTATAGCTACTAAGGATGAGACTAATGGCATTCTTAAGTCCTTTATAACTAGGATAGAAAATCTAGTAGATCATAAGGTTAAGGTGATTAGATGTGATAATGGGACTGAGTTCAAAAACAGAGAGATAAATCAGTTTTGTGAGATGAAGGGTATTTTGAGACAATAAAGTGTAACTAGAACTCCTCAACAAAATAGGGTTGCTGAGAGGAGAAATAGGACACTAATTGAGGCTGCTAGGACTATGCTAGCTGATTCTAAGTTGCTAACTACTTTTTGGGCAGAAGCAGTTAGTACTGTTTGCTATGTGCAAAATAGAGTGTTAGTTGTTAAGCCTCATAACAAGACCCCATATGAACTTTTTCATGGTAGAACACCAACTTTAAGTTTTATGAGACCATTTGGGTGTCCTGTTACCATTCTCAATACCATAGATCACTTAGGCAAATTTGATGGTAAGGCTGATGAAGGTTTCTTTGTTGGATACTCTTTAAATAGTAAAGCCTTTATAGTATTCAATAGTAGAACAAGGATAGTGGAAGAGAACTTGCATTTTGGGTTTAGTGAGAGAACACCTAATGTTGTAGGAAGTGAACCAGATTGGCTATTTGATATTGATGCACTAACAAAAATAATGAATTATGAGCCAGTTGTTGCAGATACATAGTCTAATGGTTTTGTAGGTACAAAAGCAATTAATGATGCAGGTCAAGCTAGAAACGAGACAGAACTTGCAAAAGATTACATTTTGCTACCATTATGGACTGCTGATCCACCATTCTCCCAAGATCCAAAGAGTTCTCAAGAAGATGAAGTCAAACTTTCAAGTGATAATGAAGATTCAAGTGATGATGAAAAGAAGGTTAATGAAGGTCCAAGAACAAAAAGTGAATGTGATGATCAAGAGAAGGAAGACAAAGTTAACAACACTAATGATGTTAATACTGCTAGTGATAGAAACAACACTAACAGTGTTAATACTGGTAGTTCAACTGTTAATGCTGATGGCATAAAAGTTAATGCTGTTGATCCAACCATAAGTATTGAACTTCCATTTGATCCAGAAATGCCTGCTCTGGAAGATATTGACTTATTTGACTACTCAAGTGCTGATGAAGATGATGTTGAAGTGATTGACATGAATAATTTGGATACAACAATTCAAGTCAGTCCTACTCCAACTACAAGAATTCATAAATATCATCCTCTTAATCAAGTGATTGGAGACGTGCAATCAACTACACAAACAAGAAATATGTCAAAGAATGTGAAGGAACATGGATTCTTCGTTAGTACTCTTAATCAAAGAACAAATCATCAAGACCTTCAAAACTGCTTGTTTGCTTGGTTTTTATCACAAGTAGAATCCAAAAAGGTAATTCAAGCATTGAGTGATTAAGCTGGATAGATGCTATGCAGGAAGAGCTTCTACAGTTCAAGTTACAAGAAGTTTGGAATTTGGTGGAGTTACCAAATGAAAAACGGGCTATAGGCACAAAATGGGTTTTCAGGAATAAAAAGGATGAAAGGGGAATTGTGATAAGAAATAAAGCAAGATTGGTTGCTTAAGGGTACACACAAGAATAAGGGATTGACTATGATGAAGTCTTTACCCTTGTTGCAAGAATTGAAGCAATTAGGCTATTTCTATCTTATGCTTCCTTTAAAGATTTTGTGTTGTATCAAATGGATGTAAAAAGTGCGTTTCTCTATGGGAAAATTGTAGAAGAGGTGTATGTATGTCAACCACCAGGGTTTGAAGATCCAGACTTTCCTGATAGAGTGTACAAGGTTGAAAAAGCACTGTATGGGCTACATCAAGCTCCTAGAGCATGGTATGAAACCTTGTCAACATATCTGTTGGATAATGGGTTTCACAGAGGAAAAATTGACAAGATCTTATTCATCAAAAGGTACAAAACTGATATTTTGCTGGTCCAAGTATATGTGGATGATATCATCTTTAGTTCAACGAAAAAGGAGCTATGCATTACATTTAAGAAGTTGATGCATGACAAATTTCAGATGAGTTATATGGGAGAACTTACATTCTTCTTGGGATTACAGGTGAAGCAGAAGAAGGATGGCATATTTATTAGTCAAGATAAGTATGTTGCTGAAATTTTAAAGAAATTTGGGTTTACAAAAGTCAAGACTGCAAGCACACCAATGGAAACTTCAAAGCCTTTGCTCAGAGATGAAGATGGTGAAGAAATGGATGTTCATCTGTATAGGTCAATGATTGGGTCATTGATGTATCTTACATCTTCAAGACCTGATATTATGTTTGTAGTGTGTGCATGTGCTAGATACTAAGTCAATCCAAAAGCTTCACATCTTCATGCTGTGAAAAGGATTTTTAGGTACTTAAAACATCAACCAAAACTGGGCCTTTGGTATACAAAAGATTATCCTTTTGATTTGGTAGCATACACTGATAGTGATTATGCTGGAGCAAGCTTGGCTTGGATAAGAAATCTACAATAGGAGTTTGTCAATTCCTTGGGTGTAGATTGATATCATGGCAGTGCAAGAAACAAACAGTGGTTGCAAATACTACAACAGAAGTTGAATATGTGGCTACTTCAAGTTGTTGTGGGCAAGTGCTTTGGATTCAGAATCAACTACTTGATTATGGGTACAATTTTATGCATACCAAGATTTTTATTGACAATAACAGTACTATGTGCATAATTAAAAATCCTGTTTTTCATTCAAAAACAAAGCATATAGAGATCAGACATCATTTTATTAGAGATTGCAATGAAAAGAAATTGATTCAAATGGTTAAAATCTATACTGACAAGAATGTTGCAGATTTGCTTACAAAAGCTTTTGATGTAAGTAGATTTCAATATTTGATTGCTAGTATTGGAATGTTAAATATTTAAAGTTTTTGATCTCTTTATGTTTTTGTGGAGTTTTGTATGAATTAGTACTGTTATTCATGTCATTAAATGTTTCTGCTGTTAAGTATAATTAGTACTGCTGGTTATACTTAAAACTGCTAAGTTTCTACTGTTAGTTATACTTAATACTGTTAGGTATAATCAATATTGTGATCATTGTGAAACATGTTATGTCTTGTGTTTTCTTGGTTTTTGGGCTAACATTTTGCAGGAAAAGCAAATAAGATTGTTGGATTGATGATAAACAAGTTGTTTGGAATGGAATTGGAGTTAATGCTGGTAACTCAAGGTTAATGCTGCTAGGCAAAAGTTAATGCTGCTAGGCATAACTTACTACTGTTGGGGTTACTACTTCTGGGTTGTTCAGGGTATCTTTCATAAATACTTCGATTAAGGGTTTTAAATCATTCAATCCCTCATTTAATCTATTTTATTCGTCATAATACTCTCTCATAACAAACTTGTTGGGAACGCTTAAAGTGACAATCATTATCGAGTCAATGAGTCTTGTAATATGGTCATGTAATAGCTCGTTAGAATCGTACAAATATAGTCTACGTATTATTAGAAGTGTGCCGTCTAGTTTAGTCACAGTATTTACGTTAATGTCAAATGAGTAAAGATGTAACAACGGCTCACTTCCTTATGCTACATTATGTAATGACTATTTAAGGTCATTATTAGGAAAAGTTATTATTAGGGTTTATCGAACTTGTTTGTAAGGGTTTATCGAACTTAAATCTCAAGGGTTTATCGAACTTGGTCTACTCAAGGGTTCATCGAACTTCTTCAAAGGACTTCATCTTCATGATTCGAGGTTTACTCGGTATTTCTCTAGCTTGTATAAGCTTGTAGAATACCTCGAAAACCGGAATTTCTTCTAGCTTGTATAAGTTAGAAGAAAACTCATTGAACTTTGATCCATCAAACTTCGATCCATCCATCAAACTTTGATCCATCAAACTTCAATCCATCAAAATTCGATCCATCAAACTTCAATCCATCAAACTTTTTATCCATCGAACTCTGACTCATCGAACTTATGTTATCAAACTTGGAAGTAGGTCATAGAACTTGGGGTCATAGAACTTGGGTTAAAAGAAAAAGAAAAAGATCGAGAGAAGAAGACGAGTACCAGATTAATATCTAACTACAACAAATCAAAAGAAGATAAGGGAAGTACGAGCGAAGAGAAACGAGACCAGATTCAAGACAAAACAAACAAATATACCTCAAGCAGATTTCTTACAACACATCTCCAAACCAACCCATAACCCAACTCCATAATCCATATCAGTTTCTAACAACCAAAAGAAAACGAAAATGAAACTAAATTAAATACAAAGATCTCAGTTTTTGTTACACTTGTGGTACCAAATCTTAGAAGATTTTCGCGTGTAATCATCAACCATCATAGATCTTAACCAAACATCAACCTCAAATCCTACGATTACGACTCGATAACAAGAAAAGACGTAAGATCTCAGTGTGATTCAAACTTTTGCACCAACCCTTAAAGATTATAAGTTTTTGAGCTCAACTCATCACAGATCCAACAAGACCAATAAAAATTAAGCACGAAAACAAATTACCACAGTCAAGATCCTATATCTAGACACAACCAATAACCCTCACCGTCACTCCCCAACACTCATCTAATCTAATACATAAACAAGACGCGACAAAGCATATAAAGAAAAAGATCTCAGTTGTTGGTTCACTTTAGGTACTTATCTTTAAAGATTTGAAGTAGGTGACCATAACCATCATAGATCCTTTGAAGCATAGCTTCGTTTCAATGTCCAAAAAAGTGTAAAGAAAAACCCAATAACAAAACTGTTTTGAGTCTTCTTACTTTCGTTTAAAAGAAAAGAACACAACATAAAAGAAACCTACCTTAGATCTTTAAGGTTGAAAGGGACGAATTAATGTTGAGATTAGAAAGAAGAGATATGTTGTTGAGTGGCTGCGTTTAACAAGAAAGGTAGAAGAGTGGAAGCGTATATGTTTATTAGTGTGGATGCGCATGTGAAAGTGATTTAGGGTTACTAAAGATTAGGAAGCTAAGTATTTTATACCCCAATATTAGGGTAGATTGAATTATCACAAGTTGGGCAGTGTATTAACTTGAACCAGATTTCTCTTGGACGTCATTGGGCTTCATTTTAGTTGTGTTGGGCTACGTTTGGTGTAGAATTATTCTTGAGCTGTCATTTGCTTCATTAAGGAATTGGACTGGACTTTAACTTGAAGCAAAGATTAGGAGTATGAACTTAGTTGGAATAAATATAACGGTGGGTTACTATTTTTTTTCCATAATTTTAAGTTATAAACTTTTGTGTTGTACGAAAATTGTTGAGGGGTTATCCAATATTTCATCTGAAAATTTTTTGTATTAAATCTTGGGTGATATAAGTTGTTATTTTTGGGATGAATTTGTTGGTATAATTTTAGACCGCGGTTTTGATTGAGCTTTGATAATCCGAGATTGAGTACTAATTTTGGGTTGAATTGTTGAGTTTATTGGATATAACTACCGTGCTAGTTTTGTGAAATCGTGAACAATCGACAAAGATTCATTTGAAAACACAAAATTACTTCTTTATCGTCTATAAGATCCATTTTCATTTCACACCAAAATTAAATGGAATCAAGTTCAAAAGAGAGAGATACGCAAGAGCTTTTAATGCAAGAAAAAGAGAGAGAAACAAAAGAGAAATGCATGGCATGTTTTAGATTACTTCATTCACACCTTAAGGTCCTCTCAAACAAAGACTTATCAGGAACTCATACCGGAAATGGATTCAAACGGGCATTTCCGTCACTCTTTGGAGAAGATGTTGAGATGTTCACAAAAACTATGTTCCTCAACGTGGATCAACTGGAGAAGCAACTTGAAAAAGAAGAATTTCACGAGAATGGATCCACGGTCGCCTTTAGAGTGCTCCAGGAATAATTTCAGCAGTTCATTGATTCCTTGTTATCTTTGAATTATGACAGTATAATGTCACGCAAGTATTTTTTAGAATACACTCGAATCGAGGTTCAAACTTTCAAAGACATATTGATCCAACATATGGATTCGATAAAGTAGACAATTGCTGAAAGAGTATGTCACAGAAGAGAGTATGACAAAAGGATGAATGAAAGGAAGTTGCAGACTCAAGAGGGACAGGTTAATGAGGTTAAAGCATTGAATGCTAGTTTGGTTGTCATGAAAAGCAGTGGGACATAATCAGACCAACAAGAGGAAAAAAGCATATCAGGGGATGATACGGATGATGAAAGTGCATATATCAAACCCATTTATGAAACAGAGCCTATGGTTGAGGTACCCAATTATAACACTTTTTGTGTCAATGATGTGATTTCTTTATCTACTGAAATACAGCATCCTGAGCAACCTGAATTCACTAATGAAGGAGAGGTTGACCAGAATGTTGAACAATTTCATGACAAATGTCCTTCACTTGTTTCATTAATTGAAAATAAAACAACTGAACTTTCAAATCAAACTCTCGAGTCTGAAAATATTTGCCTCAAAAAGAAATTAATGAGCTTTCAAAAGAAGCAGCTGATGTCAAAGACGCGTTATAAAAAAGTACTGCGCAGTTTGAGAAAGAATTTTCAAAACTTGAAGCACAAAGTACTTATTTCCAAATCAAACTGCAGGAAATGAATGAGAAAAAGTCTTCTGAAAACTCTTTGACATCGGTGATTAAAGGAAAAGAAAATGTTTTTGAGGAAAACTATGATAATGCCAAAATCAAGTTTGATTTTGAAAAACTTGAAACAAAAAATATTGAGTTGGAACATACTGTGGTGGCATCATTTCAAAATGAAAATGAGCATTTGAAACAGATTTACAAAAACCTGTTTGATTCAATCAAACGTTGACGGGCTCAAACACAAATTTCAAACAAGTTTGAGTCTCAAATCACAAAAGTTTCCTTTCCAAATCCTCTGTTCGATCATAATACTTCAAATCTTGAAAAGGAAACGGGGGAGGAAATGTATCTTTTTGAAACAGAAAATCGTGTGCTTCAAACAAAAGTGGTTGAGCTTGAAACACTTTTAGCTCAACAAACAAACGATTTTGAGGATGTTAAAACTGAACTTTTCAACAAAACGGCCAAGTTCGAAAGTTATTTTGAAAAACTTGAAAAAGAAAATATTGGGTTTGAACGAAAATTGGCTCGCAAGATTGATGATTCTAAAGCCGAAAAAGAACAACTTTTGAAACAAATTGCCTCTTTAGAATCAAAATTGGCATCCCAAGATCATCTTTCTCTTCAAAAAGAATACAATGATTTGAGAATTTCCTATAATGCTTTAAAAGTGAAGTTCGATTCTCTTAACCGATCAAAGGGAAAAGCTCAAGTTTCGAATGGTACAACTCCTAAAGTGAGTGTTTCGCATAAGGTTTACACCGGTGAATCTTCAAAATCATTTTCGAAAAAGGTTTCTCAATTTACTACCTATTCTTTGCAAAAAGGAAGGAAGTTTTCAAAGAGACCTAGTTTTTCCGAAACATTTACTCCTCAAAAGGTTACAATGTCAAATGCTTCAAACTTTTCTAAACCAAAAGGAAGTGTTTCAGAGAAGGTTTACACGGGTGAATCTTCAAAATCCTTTTCGAAAAAGGTTTCTCAGTTTACAACCTATTCTATGCAAAAAGGGAGGAAGTTTTCAAAGAAGCCTAGGTTTTTCCGAAACATTAACTCCTCAAAAGGTTTCAAATGCAAGTTCTTCAAAAGAAAAGACTAAAGTTTTTCAAACTCCACACTTACATTTTACACCGGTAAAACAAGTGTGAAGACCAAAACAAAGTTATTCAAAACCCCCAAATACTTCAAGTAAAATGATACATGTTTTTCAAACTCCACACTCTCGTTTTACACCGGTAAAGCAAGTGTGGAGACCAAAGCAAAGTCGTTCAAAACCTTTCAAATATTCAATATCAGAATTACTTTCGCTGCAACATAAGAATGACCCTGCTTTGAACATTCCAAATACCGGAAGGTTTCCATTTATCACAGAAACAAATCTTCAAAGAGAACCCATGAGGTTCAACTCCAAATGGAAATCTTCTTCTTTAGATTTTAAAACTCATAGAGAGACACCGGGTTTCTCAAACAATTTTCAACAGAAAAAGAGTTTTAAATCTCCATTGATTCCACGAGTGTTATTTAAAAATGAAACACCGGTTTTCAGTCCTCGCTGGAATTCAACATCTTTAAATCAGATTGACACAACTTACAAATGGATTTCAAAATTTGGTAAACCCGTTAGCGTCGTGCTTAAATGGGTTCCCAAGGTTGTTGTCTAATCTAAACTTAATGACTTCTTAGTACTTCAGCTAAGGACTCGGACTTCAACATGATGACTTGTACACACATTACAGTGTACAACTCAGGTTTCAAAGAAACAAAAGTGTCTTGCTAAACTATTCTTTAAAACCAAGCGTGCACTTATCCTAAAAACAAAAAACAATTTATTCTATGGCTTGAGCTATTTTAGAAAAACTTTCAAAATATTTAAGCTCAAGTCAACGGTTGTTGATCAAATGTTAGATAACACCGCAACTTTTCAAAGAAAGGACCCTGTTGTACGTTTTGGTGTGACAATCCTAACAGAAAAGAAGTTCTCACGCAAAGTTTATCAAAAACTTCTTAATATTGAGCAAAATTTATTCAAAATTTTTAAAAGGTTTTTCAAAACTTTTCAAAATTTTGCTCAAGATTTTCAAATTTTTACTCCTCAATTCGCTCCAAAGTTTCAAATCTTACTTTTGAGTAGAATTATTCAAAATTTTAAGCTTTTCATAATTCTGCTCAAAAGAACAAGTATTCCCTCTCATAATCAAAACCTCAAAAAGTTATTTCAATTATTGAGGGGGAGCACTTGAAACAATCTTTGTTCAAAATGATAAGTTCTTAAATGGTTTCTTCCCACAAACCTCAAAAAGCATATTTTAATCAAAATGTTATTCGAAAACAACATCAATATGCTATTTTGAGGGGGAGAAAAACAAAAATGATTAAAATATGGTAACAAATGTGGAATCTCGTATGAGCTCGACTCAGATATTACCTACGAATTGATGAAACTTAACTGACAGTAATTGAAAGGACTTGTCCTGGACGGGTAATAATTTCAAGCTGGTCTAACCAGTGATGTAAGCGTGTCTCGAATAGGACTTGTCTATGTAGAATGTACCGTTTCGAGAAATTCTCCGTGAATATGACTAGGACGGGTAATAATTTCAAGCTGGTCTAACCAGTGAGGCAAGCGTGTCTCGAAGCGGTCATGTTCACTGAGAATCAATCAATTCAAAAGTGTGAACTCCACCCAACATGTTTAAACATTCTTTAAAATTCATAAGCACATGTGAAGGGGGAGTATTTCTGAAAATGGAAAACTCTTAAAGTGTTAACAAATATGTTTTATAATCATAAACCCTTTGAGAGATTTTACAAAAGGTTTTATGGCATGTGATCAATAAATCTAGGATAATCATGGAGTAATAAGGTGATTAATATTAGGTTTATGTCCTATGATCCGCTAGAGCCGGAGGGATCTACCCAAGGACAACACCAATAGTTTAGAACTAGAAGTCCTTAGGTATATTTGAAAAAGGAGAAAAGAAATGAAAGGAGAAAGAAGGGGTTGAAGAATTAAAAAGAAAAGTTAATGAAAGGATGAAAAGAAATAGCCCTCCAAATGTTCAACCTTAGGGCTGAAACCGGGTTCAATTTATATGCTACTGGTTATCACCAAGGTGATGCCGGTATTGAAGACAAGACGTCATGGACCCAGTGACGCACTGCACTTAACCTTCTAGCCACTCAAGTATCTCTCAAAAGGTACTTGTTTCATTTCTCACGGAGAACCTTACATAATCTATCAACCTCTCACTCCGAGATGAGTTGGTATTGAAAAGGAGGCACTCTGCTCCATGCCTCCAACGACTAAAACCAAAACGCACTAATCGAGTCTAGGGCCATGAGATTCATTAAAAGATCTCTTAGGATACACTTTCCAAAATATGCACTTGTGTTCGCCAAAAGGAACACAGAAACCGGGTTCAATTTATATGCTACTGGTTATCACCAAGGTGATGCCGGTATTGAAGACAAGACGTCATGGACCCAATGACGCACTGCACTTAACCTTCTAGCCACTCAACTATCTCTAAAAAGGTACTTGTTTCATTTCTCCCGGAGAACCTTACATAATCTATCGACCTCTCACTCCGAGATGAGTTGGTATTGAAAAAGAGGCACTCCGCTCCATGCCTCCGACGACTAAAACCAAAACCCACTAATCGAGTCTAGAGCCATGAGATTCATTAAAAAATCTCTTAGGATAGACTTTCCAAAATATGCACTTGTGTTCGCCAAAAGGAACACAAGTTGCAAGAGTCTTTTTGAGATATTAGGATCTTGCCACAAATAGCATAATGGTGGTTCCTATGTTTCAAACGATCTACAGTCCTGGAGTGATACTTCGGTATACTTCAGCGGCTCACCTGAATTGTTGGTATACTTCGATATACCTTCGTAAGCCTTCTTGAGGGTATTCAATTCAGGAACAACCTTTGTAAGGATTAGAGAAGATTTTCACACTATGTTGTTACCTTTATCGAAGTCCGAACTTCTAAGTGCTGGAAATCCCGCTAAGGAGATTCCTTTCACGAATCGAGTCCTGAAGACGTGGGTCTCTACTTGGATTTTATCCATAGTAGTGATAACTGTCCCTAACGGGATTCGGACGGCTGATGTGCTCGACCAAGGTGAATGGAATCAAGACATTCACCAGTAAAACAATTGTAGTGGTCTAATTTTTATGAAAAGTCCACTGTGATCGATTGGTGTTTATGATTAACAGTGAATATGCAGGAACTGATGATTTTACCTTGGAGAAAAGGCGGTTACTACCATGATGATCATCAACTCACTTCAAGTTCCACATGCTCATATTCAAGTCATTACGAAAGATGATAATTAAGTAAAGTTCAAGAAAAGTTCTCATCAAAGATCGAGTAATGTAAAAGTTCAACAACGATTCTACATCAAAATCAAGGAATTAGAAAACTTAAGAGACAAAGATCAAAGTCAAGGAATGAGAACAACACAAGTATGAACCAAAAAGCTTAACAAGAAGAGTGAGCATGTTGGAAAAGACGTAAAGACACCATTAATGAAGACGTTGATGAAAGGCAAGCGAACATCACAACTGATCACAAGAACAAGAACGAAGAACAAAGATCACAAAGCATGATTGGAACAAAGAATCTAGCAAAGCTATTACACAAAGACTCAAAGTTCAAGACATAAAGCATCAAAGAAGATCATCCATTTCTATTAGAGGACCCATAACCCACATGTCACAGAAAGAGATCTCAATGATCACCCTTTAGGGGGAGATTGTTGGAAACGCAAAAGTGATGATCATAAATGTAATCAAAGAGAGATCTCAATGATCGTACCTTAGGGGGAGATTGTTGTGAACGCTTAAAGTGATGATCATTATCGAGTTAATGAGTCTTGTAATATGGTCATGTAATAGCTCGTTAGAATCGTAAAAATATAGTCTACGTATTAGTAGAAGTGTGCCGTCTAGTTTAGTCATAGTATTTACGTTAATGTCGAATGATTAAAAGATGTAACAACGACACACTTCCTTATGCTACCTTATGTAATGACTATTTAAGGTCATAACCACTCATTTGAGAGGTGTTGGTTGAAATGAAATAGAGAAATTCTCTCTATCTTCTCTCTAAACATATCGTTCTCTCTCTCTCTAAACATAACATGTGTGTGAAATGATTTAGAAGGGATCCCACAAAACCCTAACTCAATTTTATCGTCTAATCGCAAAACCCAACAAAAATCCACAAAACTAACACAATGGCGAACCTAAAATTTGCTGATTCACAAAACATGGTTGCTTGCTTGTCTAAACCCGCTGAGAGTGAAGGATTTGACCAAATCGTTGATTTTTTTAATGCACGCCCTATAAGGTATGCATTCACGGTTAATCCTACTATATATATTTCTTACATTGAACAATTTTGGTCTTCTGCTGTGGCCAACACTATCAATGGGGAAGTACAGATACATGCCGGTGTAGATGGCAACGAAATAATAGTCACTGAAACATCTGTTAGAAGAAATCTTTGACTAGCAGATGATGAAGGTGTTGAGTGTTTCTCAAATTCTACTATTTTTTAAAACCTTGCATTGATGGGGTATGAAAAACTTTATGATAAACTAACTTTTTACAAAGCACTTTTCTCCCCACAATGGAAATTGTTAATTCATACTATCTTATAGTGTCTAAGTCCAAAGACTACTGGTTGGAATGAGTTTAGCAGCAATATGGCATCTGTCATTATCTGCTTGGCTACAAACCAAAAGTTCAATTTTTCCAAATTAATTTTTGATAGTATGGTTAAGAACTTGGATAATTTGTCTGGCAAATTTTTAATGTATCCAAGGTTTTTGCAAGTTTTTGTGGACAAACATTTTACTGAAAAACCACATCATAAAAGGATTTATGTTACACCCTCTCATTCTAAAAAGATTTTTGCTAATATGAGAAGGGTTGGAAAAGGTTTTTCTGGTAATGTAACACCTTTATTTTCAACAATGGTGGTACATAACCAACCACAATTGGGTGAAGGTTTAGCAATTCCCACTGATCCCCAACACACACCCACCATTTTGGCAACATCATCCTCTCAACCACAAAAGACCCAAAACCCTAGGAAGCCTAAGAGAAAGGGCACTGAGATACCTCAGTCTAGTGCACCAACAACCATTGTAGCAGATCAGGCTGTCCATAAGGAGGGGGTAACAGTTTGGTGAGGGCAACGGCTACTGCTTCTAGCTTAGAAGCAGAGCAGGGCAGTGGTAACATAAGTAAGACTCGGTCCAAGGCAACATCTAATGAGTCTAGCTCCCAAGGAACTGATTCAGGTGATGTTCCCAGGTGCCAAGAAACCATGGGGGATACAGATGCTCGAAATAGGTTTGAGACTGTGTCTAAACAACCCAATGATTCACCACTCGGGAGAGGTAACACACTCCGAAGTGATGAGGGTAGTATGAAACTAAATGAATTGATGGTTGTACCAACTTACAGAAAGAAGTTCTTGATCTAAAGAAGACCACTTATTCTCAACAAAAGGAGATTACAAGTTTAAAAAAGCGGGTCAGGAAACTAGAAAAGGGAAATAGGTCAAGATCTCATGGGCTGAAAATACTTTACAAGATTGTTGCTAAGGCTAGGGTGGAATCCTTTAGTGATGATGGAAGTTTGGTTGAGGATGCCTCCAAACAGGGGAGGAATGATATGATGAATGCAGGGGAGGATGAGGAGATGGTAAATGAATGGAATGATGTTGTTGTTGAAGATGTGTATGATAATTCTGCTAATGTTGTTGAAGAAAAAGATGTTGAAGTTAGTACTGCTAGTGTTAAAGTTAGTGCTTCCAGTGAACAAGTTAGTGCTGCTACAACAACAACAATGAATGCGGATGAAATCACTTTGGCTCATGCTCTTGGCTGGTCTGAAAAGTGC